>OX439483.1:59315164-59781643 GCA_949320155.1 Melangyna quadrimaculata | reverse complement strand
TAATGAAGTCATAAGTTTGACCTACTTAAGCATCAAAATAATCATATTGACTTCACTTTCTTAATGTCTCAAAATTTAAATTAATTTAATTCAATGGTGTATTTCATATTCCAATTATAACTTTTGCTGCTGCCTTTCTCTGAAGATGTTAACTCAAATAAGAACCTCCTGAATAATGTGATTAACATTATTCAGAAGTTTTTTTTTTGACATGGACAAACAAAATAACCTTGTTTTATTCATCACTATCATTATCAAAAAGAAAATTCTCAGCACAAGCGCCATACAGGGGCATACCTATATCATTATCAAACAAAAATTCTCAGCCAGGGGCTACCTATATCAAAGAATAAGAATAATAATTGCCCTAGAAGCTAGAACTCAGATTTGCTTTAATTTAATCGAGTACATAGTCCACAAGCTGTCTTGCTAAAATTCAGTCAAAACATTTGTTATCATCATTTTTTATCAATTTGTTTTATTTATTTGGTTTTAAACTTTTATAGGGGGTATTCCCTTTATGGCGCTTGTCCATTTGAGAGTATATAAATACTACAACTAGCTCTTTTTAAGTAAATTTCGAGAACAAAACTAGCATTAGGGCACATTTATGGGATTGAGATTTTAGGGGGTGCTAATGGTTAGAAAAAGAATGTGTGAGTCCTTTTTGAATATATAAATTGATTTTAACTTTGAAGATTCAGTCAAATTGCCATAATTGGTTTTAAAAAAAATAGGATCTTAAAAAATCCAAAATATCCACCGCGCCGCCGCCATATTTAAAAACCGCTAAACTTGTTTACGTTCTGTTTTTTTTTTTTTTCAAAATATCTCCTAAAGTATTGGTTTGAAAAAAATAGTTACTCTTTAGCATTACGCAAAACTACGAGGCTGTGAAAATGTTTGTTAAAATTATTAAATGTCAAAATTTGATTGTATTAAAAATTAACTTGTTCATATTTGATGAAAACTTCTCCCGAAGAAATTGGAGTAATCCGTCGAAACGTAGGCACAAATTAAGGACTAACTTTTTATTTCCATAAAGAAGACTTAGTTAACAAAGAGTCCGATTTAACATACATACATACATAGAAGCAATTATTCAAATAATCAACATATTTAACTGAAAAAATGTTGATGCACAAATTAATAATTACTGAAGTCAACGTTACTTTTAACAGTTATAGGCCAGTCGGCAGAGACAAAAATGACTTTTCGTAATACAAAAACATACAGCTCAAATTTTATGGCTGGAATTGATAAATGGGTTTTATTTATTTATTTATGTATTTATTAATTTATTTTCATCGTCAATTAGAGTTTACAGTAACTCTTACAACAGACTAGCGAAATATTTAATACAAAATTTGTCTTAACATAAATTTTAGTTAATTAACCAGAAAGATTAGGCTAAGCATATTTTTAAATGTATCCCTACTCAAATGAAAATTAAAATCAATAAAATCAGATATTTAGTTAATTTCTCTAACACAGCGAGATATTGCTCGTTTACAGCATAATTTACTCCATGAATTGCCTCATGGAATAAATAACGATTCCTAAGCACTCGAGTTGGAGCATGCAAATTTATAAGAGACAATAAAAACGGTCAGTCAATATGATAGGATAAGATATCTTTAATAAACATTATGGAAAACATTTTGCGGCGGTTTTCTAAGGTCTAAAAGCCAATAAGTTGACGCCGAGTATTATAAGGTGGCATAACATCAACGTTCCATCTAAGTTTATAAATAACTATTCTTGTAAATTTTCTTTGATTTTTTTCATTTCTAACAGAATGAGTTTTATAAAACGGATTCCATACTACACAGCAGTTCTCCAGAACTGATCTAACATAAGCAATGTAAAGCGTTTTTAAGGTTTAAGGATCACTTAGACCTTTAGAGTTGCGGAAAACAAATCCAAGCATGGAGTTGGCTTTATTAACTATGAATTCTAAATGATTAGCGAAGTTGAGTTTAGAGTCAAAAATGACTCCCAGATATTTTTTGGTTGAGACTCCTTCGAGAACTTTGTTCTCAATATGATAATCATATACTACAAAAGGAGACGAGTGACGGGAAAATGAAAAACATTTACATTTAGAGATGTTAAGGTTTAATTGGTTGATTTTACACCATGTTGATAAGCTATGAAGATCTTCTTGTAGAGGCATACAGTCAACCGGATCCTTAATGGGTCTCAGAAATTTGAGGTCATCAGCAAAAAACAAGCAAATTGAATTTAAGAGAAAATTAGGTAGATTATTTATAAATATAAGAAACAAAAGTGGTCCACGAAGGCTACCTTGGGGAACACCCGAGGAAACGTAATTGTAACCTTTCTTAGACGCAACATTTTAGTCGATGGCTACCGACGTTTATAAAATTTACAGCATAAACACACTGCAAATTATATTTTTCTAGGGGAACATGGTTACATTCAGACACCTAGATATAGATATAGATATTATGCCCGCGGTCTGGCGAAGGTAATAAAGAAAGAAAAAAACCTAAACAATAGAAGTTATATTGTTATATTGTCAATCATAGATTGATAGTTGATAAATACTGAACTTCGATATTAAACAAGCCAACCGCTAAAAGTTTTGATAATTTAAAAGATGCAGGCCTTATAAAATGTAAAATTTCAATATTTATCAACTATGAGTACCTTTGCCATTAATTGCCATAAACTTCACCTGGACACGCCCAAAAATGTGACAGCTCCTACAAAAAATTTACAAACAAAACCTCATTTCGACATTAATAAACGCAAAAGTGTCATATGGATTTATATGGATTTGGTAATTTTAACTTTAGTAAAAAGTTAGGATATTAAAATCGTTTAAAATTATCAAAATACAATTTTTAACCTACATAAATTACAGGGACTGTTTTAAGTGGTAGTTGTTATGTTTCCTGGTAGTTGGTATTTTAAATTTGTAGCTCTAAATCACATTTCATAAACACTCCGCCATTGCTTCGACAAGTTCAACACAAAGTCCTTCTACGAATGTCAATTTTCAATCACAGTGTAGGTTCGAATATTTACTGCCTATTTTAATTTCGAATAATTTTTTTTGAGAGCTATCCATAGCTGAAAACTAAAACATTTTATGACGTCTGGTTGCGAAGATATTTGAATCGTAAGAGTTTGCTGTTGACGTTGTTGAATAGGGAACGGACTGATTTTAGACATTTTTTTTTTAATCGATTTTTGAAAAAAGCATGGACTAACCTGCCTGCCGCGACAGTTATTTTCTAAGATATTAGAGAACTAAAAAAATTATGAAATCTTTTTTTTAGGAAATTCGATTTACAGTTTCCAAGATAAACGCGAAAAACAGAAAAAATCACTGCCGCAAGCGCTCCGGTCGGATTCTTGGAGAGTTTTGTAGGTCACTAGACTTTTCTTAATAAGTGTGCCACAGTGGCGTAGCGTGGGGGCAGGGGGGCACAGGCCCTGGGCGGCACTTTACCAGGACAGGGCGACAAACTCGGCGACAAGAAATAAAAAAAATCATTTATTCTTTAAATTAATAAATGTGGTTCGCCCAAAGAATCCCATTCAAAATTTCCCCAGTGGTAAAAATGCATCATATTTATTTTATTTAATTTAAAAATATATTTATTTAAATGTATTTATTTATTTAACTCAGAAATTAAAGCTATGTATTAATTTATATACAATTTAATGGAATCTGTTATATATTATGCTGGCAACGTCTAGCCAAAAATTAGACTTTGTCAATCTTTAAATAGAATAAGCATTAAAAATCAATGTCCAACAACTTGTGTGACCTCTTACACTTGGGATTACAGAAACAATTATAAAAAAGAAAATGAATTAGAAAAATGTCGTATTTGTTTCTTTTAAGAGTTTCAATTTAAATATTATTCAATTTATTATGAAGTAACGTTGGTTCGCTGATTTTTTAAAGTGATTGTAAGTTCGCTAGATTTGTCGAATAAGAGTGGGTCGTTTATCCGGATGTAGATTAAACAATAGGAAATTGATCAATATATGGATGTGCCAAATAAATACCATGTTCTCAACAATGCAGGGTAACAATTTCTAGCTCTCGAAATTTTAGTTTTAAGATTTTCCTGCCGCGAGCCAATGTTTTTAAATATATATTGTACCAGGTTAAAAGCTGTTATAAATTTTTACTGTTTTGAAAAAAAGCTAATTCACATCATTATTATTGACTGCTGTTCTATGCAAATGGTTCAAGATAGTTCTTTATTATGTTATAATGTTTATTAGATTTTGCATTCGCGGTAACGAAATCGCTTTATTACGATTTTGTTCATATTTTATCATTAATTTCTTATTTTATTTAATCAAATACACATTAATATCATTTTATTACCGTGGTACTTGGTTTCTACTTTTTTAAAGCTGAAAAAAAAATTCAGGGGGGCGTTAAAAATTGGGTCTGCCCTCGGCGGCAAAAATCCACGCTACTGGTGTGCCAAGTTTCAAACCCTGGAATGTTTTAAGGTGCAGGGAGATTTTTTCCTTCGGTAACTAGACTTTACGAACAAATCCCATTTTCAAGCAAAACAAATAAAACACTTAACCAAAAATTGTTGAATCTTGCTTAATTATTGAGGGACCATTTTGTTCATGTTATGGTTAAGTTAGTTCTCCAATCATAATTCATAACTTCATTAGGGCTACTTCACGCTCAGTGTCATATATGCCATCATTATATCTATTAAGTATAGTTAAACAACTAGTGTTCTTGTTTCATGCAATGTATATTTTTAATTTTGTATAGGTAGTGGTAGGTGCAATGTAACTTAGACTGGCGTCACAAGAGAGAGATTAAAATTTTAATTTTTCTATGAACGACAAAAGAACTCAACGTATAAGCAAACAATATAACTTCAAACTTTAGCCTAGCCTACTTTCTAATATCAACAACTTTTCTTGATAACCCCTTACTCAAAATAGAATAACGGAATTTATTAAATAATTTATAGATACTTCTTATTTGTTCCATCCAACCATTTCTTTTTAGAATTTATTTTCAAATAACAATAATCATAGAATGCCAAACTTAAAAAGTATTAACAACAAAACAAATTCTTATTTATTTATAGTTGATGCATTCCCAAGCCCTCTGCCTTATAACAATTGCTTGCATTTGTGCTTTGGTTACTTGCCGGCCATCAGACGACCCAGAATCTATTGACAGCGAATACAATGGCCAACTGAGTCCTGAAATAATAAGAAAAGTTCAAAAATGTGACATGGACATCGATGTGATGGAACTTTGTATGCGCTGTGCCAAAGTGACAAAATCCCAAATTGTGTATCCCTTGTGTTGTGTAAATGAGGACGGTGTAAGAAATTGGTGTGAAAGGTATATTTTTTTCGGACAAAAACCTTAGGAAATACATAAATTTCGATGATTAATAATTAAATTTTTTTTTTAACATTATTTTCTACTCGTATTTTTGATTATTATTTTTTTTTGCCATATTGAATATTTATTATAATTTCTTTGTATCATTATTATGGCCATTTTTTGTAAATATCATTGGAAACTTTTTTATTTTTTTTTTATTTTATGTTTTTTTCTTCATCGCGCTCTATTTATTTAAGGACAAATATAAATTAAATTAATTCTTAAGTTAAGAATATAATTACAAAATGCTAAATTGATCTGTGATCTTGTAAGTGCTCTAGATAAAATTGTCGTTTTAAGTATAATAGATACTAAATTAATAACAAAAAAAAATAAAAAATAAATATAAATTATTTAATATACACATAAAAATAAATTTTATTTTTAATTTTTTCAATTTAAAAATTTGAAGTTTCATTTATTTCGATTTTGTTGCCAACAATTGGTTGATTTTTGGTACAGGTATAATCGAAACAAACATTTAACCAAAAACGAAAAAAAAAGAACAGCATATATCATGAAATTAAAAACATGGCGTTGGGAGTTTGCTAAATCTGATTATTGCATGTATTTTCTGTTAACCTATCATTCGTGGAACGGAATATACGAGTATATGGGTCTACACTACACGTTTGTTTTAAATATTAGGGTCAAAAACACTTAGTTATATGAAAATGTATAAGAATCATCGGAACATCTAGAGTTAAGCTCCAGCTTCACACATGGCATTTTTGATTTTGTTTCAGAAAAGAATTCATAAAAAATATATAGAAAAAGTATAAGAATACAATTTTAAAAAAAGGAACACTGACTAAGTGGCGATGGCGTAGCATTCCGTCTGCGCATAACTTTATTTGTCGCCATTCCTGACACCTTTGAAATAATTGTTCTTTACATATTTACAGAGTAGATACACAAAATGAAATAAAATGATAATGGTACACTACGCCGTATACGTACTTTTTTACATTCAACCAAGTACATAGGTATTGATTTCGTGTGAAAGAAAAAAATTGGCGGTTTAATCAAAGCTAACATTGAGACTATGGAGAAGTAAAAAAAGTGATTTTCGTCAAGGCGTTCGTGGGTCTGTTTGTCTATGCCTCGCGTCGTACATCGAGCAAGAGCCTAATCGGTGGGAAAGATTTGCTTCAAATTTGATGTAAAGTATTTGTATGTGATTCCCTAGATAGCTCAGGAAAGATAGAAAAGTTAATATGGCGGCCGAAAATCTATTCATGTAATTATACTATTGGTATCGATTCAGAATCTCCAATAATCTCCATGTTCTTACGAAAAAAGTTGAAGAATGAAAATAAAGTTTTAGGGTTTTTTTGAAAAAAAAAATGGCCTTTTTATACTTATTTAGGTATACTCCCACATATTTCGTCATATGCTAGATTGATTTTATCATTATTTTGCGATTCACTATTACTAAATGAGTTAAAAAGTATTGCAGTTAAAATTTTATGAATAATTTATTTTTTAACGAACAAATTGTATCAAAGAAAAACCAATTTTTTTTATTTTTAACTTCTTTTTAAATTTTGTTGCACATTATATCAAAAAATTTGAAAAGTGCTATAAGCTAATGCTTATTATTATTTCAATTTAGCAAAAATCTAATCAAAGCTTAATTTAAAGTTAATCATATTCAATAATACTCTTTGCAAAAATTTGTAAATATCAGTTTTTGTCCTTTAAACTACGACCCTATTTTTGCAATTTAGTAAAATGTATAAACCTTATCTCACCTTTAACCAAAATGTACATATGTATAACCGTTTTAATTATAGCCCAGTCGAATTGGACAATAAATTCGCAAAGCCTGATGTAGTTCTGCATTTTGATATGTTGTTGGGGCATGTTAGAGTAGTCTTTAGCTAAGTTTGCAACTTCGAAAAACCTGTGCTCGCTGCAGGAAAAATGCAACAGGGAAAAAAACGCTAAAATCACCCCATTTTTTTCGACATTTTACTTTATAGCTTTGGAAATATGCAACCTAGGAAAAAAATGTCCACTATAAATTTGTTTGTTATAAAATTTTCTACAAGTCCACATCAGTTTTAAATTCATGCATGTTATATTTGTGTTGCTATCTAACCATGAATTTAAAAAAAAAATTCTGAAAAACTAAGTAATTTTGAAGCAATCAAGAAATAGGTCAAACATTGTCCAATTCCGCTAAAAATTTGGAATAAAATAGTCTAGAGTTTTAAAAGACGAAATTCGAAAATTCGACCAAAATCGGTCAAATAGTTTTGGCAAGAAACATGCTGTTAACTAAGTGCAACACGCAATGTTCGCATCATTGCTGTGGTCAAAGTAGGACACTTAAATTGAAACATATTTTTGTACACGTACTTGGAACTCTTAACTATCATAAAATATAGTTATGATATTTATATCTTTTTCCAAGCAACTTTGGTAGCGATTTTAAAATTTACGAAAATTGTTCACTTGGCATGTAAATATGGAATTTCATGAACATTTTTGAGACTTTTAAATTCACTACCAAATTTGCTGAAAAAAATATATAAATATTATAACTATATTTTATGATAGTTAAGGGTTCCAAGTACGTGTACAAAAATATGTTCCAACTTAAGTTTCCTACTTTGACCACAGCAATGATGCAAACATTGCGTGTTTTTTCCTAAGTTGCATATTTCCAAAGTTATAAAGGAAAATGTCGGAAAAAATTGGGTGATTTTAGCGTTTTTTTCACTGTTGCATTTTTCCTACAGCGAGCACAGGTTTTTCGAAGTTGCAAACTTAGCTACAGACTACTCTAACATGCCCCAACAACATATCAAAAATGCAGAACTACATCGCGTTTGCGAATTTAGCACTTTTTTTTGTAATTATTGACTGGGCTATTATGTAGGTAATGTTATTTATTTCAAAAATTACATAATTATAAAATTAATGTCTCAGTCATCTTGAAAATGAAGCAGGTCTACGTTTTTGGCATACTGAGCTGTAACCCCTAGTGTCGTTTTTTTTTTTTTTTTTAATACTGCAAACAACTAGAAAATATAAAAGATACAATTTCTAGAACTAAGCGCCTAATGGTTCGATATCAGATTTCTTCATTGCATTGATTCCAAATGATTTAACACCACTAATTTTGTTGTCACTAATGGGAATTAGAATCTTAGCAGCATAAAATTGTATCTGTTAATTTAAACACTTTATTCAAAGGTGTTTTCTGGTGCTAACACTTGCAGTTAGGCTGCATAGCTTTCGCTCGTTTTGAATGAATAACAACCACTTGTGTTGGCAACCACCAAGTATTACATTAGTCTGAAATTATTGCAATTTCATGGCTTCCACACGAATCATCAGAATCCTTTTTTAGTGCTGCTTAGTCTATAGTTCCAATTTGAATCTATAAATTATATTGCCGTCACACTTTATGCCTACAAATTTTGAAAACAATGTTGATGTCGAAAATTAATTTATCAAAAACTGTTCACTTAAACAACTTTATTTTAAAATAAACATTTAATAATTTGTTTTTATTTTTCTGTTTTAAGTTATTTTAATAGAAAATGTCCACTACCTCGGGCGGAATAGAATCAAGGGCGTACGCAGAGGGCTAGTTTGAAAAAAAAATATCGATCTTTTATTTAAATCATATGTTTTTATCAAAATGCATGAGAGCAATATAAATACATATGCACATTATGTACCTATATTTCATAATTAATATTGCCAAATAAAGGACGTTAAGGAAGCCTCTACCTTTTCTGTGATGTGAGATGGAAGTCGGGATATATCAGGGAAGATATGTGTTCGTTTTTACGTGATTTGCGAAGAGTTCATAGGTTTTGTAGAGCTGGATGCAATGGATGCAAAGGCCATTGCCCTGCGTTAGAAAGATTTATTGAAGATACTGGGCTTGATTCAAAGAAACTTACTGGGTAAGGCTATGCTATGATGGCTGTTCAGCAATGTCAGGCAAAGAAAATGGTGTGCAGGCAATTTTGAGAGACAAAATTCCCTAATGCTCTGTACTCACATTGTGCAAGCCATAAGCTGAATTTGGTGGTTACTGACCTGAATAATGTTCCAGAAATTCGAAACACAATAGCAACCTGCAATCCTTACAAGGAGAAAGTTTGTCCAAACATTCCTGCATTTTGTGAAACTCGCTGGTCTGAGAAATATAAAAGCTTTGTGATTTTTAGTAGCCCGTAGCGTAATGGTTAGTGCGTTCAACTGTCACGCTGGAGGTCTGGGTTCACTTCCCAGCCTCGTCCACCTAAAAAAAAAAACTAAAAAGTTTTTTTCAGGGCTACTGCCTCTTGCGAGGAATTGACAAATCCTCCAAGAGTATTACTTGTCACGAATAAGTGCTTCTCGTCTAGCCGTTCGGATTCCACATAAAAATGTAGATCCCTTCCATTCTTGTCGATAGGCGCACACAGGAATGGTTGCGAGTTGTTAGTCACTAGGCCCTGGTTCTTCATGAGCCGTTGTGCCACCCGATTTATTTTTTTGTGATTTTTAAGGAAAATTTTGGCAGCAACGTCAATGGATTGAGGGAGCTTTCTATTGAAGGAAACACCACAACGAAAACAACAACTTTTCAGCAGCATTGTGGTACTACACAAACAACTTTTATACAAAATGTCTTGTCCTAATAGCAAAATACTCAGCTTATCTTGAGCCAGTTGTAAATATCCTCCAGTCAAAAAAGTAAGACCTCCTCGCATGCACGAAACATGAACTCAAGAAAAAATGGACTCATGGTTGATTCGAAATCTATTTCAGAAGAAGTAGAACTTCTAAAACCTCGGACACTAAACAGCCAGACACAATTATCCTTCGTCAAATGCAGATGAATTTTGGAAGAGATCGCTCCTGATTCCTTACTTAGATTCTTTAATTGCAGCACTTGAACGTAGATTCCCAGACGAGAAACTTACCAGCATATTCGTTATTTCTGTTACATCCAGCGAAAATGTGCATACATGATTTTAAAGAATAATCAAAGAGTTTTTCCGAGTTCTGCAATTTCCAAAGCTTTATTGGAGAGGCCAAATTGTGGTATAATCTTTGGAATAACAAAAAAAAAAGTATCCAGTAGACCTCCGAAAACTAGACATGTTAGATGTCTTACAAGAAGCAGACGACTTTTACCCCACAACAAAACTTGCTCTGCATACTGCCCTAGCGCTTCGTCGGAAGAACGTTTAGTAAGTCAAGAAGAGTCAAAACTTGGCATCGAAAATCGTTTAATTGGTAATTTAATCATCTAATAACCACCAAAACATAGGTTATTAAATGTTTTAATTTACAGGGTTCTGTATGCTGAGTGTTCACAGGAAAGCGGTAAAGGAAAATGAGATGGAAATTAAAAAAAAAAAACCTTGAAAGATTTGCTGAAGACCCACGCCCATCTCTTAGCATTAAATTAATTAAACAGAAATCTTTCATACGTACATCAATGACCCACTCTATTTAAAATGGGTGTCATATAGATACAAACAAGTTACATACAGAAGTTCCTTGAGTACTTAAAAATAGATTTTATTTTTTAATGAATTAAAATTAACTTATAGTAGTTATTTATTTTTATTATACTATATTTATATTTAAATACTATATTTATTCCCGAATAGCTATTATCTGGTCTAAAAATAAATCAAATAAAATATTGTGCCTATACCTGTCTACCTACATATATTTGTACATGCTTCTATTTACAATATTGTACATACCTCTTTATAAATGTTTATTTTATTTTAAATATTATTAGTACCTAGAATATGGTTTCTTATCTTTTGGAAACTGACACATTTTTCAATGTGTTTTTTAAATAATATCAAATGGTAAGAAAAAACGATTAAATGTCAAGACTCAAGAAGGTCTTCCACATTGCAAAAATAATGTTAATAATATTTACGAAACAAAAATTTAAAAAAACTTTATTTTTTTTTTCTTGATTTGAAACACACAACTTGAAATCTTCTATTCTGCTATGTTATGCGTGAAACTTGGGATCAAAATGTATAGATACTCATTAGAATTTTATAAATAAATAACGGTACGGTGTTATAGCTTTGCTTCTAACCTTAATGACTCGGACACTTATGTCCGGGACACACAGCACGCGGTCTGGCGGTGCGGTTGACATTTTTGACCGTCGCGTTCTTTGTCTTGTGTACAATCACTTGTTGTTGTTCAAACAGAACGCGGACAAGTCAAGCGACGGGCAAATTCATTTTGTAAATTTTTACAAAGAACGCGACGGCCAAGCGTCAAAAAAGACCAAGTCAAAACAACCTTTGAAAACAGCTGCATTTGAGATCATTATTTGGATTGATTTCGTCAATTATATTTAATTTCCTTTTATTCGGTTTCTTGTCCAGTTTTTAGACAAACTAAAAAGAAAAGTATAGATATGTGACATTGACATTGGTTGCAAGTGTAAGCAGAAAAAGCACTTCATCTTCGTCAGAACTGCTGCTGCTGCTCATAATTTTGTTTTAATTCTGCACTCCGACCAACTGCGCAACAGAAAAACACATACGAAACTAGAACGCATTCTGTCTGACATTATAGAACGCGGCGGTCATCGACGCGTTCTGACCCTACCGCCAGAGCGCGTCCTGTGTGTCCCGCGATTTAGTGCCGGATCCACACCTGTCTCGTTTAGTCTCGTAGATTGTTTTTTTTTTTTTTTCCTATTGAGAATGTGAAAGCGTGCACCAAAAGTTAAAATTTGACCAACTTGTGCGTTACGGTGCGATGATGCAATAGCAGCTGCGTCGCATTGTGTTCGCATCATTGAATTTGTGTGTATTAAATATTTTGACAAATACTGCAGCACCGATTTCAATTGCGGCTACGTCTTCCTTGTGTTCAGCCAGTAAAGATGTGAGAAAATACATATTTCGAAGTAAATCAAATGAAACATTCAAGTAAATCAAAATGTTCGAGCGATTGAGTACTACTTAGTGACTAGGATCAGTTATTCAGTTATACAAACATAGTTCAGCCTTCGAATTGATCAAATATGTTTTAACTCACCCCATTCAGCGGGTCTGGTTTTTAGTTGAGTTTGACATTTGAAAATTAGCATGGACGTTAAAAATAGCTTTATAATGAAATTGTCAAAAGTCCGCAAAGATCCCATCTATTGAAACAATTTTATTCAAGGTTGAATGTCGAAAATATAAAGAAAATATAAAAAAAAAATAATATAACTCTGAAACGGTAAATGCTGTCGAAAACTCTTTCATACAAACTTTGTAGATTATGTTATTTTTTATAAAAAAGATCAAAACAATATTTTTCCAAAGATCACCGTTAAGAAGATATCAACGTTTCAAAAATACTCCATTTTCACGTATAACTCCTACACGGTTTATATTTTCAAAAACATATGAATACCAAGTTTGTGCATTTTGTGACCCCCTACAGGAAAAATGTATTTAGAAAAAACATTTTAAAAATATATTTTTTTTTTAATTTCGACAAAAAGTCTAAATTTCTTTTTTTTTTTGCGTTTTACTCTTAAATGACGATGTTGTCGAAAACAACTTACACTCAACTTGTAGGTCATAATATCTTCTACAAAAATATAACAACAATTGTTTCCATATAAGTCATAATTCGCATGATATTGCGTTATTTAATAGCGTTAAATGTCGAAAATACCAGTTTTTTACGTTTTTGTATATCATGAAATTACCTACAAAAAATTTCCTTTACCTTAATTTTTTCATAAGATTCAACATTTCTGAAAAAAAGCGATTCTAAAATTTATAAAGTTTTATACTACAAAATAGGATTATCAATTCCATACTCGGCGGATTTTCTGCAAGAAGAGCGGTAAGTAGAGGTACCCCGAAAGGTGGTGTCTTCTCCCCCTCCTTTGGAACTTGGTAGTAAACGAACTGCTTACTGCCCTGGAAGCGGAGAGTTACAGAGTGATTGCCTAAACGGACGATATTGCTATTGCCGTATCAGGAAAGCATCCTCTTGTCTTGAAGGAACTCTTACAGAATGCTACAAGCTAACAAACTAGGCAGAGCGGTGTGGATTGGGCGTTAACCCTCACAAAATCGAACTTGTCCTCTCTTCTAGGAAATATAAAATTCCCAATACAGATCCTCCCACTATAAAAGGTATAAGGACTGTATGGAAAGCAGACAGAAATCATTCACCTTTTTGAAACTTTTCAGAAGAACAAATAATTCGGCTTTTAAAAACTTGTACATACAGCAAAACAAAGCCTACAAAAAATTATGTGCGCAAAAGAAGGAATTATATATCAAGAAAACTGCTTCAATGCTTGTGGAATGCAAATATTCAAAATCTTTCTGGTATAATGTTCGAAGTTTTGGCGGTTGGAATAAGACAGTTTCATTCAACATTGATGTTGATTTGCTAGCAACCCATTTCAAAAAACTCTTACTACTTGAAATACAATTAGTTTTGCTCTCCCGAGTGTTATTGTTTCAGACCTGGACTGCCAATTTTCAATGTGTGAACTGATTACTGCCTTAAATAAAATGAAAAACAATAACGCCCCCGGTACATGATGGTATTCCCGTGGAATTTTACAAAAACCCAACCCAAGAGTGATTTTTAATAAGATATTTAATAAAGAGATCATTCCCAAAAATTTTCTACATTCAAAAATGTCTGCCATATTTAAGAAAGGTAATCGAGAAATGCCTGAAAATTATAGAGGTATTGCTGTTCTCAACTCCTTGAGAAAGGTTTTTGCAAAAATGATTTATAATATACTCGTCAATTGGGCTGAGCATAACAATATAATTAGTTGTTTTCAGGCTGGTTTTTGAGCCAAACTTTCGAAAATTGAACAAATTTTTGTTTTAAACACTGCAATTGATAACAAAAAATGTTTGTACGCCTTTTTTGTCGACCTTAAGGCGGCTTTCAACACTATTAACCGGAGATCATTAATCTTTAAGCTTGCAGCTACATGACTTTCAACAAAATTTATCAAAGTCTACGAAAAACTTCTGGGAAACATGACTGCAGTCGTACATAACGGTAAGGACACATCTACGGTATTTACTTGCGAAACAGGTATACCACAAGGCTGCATTTTGAGTCCGTTAATGTTTGCGTTATTCATCAAAGATGTTGAACATCATATTCAAGGTGGGATTGGTTTTGGTGATCTGACAATTAAAGTACTGCTTTACACCGACGATATGGTAATTTTGTCTGAGAATCCGTTAACCTTACAGCTCCAAATTAATAAGTTGAAAAACTATTGTAATATGTGGGATCTCAAGATCAACATCCAAATCAAAAATAATGGTTTTCAGATCCCAAAATCGATCTATTAACTATGGACGTAACTGGGCATTAGATCGTCAAACAATAGAAGTTGTCAGCGAATTTAAATATTTAGGATACGTGTTCACTTACAACTTAAATATTCGAGCACATATTAAGGAAAAAACAAATGTGTCTAAAATAGCTATAAACACAATGTCGTCAGAGGTTTTCACCAACAAATATGTAGATCCAGTGTCTAAATTTAAGGTTTATAACGCTACAATCAACAGTTGTTTTTGTTATGGAAACGAAGTCTACGGGTGCCAACAGATTGAAGAAATGGAATCTTTACAAAGATACTTCTTTAAGCGCATTTTTAAGTTGCCTATTAACACCCCTAGTTACGCCATTCATGTGGAGTCTGGTTTACCTTTAATATTTCTTAGAAATTTAAAGTCAAATGCTGATTATATCATCAGAGTTATGAAACGGTCGGATCAGAACCTTCAAAAAAGAATTTTATTGGTATCATTTCAATGTGGATATAGTCCAATCAAGAATTGGTATGATCTGGTCTTAGATCTGGTGAAATCTTGATCTAAAAAATGTTTTTTATGATTGCATCTCTAAAGTAGATGACAAAATATATCAATGTTGCCTTGAAAGGGCAAGAGTATTAGGATCTTGATCTATTTATAGACAACTTAATCTAAGACTCTGTGTGAATAACTATTTTAGAGACGAGTTTTCAGCTTTTGAAATGGGTTTAATTTTCAAAATTCGAACAGAAATGTTGGAACCCTATTTGCTCACTGTGTAACCTTCATCAGAACGAAAACGTTTTACATTTTTTAGCTATGTGTCCGATATTGCGAGAGATCCGAAGGCTTTATCTAAGATCCAGTTTTCTAACTTTTGAAGAATGTATTAGAGTTCTAAATGGAGACCATGGCTGGAAACCACTTATACGCTATGTTTTACATGCAAGAAGTTACCAAAATACGTATTTGAATTTGTTTTGAGTCCAGATCATAATAAAAATTTTGTTTTAGCTAAACTAAAAGCCAAATTAAAATTCACATTTTTGATATTGTATTACTCAAATAATCTATTAATTTTTTTTCTTAAATTGTTATAAAGCATAATAATTTTTTTTTATTTCTTATATTGAAAAAACATTGTTAAATAAATATGAATTTCCTTTTTCTTTATATAAAATAAAATTATTAATTTCACTTTTTAATGCTTACATTTTTTTAACTGGCAGACGGCTCATGAAACCATGCTATTGTAAATCTTTATAACTAATTGATGTAACATTTTAATATGGAAACAAAATAAGGAACATAATAATAATAACAATAATAATAATAATAATAAAAGGTATTCCATTAACACAAGTTAAGCTGGAAACCTTATATACAAGAAAGTGTCAAAAAGGCCACTGTAGCCCTTTTCTCCAGTAAAAAAGCCATTGGGAATAAATGGAGTCTCCAACCCCGCATTACTCACTGCCTATATACATTTAGGTAATTAGACCAATTCTCACCTATGGGGTGGCAGTATGGTGGACTGCTTTTTATAAAGCGAATAACCGCTATAAACTAAGTAAAGTCCAAAGATCAGCTTCTGTGTGCATAAGTGGAGCACTTCGCTCTACTCCCTCCGCTGCACAGGACACTCTTCTCTATCTGACACCCCTAGATATATTCAGTAAACAAACGGCAGCAACTACGGCAATCCGTCTTAAAGCCTCCTCACAGTGGATCAATAATGAAATAGGCATCTCATCTATTCTTGGGTTCGTGGAGGCGTGTTCTCAGACAGACTAAATCTTAGTCTCTCATTTCGTCTTCCTGACCATTGTAGCGTGTTCAAGGCGGAGCTTTTGGTGTTAAAGGAAGTTTTATCGTGGCTCAAGGTATCGACCTCGGATATCTGTGTCTTCTCAGATAGCCAAGCTGCTCTGAAATCTCTGGACTCTGTCTCTACAAACTCTAAAACGGCCATAAAATGTCGCTCATCTCTTACAGAGATGGCACAACAGTTCAATATTCACCTTTGTTGGGTGCCAGGCAGGGCCGTAGCGTCTATTGGGGCAACCAGGGCAATGCCCCGGGGCCCCCGGCCAGGGGGGCCCCCAACGCAGATCTTCTTATTTATCGTTCGGATTGTATTAATTTAAGTTAAGTGAGCTCTTCGTTCAGCTCAATCCCATTGTTCGCAACTAAGATCCAATTGACGAATAAAATCTAACCCTAATGAACTCTAACCTTAGATCCTTTAGTGAATTCAATTAACAGATGAATTGCACCAATTGTAAGTTTATCCTCTAATATTCAAGTATTAGTTGTTTTGTTTTGTGTATATGTGACCCATGAAATATTCATTTGTAAAAATAAAATAAAAGAATTGGTCGAAACTTCTAAAGATATGTGTTCATAGTTTTCGAAAGCTCATGCTAGCCAGATGGTGGAACTAGTACGGTGTATTTAGATTTCATATGGCGCTCTGGGAAAAAAGAACGAGACAAAGTTCGACTTCGGTATTTGAAAGAGAATCCCTACACAAGCCAAAAACAACATTTTGCACATTTGTACCTAATGTTGTTATGCCGCCATCTTGTTTTTAACGGTTAATTCTTTTCTTACATGTAACTCACGTAGTTTCCATTTAAAAAAAAAAGTTATACCACATAATTTTATCTAATTAAATTTTCTACAAATTAACTTAAAAATTACATTACATTTTGTTACAAAAAAGTAAGGGTTGATTTCTTATAATGCGTCATATTTCTTTGGTTTGAATCATCTGTTTTTTCTGCTCCGTTGCTCTCTATCAGGTCAACATTGTTTAATGACATTAGTTCCATGAATAACGTTAAAGTATTTGCAACATTTTCGACCATTATTAATAATTCGTCACTGTCTTCGAGCTATCCAGATGTTTGCACCGATCTTATAATTTGTTTGACTATTTTTGTACCACCTCAATAGCGGAAGGAACTTTTTCAAAGCTGAAATTAATAAAAAAAAAAATACTTTGAAAGCACCATGGAACAACAATGGCTTATCAATTTGTTATTGTAATCGATTAAAAATCTGAATACCGATATCTACCCAGTCTGGTAGAATAGGTAGTGTTGTTCCACTTTTGGCGAGTTCGGCAGATAGATTTGAGAAAAGTAGTCGATTCGCTTCTGTAAAATCCAGAATAAAAACAACGTTGTATTTACTGTAAAACATTTTTTATAATTTTTTTTTTAATTTATTTAACCAACAGTCATTGGGAAACAGGGCCCCATATTTTGTTTTGCCCCGGGGCCCCACAAGCTCTAGGTACGGCCCTGGTGCCAGGCCATAGGGACATTCTGGGAAATTGCAAAGTTGACGAACTCGCTTAAAGTGGAACAACACTACCTATTCTACCAGACAGGGTAGATATCGGTATACCTATCGATATTTGCAAACTTATGCTGAAGCAAGATGCTATAAGGAGAACAAACCTTAGTGGGGTAACATCACCACTCTTGCCTGGCAACTAAAAATATTTGGTCAATGTTGGACATGAAGCGCTCTAAGTGTTTGTTATCTTTAAGCAGATTGCACTGTGTCAATCACGCAGCGCGGCTTGGAGTATTCGCAAATGATTTTTGCAGAAACTGTATGGATGAAGAGGAGGAAGGCTTTATTCCTCATCTTCTTTGTACATGTCCCGCCCTATCTCAATCAAAAATCCATGATCCAACGGATCTAGAAAGCTCGGACATTAACAGTCTGATGCGCTTTGTAAAGAGCTCCAATTGGTTTTAGCGATTGAGGAGAAAATCTATGTTTCATGTGGTATCACAATGGACCAATTGATGGTCTAAGTGTGTCGGCTTCTTGCCACTATAACCGAACCAAACCATACTCCAAAATATGCAAGAAGTTGGTAAAATAGCCGCTTTGCTCTTGGCCAATCACAACCTCGAAAATACAGAAATCTGAATATGCAATTTATAAAACGTAAAACGCGAATATTTTAATCTTTGCCCCGAATTTAAATAGATTAAACCAACAAAATATTTTTAAATGCAAATTAAAATATTATAGGTAAGTACACTCTTTATTGCATTATTATTATTAGGTATATTGTTCTAATTAAAACAAAAAAAAAAAACAAAAAAACAATTAATTCTGTACCTATTTCTGTATTTAAAGAAGAATGACTCAAACTCCTCGTCCTATTATCTACTTCAACTGGCCTTCTGCTTCGACTTTCTTTCTTCCTTTATTACCTTGCCTTGGCCACCCCAAAGATCAAGGCTATTTCACAAATCCGTCTACATGTCTGACGTATTGTTTTTTCTTTTATTATTTTTAGCTCCATTGGGCTTAATAGGTGTACTATTGTATGCCTATACCCACATTTAAGTAGGTACCTACATATCCGTGGAATATTTTTCGTCTAGATAAGCTTCAATAAAAATCATTTGTTTTCGGTGCAAAGTTCTTTTCCTACAGACTGTTGACTCTGAATTTTTGGCTTTTAACGGCCACGTGGAAAGACAGTGAACAGCACTTAAACAAAATTGCAGAATGAATAGGTAATTTGGTTTAACAAAAGCATTAAAAGAAAAATTGAACCATACATTTCTCGATCTCATAGATGATCCCCAAACAATAACATTGAGTTGAATCACCTGCAAAATGCCGACCTTCTTATCAGCTTGACCGAGCATTCGCTGTTGGAGTGTATGCAGGGGCTGTTTTGATTGCTCAGCAATTTAATTTGGAAAAAAATAGTCCAGGGCACACCCGAAGATTTTGAATTACGTACTTAACGTTTTACTTTCGATTAAAATCCCCACGAGCTTGATTTTTGTTTCACAATTTACGTTTTTGAAAACATTACGTAATAAAAAATATAACTTCGCAATATAAACTATAATATGTAGGTAGGTAAGTTCACAGTTTTTCATGAAAAAAAAAAATACTTTATAGTAAATAGAATCTTAATATTTATTAATTGATGTGCAATTTTTAAAATAAATGGTCATTGTACGTCAAGTATTTACTTTAAGAAATCTTATTTGTAAACAGTTTGTATACCTACGTTAATTCAAGGGGCAATGATTACAATTATAAACAGAATCCCTAGATTCTCATTTAATTTGTATTTGATCACTGTGTAAATAAATTTCAATACGCACAGGAAGTTATTGATCGATTCGCAAAACAAAAAACCATATCGTACATTAAAGACATATTAAAATCTATATATTAATACGCTTAGCACAACCTAAGCTAAACCTAACGGTACACTTTTCTCAACGGAACTACATAAATTTTAAAATGTAGAAAAGGTTTTGCCCACAGATGTGCGGAAACCAAAAATTATGTCTGTATGTATGTAGCTGTTAAAGCATTAAATGGACATTTGAATTTTTCCAGATAAATGATTTTTAATTTTTTATCATTTTAAGGGTTGAGCTTAGAATTCTGAAATATTGGAAGATGATGACCATTATTGATTTGGATTTTTTGGTGGAAAATTTGGAATCCATATCTTACCGTAAAGCACAGAAAGTAACATTTTTACATATTTTGGATCAAAATTAACTTCCATAAGAAATACATAAATGTTGAAATATAGTAGACTAAGCTTTAAAATCAAAAAAAAAAAATATGTACGACGTATATAATGTACATACATACATACAGTGGCGACAAAATAAATAGCACATGTACTCTAAAATGTATGTATGTAATGAAATTTTTTCGCACTTTCTTAAGAACAATATTATGAATTGTTTAATGAAATAAATAAAATATATTTATTTCATAAAAAAAAACTTAAGCAAAATAATTTCAACAACTAAAGTTATTCCACGACAACATAAATAGCACACTTCATCAAAAACAAATAAAATAACGTACATTTCAACAAAATAAAAATAAAATATCTAGTATTTGGTCGGGTAACCCTTATTTTTAATCACGGCGGCACACCGGCGGTTCATAGATGAAACAAGACTCCGACATCGTTCAACAGGTACTGAGTACCAGGCTCGCTGAACTTCATGCCAAAGTTTGTCCAAATTTGAACTTTCAGATCTATTTACCGCTCTATCCACGTCATTCCATAAATTCTCAATAGGATTGAGATCTGGAGACTGGGCTGGCCATTCCATACCTTCGATTTTCTGGGTGAATAACCATTGCTTCACAGACTTAGCCGTATGCTTAGGATCATTATCCTGTTGAAACTTCCACTTCAAGGGCATTTCCTCCTCAGCATACGGTAGCATTGTTTTCCTTAGGATTTCTTCGTTTTTTAGCTGGTCCAAAATACCCTCTATTCGATGAAGTGGCCCCACACCTTGCCAAGAAAAACATCCCCAAACAAGAATGTTACCCCCACCATGTTTAATAGTTTAACAGTCTTTAATGTGTATTTCGGGTCATATTCCTGGTTAATTCCGCGTCGAACATATTTTTTCCCATCCGACCCAAATCGATTAAATTTTGATTCATCGCTCCATAAGTTGTTTCTCCACCAATTTTGCTCCTTTGAAATATGCTCCTTTGCAAAATGGAGCCGACGAGACAGATTTCGCTAAGAGACGTGCGGTTTTATTCTGGTAATTCTTCCAAACAACTTTTTTTCACGCAGTAGGTTTTTAATTGTGCTTACAGACACATTCACATCAAGATCTTGTTCAATCGCACGTTTAATTTTTGGAGCCGTCATGAATGGATCAGCTTTGCTCAGGCGGGCGATGGCAACATCAGTTCGGGAGATGGTTTTTCTCGTCCGATTCCTATTTCTTACGAATTTAGTTTTGAACACCTTCTTCTTCTTGGCAATGGTGTAGAGAATTTATTAGCTTCTTTCTTAAACATTCCAATTTCCACACTATTTCAGAGTTTGTGTGACCTTCATTCTTGAAATCAAGAACACGTAGCCTGAAGGTCTCTGTTGAGTGTTTGCCACGTCCCATACTACAATATACAAAATTAAATTGCAGCAATCTAGGTTAAAAATTTCAACACACTCTTAAGTATTTCACTTACATTTTAAAAATTTAAATTATGTGTTAAAGGTATATTAAATTTGCAACGGAAACAATGTGTGCTATTTAAATTGTCTTGAATTGAATTGAATTGCTTACCATTTGGCTTACATTTTCACTTGGTTTATAACATAATTTGAAGAGAAGTAAAATCTCGCTACTCCCGTTACATTACATTCAAAATGAACAACAAAAAAAGCTCTCAAAGTAACGGCATTGAAAATGAACTTAGTGTTTATAGGTTTAATTTAGCTAGAAAGAATTTTTAAAATAAATGTGCTTTTTAGTTTGTCGCCACTGTATGTAGGTATTTGAAAAAAGTGAGTTTGTGTGAAACTAAAGTTTATTTGATATCGTAGGTATTTCTCAATATAAACCAGTTTTTATTTCTGTGTTTTCCAGGGCCACTAGATACACGTTAGGGGCCAGTTATAGCTATCATTGAAAACCATCATTGAAAAAGTTAACTGTTGATTTTGAGACCTTTCGAAAGTTTAATCAGTGAATATTTTAATGCAGAAATATAGCTTACGACTTTTAAATTATTTCACCTTCAAAAAAAAATAATTTTGACCCATATCTTCCCCATAACGTAACTTTTAATTATTTCAATGATCATTGGTAAGGTAGTTCATCATTGAAAAATTAAAAGTAACGTATTGGGGAAGATATGGGTCAAAATGAATTTTTTCCCCTTAGGGGCCAGTTATAGCTATCATTGAAAACCATCATTGAAAATATTAATTGTCAATTTTGAGAGGTTTCGAAGAAAAAATAAATGATTATTTTGATGCCAAAGTAAAGCTAATTGACTTTATAATTATTTCTAGGTAAAACCAAATTCAATTTTGCACAACTTTTCTCATAAAATTACTTTTAATTTTTCAATGAAGAACTACCTTACCCATGATCATTGAATAAATTAAAAGTTACGTTCTGGGGAAGATATGGGTCAAAATGAATTTTTTTTGGAGGAGAAATAATTTTGAAAACGTAAGCTATATTTCTGCATTAAAATATTGAATGATTAAATTTTCGAAGAGTCTCAAAATCAACACCTAACTTTTTCAATGATGAATTTCAATGATAGCTATAACTGGCCCCTTATGTAGCAAGATTACCCCCGACTTCATAAAAGTAAACATTCAGAATCAATGTTAAAACAATCGTGAACTAAATTTACTATTAATGTACATATGTACTTGTACATACATATGTACATTTTTGCTAAACTTTGTTATCATTGCTGAAAGCAAACATCAGCACTTCTACAAGAGTGACACTTATTTAAAAAGGACCATGCTTGCCTGCATAAGGGTTTGAGTGTGGCAGTGATTCAGGATGTTTTCTTTCACGAACTCGGGATAAGTTATTTTATAAACCTTAATTTGGAACTCGATCGAGACCTGCAAAAAATGTTATAGTATTAATAACCGGTAAAGCGAAGAGTTTTTCCAGCAACATTGTTAAAAGTCTGAAATGTTTTGTTTTCATAATTTATTTTGAACATTTTACAACATTTTTGTTTTCGGGAATCAGTACCTTAGGTGACCCGCTTCACGGGTGCCGAGGATTTTAACTCCTTTTATTTTATTAGTTTCACTCACGCAACTGTGTTTAAGCATTAAAAAGACCAATAGTTGTTTGAATTTTTGGTGGGTACTCGCCAAAAAAATTCAAATTGAGGCAAAGATTGCTTTAACTTAAATTAAGGATAATGTTCGCTTGAGACCTTTTAAAAAGGCAAACAATTTGTTGAATTATATCCGTCCATTTTGAACTTACTAAGCGGGAGCCAAGGGCGTATCCAGACTTTTAGCCGGGGGCCAATTCTCGATCTGTGAAGCTGTGAAGTGATAAATTTTACAAAACTTCAAACGTTAATATTTCGAATAAGAAGATGAAGAAATTTAAATATTGAAATTACTTCTGTTTTAAGTGGAGTGAATGAATAAAATTCAATTAAAAAGTACAAGTGACCTTAACTCCAGAAATTATTGTGTTTCGCCCAAGGTATAACAGTGGGCTCTTCAGTCAGTCTGTTATACCCTACTGAGACACAAATTTAGGTCGATGTTAATATTTCGATTCTGGATGAGTATGAAAAAGTGAAATAAAATGTCAAAACTTCGTAATTTTGTATCAAGATTTGACATTTAATATCACGTTTAAAAACTCATCCGGAATATAGTTATTAGCTTGTGAAGATTTGGAAAATTTATCACTTCACAGATCGAGAATTGACCCCCAGGGGGTGTCACGACGCCTATGTTCATACATGTGTATAAACTCAATAAAGCCTTACACTGAAAAAATTTCTTTTATTTCTTTTATTTAAGTGAAACCTATTGTTAAAAAAAATGTAGGTACATACATAAGTATGTCTTTGGCTTCTAAGGCTTTGTGGAAATATGCAGGAATGGTTGAAAACCACCTAACAGAGGGCTAACTGTAAGGTGGTTTTCTACCATTGAAGACCACAAGAAAATTATCAATGGAAGAAGCGTAGAGAAGGACCTTCTGCTAAAGCAACACTAATAATTTACCTAGCCATACTTAAATTTTTGTTTGAGGTTTGGAAACATATAGAACCTATATTGTTACTTTCTTAAAATATTACATTCCAAATGCCACCCTAATTCCCTGAAACAATTTGTTCATATGTACAAATAAAAGGTCAAGATTTTCATAGTTTTCAAAGGGTTTTTTGATTTGATTGAGTTGATTTTGAGTTTGTTGTTTTTTCGCACTTAGAAACTGGATATTACATTGCGGTCAGAGATATCCAAATAATTTTGATTGTGAATTTAAATCTGTTTGTCGAATAATACCCGAAACAAACCAACAAATTTAAGGAATACTCATAGCTGATTAAAAATAGCGATTTCCCGATCCATTGAAATTGTTATTTTCTTTGTCGTTGTGTCTTGCCTGTTGGGTGCCGGTATGAAGGTTTCATATGGGAACATTTGCAAGTTACTTGGAGAAACTTAATTTTAAATTTTAAATACCTACCTAATAGTTATTTCAGCTCCCGTGTTAAGGAAAAATACACCATGCAATAAGAATTTTGTGGACTCAAATTAAAGGCAATTGCTTACTGCTCCATTTGAGTCCGGAACATTCATATTCCATGGTGTAGCTTTCCTAAACACGGAAGCTTAAATAATTAGTTTTTCTTTATAAATAAGGGGGCTAGTTTTAAAAGTGTTTTAAAAGGTTTTGCAAATATGAGTAAAGATACATATAATATAAATAAAAATGAATAACAGAATAAAAGACTACCATTACAAAATTTATATAACCACTTAGCATCATCTTTGGATGAGTTTTTATAACTCTGCATGACTGAATGGTTAGTGATAAGATCATGCAGCTTAACTAGCCAATATTTGGGCCTTGATGTTGAACGTTAGGCGTTGGGTTATTACCCAACCAAATATTTATGTTCTACCAATACTGAGAGCAGTTATGCATAGAACTTGCGACTCAAGGGGGGGTCATGAGCACAACAGATCTAGCTTTTGCTCCTAATTTAAACAAAATCATATAGAAAAACAAAAGTTGAATCTCCCAGGGGGAACGGGTAATGACCCCCGTGACCCCCCCCCCTTGGATCCGCGCTTGGCGGGAGCATGTTTTCATATTTTATTTAAAGCTATTCAAGCCCTGTTTTTTGAAAGAGTGACTAGCAACTAAGTAAATGTTTTACACGGGAAACAGAAACAAAATTCTTTACAATAATTTGTTTTGTTATTGTTTTGCGTTTAAACATTTTGCTGAGTTGCCAGTCACTCTTTCAAAAAACACGGCTACAGTTGGGCACTTATTTAATTAACAGATTTAAAAATAGTACGTATACGCCAGGGTGTACGTAATTTCGAATTTCAATTTAGAAATTTATATTTTCATAATTTAAGCAGAACAAAATTTGGTTTTACTAAGAAAATAAAGTTGTGCGTAGTATGTGCTTTATAGATGAATTAAGGTTTACTATTGAATAGTTAATGAACAGAATATTTAAAATATCAGTAACAACATTATTTTTTTTTTGTTTTTAAGTTCATGACAAAATTTGAATGAATGCTAAAGGAATGTACGTATCCGTAAATTTTGTTTTTTTTTTATTATTTTTGCTTTTCTAAAATTTAATATAGATAATCTATGACGTATCCATGAATTTGGTGTTTTTTCGCTAGCCGAATATTCGGCCCACTGGCGATACTAGTAGAGATTAAAGGCTTTAAAACCCAAAGTATAGACCTTAATTATTTTTAACAGTTCAGTGTTATTCTTTATTGGTTTAGTTTATAGTGAAGCCAAGATACCCTAAAAAAAGGCAAGAACCCGGAGAAACTGCTCCGATTTTGATGATTTTTTTTTTTTAATGTAAGGAATTGAAATTAGAAAAAAGTTTACAATTCAAAATTCGACGCTCTCCACAGGTTTTTTCTGAAACCCAAAAAACCAAAATTTTCAAAAAAAAAAATAATTTTATTTGTTAAATAATCTTAATCTAATAAATATCACTGCCATAGATTATAGAAAGGTTTTTTGAAGTTATATTTTAAAAGTCTTAAACCAAAAACCCACAGTAAAAGCCGCTTATAGGGTTAACGCACTAGTATCCGGACACATATATTATATTTTTCTTCACTTTGCTCTCAATTATTTATCTTACTATAAAAGTTTTACTAAAAAGTTCTGGTTGTTCTTAAAGTTTAGATATTTGTTGATAATATTACATTTAATTAATTTATAGATTTATCATTTGCTTAATTATATCTATTTTCGATAGTTTTCGGACAGCAAAATTTAGTATCCGGACGAATTAATTTTAGTCTCCGGACGCAATTGTTTTGTATGAAATAGAATTAATGAAGAAAGGTCACGAAAAAGGGAAATATTTATTAATGAAACATCGTTAATTTTTACAAAATATAGTTATTTTAATTAACTATTTCGCTCATATGTACATTATATGAATATGTTTGTATCATGAATGAACACTTGTACAGTTGTAGTAAAGATCTCGGTTCAAACGTGTGTTTAATTACTTTTGTTTTCGTGTCACGAGTGATAACAAATTATTAACATGGTATAACTCTTAAATACACCTGTAATCAAAATACACGTGTAATCAGAACACATGTATAATCAGAATACATGTATAGGCAAAGTACACGTGTAATTAAAAAAACCGGTGTGTATTTTGTTCCTATTTGAACCTCCCAAACGGATATTAGACCCTTGCTGGCAAATAAGGCTCGTTTTGTTTAAATAATTCTTTGCTGCTTTCAGGCAATAGGTACTAGCTGCCATTTAGGTCAACAATCGTTTTAATTAACATAATAATATGTTTGTGATAATGTAATACTAAACACCCCTGTAGTACTAAAAACACATGTAAAACTAAGACCTTACACGTTTATTACACGATCAATTCAATTGTACATTCGTAGGTAATCACATGTACACGTGCAATAGAAAGCTTTAAATTTTACCTATGTATATCTTTCCATGTATCTATATATCTATCTATATATTCTTCGCATATTCTGAACAAGATGCCTTTGTGCGAAGAACATGTGCTTAGGGCTGGCCACGAGATGAGAAAAGTCTCGGTCTCGATCTCGGTCTTGCATGACGAGACCGAGACGAGACTGCCTTTTAAGCAACCGAGAAGAGACCGAGACGAGACTGTATATTTGGACCGAAATCTACAGAGTCTAACTTATTAAAAAATCCAATTTCAGTTAAATATTTATTTTCTTCTGAACATATCACATCGAAAATATTTCGTTCCAATAATCAACAGTTTGTCCGGAAATCGTACTTTCCCGAGACGACACTGAAAATTTTCGATTTTAACGAGACCGAGACCAGACTTAGCCCTACATGTGCTATTCTTACATGCATTCACAGGATGTGATACTACATCGGCCTTCTACAATAAAGGAAAAATCACATTTACTAAAAAATTCGAAGATCAAAAACATTTAAAGGATGCTGCAAAAATATTCAAGCAACCGAATCAAGACAAAGACACCATTTATCAAGCCGGTGAGAGATGTATTTTAGCTTTATATATGGTGAATCCAAAATCTGCGGTTGATCTAAATCTGTTCAGATATCATTTTTTTTTACTAAAACAATTGTTCATGACGTCCTTGTGCAATTGAACAGTTTACCGTGCACAGCGGATGCAGCGATGGAACATTTAAAAAAGTATATCTTCAGATTCAATTATAGCTAGGTAATTGTTTATCAACAGTCGAATGGGGATGGAAAACGTATTAAAAATAATATTCTGTCGATTTAAATCTGGCTGTGGAAGGAATTGCGGTTGTCGAAAAACAGGGTTTTTCTGTACAGCATTTAGTGGTGATTGTTGTAGTAACCGTCAGTCTAATATAAATTTCGAAACAAATTAAATAGAAGAGGAAGACATATTATGTAAATAAGGTGCCTAACTATGTACCTAAACAAAAAATACTTTATTTGTTTGCTTTTCCAAATAAAATATAAATGTTAACATTAACAATGTTCTTAAATATAACATAATATTAAATATTATGTTCTTAATGTTGTGTATTATAAAATATTTCCTCGTAATTTAAATAATAAGAACTAATTATTATTTTAAATAAAATTAAAAAAAAAAAATTGTGCATATAAGCTGGTTTTACTCTCCTTGGTTTTGAACTTTTTTATTTAAAATAACATACAATAATATTTATTTTGAATTAAATTTAAAATATTTACCTAAGAAAATTGATTTTATCGCATGTGAATATAAGCGAGTTTTATTGTACTTGGTTTTGAACTTTAGTATTAAATACAAATGAAAAAAAAATAAACCTTTGGAGTGTTTTTTTTTTTATTTTAAATATATTTTAAAAACAAAATACAAAAATATTTTTTTTTTTTTTTTAATTTTCGATTTTTGAATTTTAAAAAATGTCTGTGGAGAGCGTCAATTTTTGAATTGTATTTTTTCTAAGTACTTTAAAAAAAAGTCATCGAAATCAGAGCAAATTTCCCCGGGTTCTTGAATAAAATGCTATCTAGCCTCCACTATTAGTGTTATTATTAATTGAATTAGTACAGGTACATAACTATACCTACATAGGTGGTACGCCCCTGGCTGAAAACCTGGATCCGCTCTTGTTTGGATGGCTACAGTTCGCAATCAAGTCTCGGAAGACATCGCGGTTTATAAAATCTTGAATCAGTTTTTTGAGAGCTATCCATAGCTGAAAACTTGAACATTCTATGAGGTCTGGTTGCGAAGATATTTGAATTCAAAGTAATTACATTATTTTTGACCCAAAACTAAGTCTTTATATGGCTATAACTATTCAAAAAAGGCTCGTAAGAGGTTGCAGTTGACGTTGTTGAATAGGGAACGGACAAGACTTTGCATTTTCGTTCAAAATTTTACTGATTTTAGCAATTTTTTTTTTCAAATCGATTTTTGAAAAAAAAAAAGCATGGACTAACCCCTTATGCCCAAAAAAACATTTTTTCATGAAAGTCGCTGGAACCCATTGAAATTTATATAAATAGAAAGGTATTGTCAAATGCTTAATCAAATGTTTTGTTCGTTTCATCTTTTTGGTTGTTTCGTCTAAGTCGCTTTGCATTTTGTTGTTTTGCATTTCTTTTCATTTTGACTAGGACGCGGAATACAATACAATTCTACCTACTCGTGGTGCATTATGGGTAACGCTAAGTGAATTGCTGTTATTTATATTACTTACAAATATCAACCTAAAAAAAAAACAGATCACATTAAATATAAAAAAAAAATGCTCAAAAAAAAGTACTTCTAGTAATTTTCAATTTTTTAAAAAACTAGAGGACATAAAAGCCTTCGATTTTTGGGCTCAATTTTGAATTGATATGAGCATTGACCACAAAAAGAAAATTTAGTTTTCCATTTCACAATTTTGAGCAAAATTGATCCAATCATTTCTTTTTACGTTTTTTTTATCAAAATTTTGAATGCAAATTTTTTGAAAACTATTGACACAAATAATTTAATTTAAATGTAGGATTATAGACCTTTATTGTTTTGCATATTAAGTATTGTCGTTGCTTTTTAATATGTCTTTTTCCAATTAAGTCGTTTTTATCGAAAATCGCCCCTACCTCCTAAACGGGGCGACATAGAACCCCCCTCCCATAGTAAAAAATGCTTGTATTTGACCCTTCTACAATAATCCGTTATCAATTTTCGGCGCCCAAGTTATCGTACTCTCCCCCCCCCCCCCCAATTGATTCTTGAAACGGGATTCAGAGGTGCCAGCACGTAACTATAGATACAATAGAATTTACTTGGTACAATCGGGCATAGGTAGTTCCAAATTTCGCTCATTTGATTGTTTTCGATTCGATTGAACCAAATAAGGAATGAACCAAATAAGGAACTGACAGGATCGACTCCCACATTAGGAGGCGCCTGTAACAGTCATATTCGACGAACCAACCACTCCCGTTTCTCTTAACTTTAAGATTAAATATCTCGAAAAACTGACACAATAAAGTTTGCAAGGTTATTGTCATTTTCTTAAAAGTATTTCAACACTCTCTTATGAAAAAAACTGAATCTGGTGAAAGCCATAGTCATAACCTCTCATTGAAATATGGCGTAATTATTTTGCAGGTATTTTTTTTTATTCGGCCCTAGCAAGGTATCCGTCGGAACGGAAAATTCTTCGATTTCCTCCGAATCGAAGGCTTTTTACTTCGAGGTATTCTTCTTTTTTTTTATTTGGCCCTAGCAAGGTATCCGTCGGAACGGAAAATTCTTCGATTTCCTCCGAATCGGAGGCTTTTTACTTCGAGCATTGTATTGACACCTGGTAAGTTGCTTTCCACGCCACCTGCATCTCAAGCGCTTAAGCTTCAAAAGGCGATAGAATTATTTTCGATTTGACGTTCAATGTATTTCCCATAAGAGAAAACGAAAAAAGCGCCAGATGAAAATTAGTTTTACCAAATTATTTTATATCAACGGGTATCCATATTATGATTGAAATAGAATCAAAAAATGTGTAAGCTTATAAATTAACCCGAAAATATATTAAAATAGATAGCTAAAATGCTTTGCTTTGTAAATGAAAAATGTAAACAAACCACCTTTACAACCAGAAACAACAACAAAAGTACTCGATTAGAAAAAGAGAAAGGCAGAGGCGTAGTCACGATTATTAAAAAAATATGTTTGTTCGTAAAATAAAGGTATTTGAATAAAAATCTTCTTGTAAAGCAATTGTTAAAAAAATATTTTTCAATTGGCTATTTACACATTTGTTTTTTAGTTTACAAAAGAGGCAAGGTATGAATGAAGGTCAAGCTCGATCACCCTTAATTTATTTCTATTTTTAAGAAGAGTTTACTTTAAAAGAGTGCTAACCTTTTTTTTAAATGGAGGATAAAATTTTTTTTGCCAGAAATTACATTATTCTTAGAAAGAAACTTACGTGGTAGGATAAAACAAACGAACACAGGGAAATCAAATGATGCCCCTATAATTTATATTAACTTTATATTAACCTGCGCGTACCTTATACAAAAATAAAATAAAATGAAGATTTATATCACAAATTAATGTTTTATTTAAATCCATAAGAAACTCTAGCCCCCTAAACTTCTATCTGACTACGCACATGGTATCGTTCTGACTGGCGCCTTGCATCCATTTGGGAAAACAACAACAAAAAAGCACGTTTGTTTACATATTTCATCTGCTAAATAAAGCAAATTAGTAATAAGTTTCGATATATTTTACGTTTGATTTGCAAACTAGCATGTTTAATTATTCTATTGCAATTATAATAGAAACAACCGTTCATATAAAATTAATTTGTTAAAATAATGTTTCTACGAGCTGTTTTTGTTTTTCTCTTATGGGAAATGCATTGAACGTCAAATGAAAAAGAAATCTATCTCGTTTGTTAGTTTCACGCGCTGGCTGCTAGGTGCCGTGACTCCATGTGCCAATATGAAAACTATAGTATTCTCATGGAGTCGTTTTTATTTTCGCTGGATTTGTACGGCTGGTGGCGCATGTGTTTGCAAAATGTTCTATAATTATGACAGCGTAGACATTAATTTTTAGAAAGAGTAAGTCTTGTAAGATTGTAAGGGAGTAAGGGAGTTAGATCTCGACCTTCAAATTTGTTTCCTCAACAAAAAGTGTTGAGAGAAGTTGGTGGATTTCGACACTACGTGACTCAGTAGTCGGCGCTTCTCATGATATTACTATTGGCAAATGGAGTCACGGCACCTAGCAGCCAGCGCGTGAAACTAACAAACGAGATAGGTTTCTTTTTCATTTGACGTTCAATGCATTTCCCATAAGAGAAAAACAAAAACAGCTCGTTGAAACATTATTTTAACAAATTAATTTTATATGAACGGTTGTTTCTATTATAATTGCAATAGAATAATTAAACATGCTAGTTTGCAAATCAAACGTAAAATATATCGAAACTTATTACTAATTTGCTTTATTTTGCAGATGAAATATGTAAACAAACATGCTTTTTTGTTGTTGTTTTCCCAAATGGATGCAAGGCCCCAGTCAGAACGATATCATGTGCGTAGTCAGGTAGAAGTTTAGGGGGCTAGAGTTTCTTATGGATTTAAATAAAACATTAATTTTCCTGCTTATTATAAGTAAAGAAAGAAGTAGAAATGTCAAAGGTCCACTTAAATGATCGTAAGAAAAAAAAGATAATACCAGGAAATTATGTGTTGCACAAATAATTGCGGTTAGCTATTTTTCGATTAGTTTCGTTCAAATTTGCTTTCGTAAAAATAGAATTATGACAGTCAAAAGCGCTCACTTAAGTAAATGTAATAAGCCAACCAAAATTAGTTTTCCAAATTATCAAAAGGAGTCACCTATAATACACTTAAGTGATATAAATATTCATTTTATTTTTTTTTGTATTAGGTACGCGCAGGTTAATATAAAGTTAATATAAATTATAGGGGCATCATTTGATTTCCCTGTGTTCGTTTGTTTTATCCTACCACGTAAGTTTCTTTCTAAGAATAATGTAATTTCTGGCAAAAAAATTGTATCCTCCATTTAAAAAAAGGTTAGCACTCTTTTAAAGTAAACTCTTCTAAAAAATAGAACTAATTAAGAGTGATCGAGCTTGACCTTCATTCATACCTTGCCTCTTTTGTAAACTAAAAAACAAATGTGTAAATAGCCAATTGAAAAATATTTTTTTTAACAATTGCTTCACAAGAAGATTTTTATTCAAATACCTTTATTTTACGAAAAAACATATTTTTTTAATAATCGTGACTACGGCCCTGCCTTTCTCTTTTTCTAATCGAGTAATTTTGTTGTTGTTTCTGGTTGTAAAGGTGGTTTGTTTACATTTTTCATTTACAAAGCAAAGCGTTTTAGCTATCTATTTTAATATATTTTCGGGGTAATTTATAAGCTTACACATTTTTTGATTCTATTTCAATCATAATATGGATACCCTTTCATATAAAATAATTTGGTAAAACTAATTTTCATCTGGCGCTTTTTTCGTTTTCTCTTATGGGAAATACATTGAACGTCAAATCGAAAAAAATTCTATCGCCTTTTGAAGCTTAAGTGCTTGAGATGCAGGTGGCGTGGAAAGCAACTTACCAGGTGTCAATAGTTTTCATATTGACACCTGGTAAGTTGCTTTCCACGCCACCTGCATCTCAAGCACTTAAGCTTCAAAAGGCGATAGAATTTTTTTCGATTTGACGTTCAATGTATTTCCCATAAGAGAAAACGAAAAAAGCGCCTGACGAAAATTAGTTATACCAAATTCTTTTATATCAACGGGTATCCATATTTTGATTGAAATAGAACCAAAAAACGTGTAAGCTTATAAATCAACTCGAAAATATATTAAAATAGATAGCTAAAATGCTTTGCTTTGTAAATGAAAAATGTAAACAAACCACCCTTACAACCAGAAACAACAACAAAAGTACTCGATTAGAAATAGAGAAAGGCAGAGGCGTAGTCACGATTATTAAAAAAATGTGTTTGTTCGTAATTGAATAAAAATCTTCTTGTGAAAAAATTGTTAAAAATAATATTTTTCAATTGGCTATTTACACATTTGTTTCTTGGTTTACAAAAGAGGCAAGGTATGAATGAAGGTCAAGCTCGATCGCTCTTAATTAGTTCTATTTTTAAGAAGAGTAAAAGTTTTTTTTTTGCCCGATATTACGTTAAAAAAATATTCTTAGAAAGATACTTACGTGGTCGGATAAAACAAACGAACACAGGGAAATCAAATGATGCCCATATAATTTATATTAACTTTATATTAACCTGCGCGTACCTAATACAAAAAAATTAAATGAAGATTTATATCACTTAAGTGCATTAAAGGTGACTCCTTTTGATAATTTGGAAAACTAATTTTCGTTGGCTTATTACATTTACTTAAGTGAGCGGTTTTGACTGTTATAATTCTATTTTTACGAAAGCAAAAGTGAACGAAATTAATCGAAAAATAGAAAACCGCAATTATTGGTGCAACACATAATTTCCTGGTATTATATTTTCTTCTTACGATCACTAAAGTGGACCTTTAACATTTCTACTTCATTCATTACTTATAATAAAAAGGAAATTTAATGTTTTATTAAAATCCATAAGAAACTCTAGCCCCCTAAACTACTACCTACCTACGCACATGATATCGTTCTGACTGACGCCTTGCATCCATTTTGGAAAACAACAACAAAAAAGCACGTTTGTTTACATATTTCATCTGCAAAATAAAGCAAATTAGTAATAAGTTTCGATATATTTTACGTTTGATTTGCAAACTAGCATGTTTAATTATTCTATTGCAATTATAATACAAACAACCGTTCATATAAAATTAATTTGTTAAATTAATTTTGCTACGAGCTGGTTTTGTTTTTCTTTTATGGGAAATGCATTGAACGTCAAATGGAAAAGAAATCTATCTCGTTTGTTAGTTTCACGCGCTGGCTGCTAGGTGCCGTGACTCCATGTGCCAATACAATGCTTCGAGGTATTCTTCCGAACAGCTGTTCGGAACATTTTTCCGACATTCTTTGATGCAGCCCGGCGTTCTGCGTTGACATGCGATGTAATGCGTTTTTTGATGAAAATTTTAAAAGAATTGTTCCGAAATCCTCCGACAGAAATAGTTCGCGGAATTTGTTTCCGATTTTCAGTGAATTGTAAGAAATAAAAAATGTTATAATATAAAAATGTCAAATCAATGCGTCGTCGAATTTTGTATTTTTCCGTTCCGAATCGGACACCTCGAATGTTATTTAAGTCTCCGATGGAGTATGCGTTGCAGAGAATGTTCCGCTCCGACGGATACCTCGCTAGGGCAGATTATTTTTATTATTTGTATTTATTTATTTATCTGAAGGGTGCACACATTTTATTGCGAAAATCTATCTATTAAGAAACACTCTAATGGATATGCCCGTAGCGTAATGGTTAGTGCGTTCGACTATCATGCTGCGCTGGAGGTCTGGGTTCACTTCCCAGCCTCGTCCACCTAAAAACTAAAAAGTTTTTTTTCAGGGCTACTGCCTCTTGCGAGGAATTGGCAAATCCTCCAAGAGTATCACTTGTCATGAATTTAGTGCTTCTCGTCTAGCCTTTCGGATTCGGCATAAAATTGTAGGTCCCTTCCATTCCTCTCGACAGGCGTACACAGGAATGGTTGCGAGTTGTTAGTCACTAGGCCCTGGTTCTTCACGAGCCATTGCGCCACCCAATTTATTTTTTTATTTTTTCTAATGGATATGTATGTATGTACGGGCACGGGGGTAAGTATAAATGATAAGATGACTGAATATCTAAATTCTAAAGTGTTCTTTATCATTGATAATTTTTTTTTATCATACATGGTCGCTCAAAGGTCTTTTAAATTTAGTTTTGAGCCCATACCTACTTAACAGAATATTTATATCCCGACATGTCTACATCTGATAAGTTAATACAAATTTAAAGTACATACTATTATGTAAGTAATCACTTCAATTTTTTTTTTTAGGTAATTAATTTCAATCTCCAAATATGATCTTGAAAGATGCTTGACTAAAATGCATATATCTATGTATGTACGTTAGGCTGCATATAATCTGATATGTGAGACCCGAAATTAGTGTAGGTACTTATCGATCTAAATCATCTTATTTTATCGTGTTTCTCGTTTTATTACATGGGCATCCAGTGCAAAAATCCCAAATTCAATATTCCCGAATCCTAGAATCCCACGTATGATTCAGTTTAATTGTGATGTTGGGATTGAGGATTTGAAAAGATCTTCATTTATGTTTATCTCAACTGTACACTCCACTTAAAACGGAAGTAACTTTAATATTTAAATTTCTTCATCTTCATTATTGTATACGCAAATATTCACTACCTTTCAATAATTATCTGACACTCTAATGCCCAGTAATTACTGCTTAAAGTTTGAGACCTGTCTTTGAAGTGATTATCCAGCAGTCAGCCCTTCATAACTAACTTGCAGAAAGAGTCAGCATGCCTTCCGCTCATGCATGCGAGCTCATCGTGCCAGAAAGCTAGACGAGCATACAACACTGCTGCTTAGTTTGGCGCAGTGAGTGTAGATGGTTCTCAGATGCGAATCGAGATCCTTTTGAGTTTTTTTGCTATCCCCTAATTTATTGTTCAAACTTACACCCAGACCACAAGTGTAACCCACACTCGTGAAATTAAATATGTGGTCTTACTAGCGGGTGGTACTTGCTGAGAAGTCATGCTGAGAAAGCAGACGGAGGACACATAGATAAACACATCCGAACGTGCGACTAGATGATTACACTAAGGGATGAAGTGGTATGAGTCTTGAGAAAATCATCAAATTGCCTAACTTGTTAAGGTGCAGTCCACTTTCATCCATAGGTCAACGAGTTATGGTATCGAAATGGCGCATTACAGCGCTAATTGGGTCATCGAGGATGTTCGTGCCCGCCATATCTACAAACCTACCCTTTCAAGGTCTCTCTATCATTAATTCAAAAACCAGAATTAATTTTTTTGTTCCACTAATTTCCTAATGAACAGATCCCGGAGTAAACCCAGAGCAAAAATCACTCCATTATTGTCCATTTTCAATACTTTTTAAGCAAACATTCATAACTCCATTATTGTCTATGTCCATTATCTTTCCTCAAAATAAACAACAAATATTTGTATTTACATTTTATTTATTTTATTTATTTTTTCCATTCTTATCATTTACAATAGTTCACTTTTGTTCATTAAAAAAAAAAAAATAATAATAAAAAAATACACTAATAAAGTATGTATTTTAAAATTTCTTCAAAGTACTCTCATTTTTTTTTAACAAATTAGTGAAAAAATACATAACAACCACATACAAAATTAATAATAAAAAAAAATTTAAATTAATATTTGGTAAAAAAAAAGTCATGTAATATAATTTGAAGTAATAAATTTATTCTAATTCATTTTTGTTTTATATATATGTAGGTATATTTCAATTTTTACCGCTGATCGATCACTTTTAAACGTAGTTTGTTTCTCACCTTAAAGTCGTGCATTTCTAAGCGAAACAAATGTGCATTCATAGTAAATTTCTTTCCCATGGTTTAGAAAGAAACATCAGTCACAAAACAACAAAATTAAAAAAAAAAAATTAAAAAAAAAAAACTGCAAAGAAAATTTTTAATTTTCTCATTTTATTTAATTTTTGTATCTTTGTTTTCATCGAATGTTTTAATTTGAAACATCTCTTCTGAGGGGAAAAAAATAAAAACTTTTATGAAGGGAATAGTTTAAACGTTAAAAATATAAATGTATCCGTATGTATGTATGTATATACGTTTGGTAGTGTATAGGTGTTTTTTTGTTTGTGCATGAGATATTTTAATTTTTTTTTTTCTTTTTATTCAAAATTAAAATAAAGAAAAATATAAGAAGAATAATTAAAACAAAAGTATTAATTGTGGTTTTGAAAAATATTATTTCTACTCTAAGAATATATATTGTTGCCAGCCAAACAAAAAAAAAGATATTTATTCAAAATTGTAGTTAAGTTTAGAAAATTAAATTAAATTAAATAATGAATAGTTCACTGCAATAGACATTCATTTTTGTTTTTTTCTTTTTTTTTAATTTATATTTACTAAATGTTAGTTTAGTTAACTTACCCTGAGTATCGGTTTGCTTTATATTCTCTTTCAAAGAGATAAAATATCATAAATGGCACCACAAACCGGTATTTAAGTCTTCAATATCACCTCAAATTTAATAATAAAACCAAGCAAGAAGACGTTTCTTGTTGTTTTTTTTTTGTCTTGTTTGGTTCGACATTACTTCCACTAAGAAGCACCCTTCATCATCATCCATCCATCACTAGGCTTAGTCTTCCAAATGCATATATTTACAGTCCTTATCATCGCACTGACCCATCAATTGATACGGACACACAACACCGTTGGGATTTATGTGGCTGCGATAAGTTGTGTACCCAGAGAAAAACCATGACAAAAAAATAGAAGAAAAGAACGAAACACAAGGAGAGAAATATGTTCCAATTTTGTAATAATATCAAATTGAAAAAAATAGCCAAGAATAGAATTAATTTTTTTTTTTTATAAATATACATATTATTGTTGGACTGTCTGTTTTAATAAAATCTACATTTGTTCCTATGTATATATAAATAGAAAATAATTAATTGGTTGTATATTTTATATTAAACAGACAATCCCGTTGCTGTGCATTGATAAGAATTGCAAGTGTTAAATGAGACCAATAATAACTGATCTTTACTTTTAGCCGTCAATTCTGATGGAGTGTCACTCCGAGGAGGATATATATTTAAACAATGAATTCTGATTGTGATACCGGCACCCGATATTTTCATTCCCTTATACTGTTAATAATTCTTTGTCCAGTTTCATAGCTATACAAAAAGTCGAAAATTAAATGCCCCCAATCAGTTGAGTCATCCACATTTAGTCTTTCATTTTTCGAAAGAGATAAGAACCTTTTTACTTCATTGCTTTAATTCTGATCAGCCTGTTGGGATTCACTGTGTGAACTCAGAAAACGATAAGCACTCTGTTTCTTTTTTGTATTATTTTGCATATAAGGCGAATCCAATTACAGTGTCCTTATATTTTTTTCGAAGCCAGCAATTAAAGAGATTGCTATTTTTCTTCAAAAGTTGAATCTAATGAAGTATGCCATTTTGACAATATTCTTGAAATGTTTTTATTGATCATGCCAAAGTCAGCTGAACAAATCGCACTCTTCCGTTTGGGAGATGATTTAAATATCTATAAAAAAGAAATAACAGTAGCTCACTGAAATAATCGAAGTGAAACGAACGTCGACCTTTTTCCAAGTGCCTAGCACAAGATTCACTACTGAGCATTTTGATCTCAAGAACAATATTGAAACGCTAAATTACACAACTCCCATATATATGTACATTTCTTCTCGCCCTGGCCAAAGTAAGCGTGTAGCATACTGTTATATCAAAAACTGACGGTCGCTTCATCGGAAGTATAGAAATGAATAATTTGCACGTTTTAATATTTCATTATTATTAGATAACATACATATATGTACATCTAACATCAAACCTTACATAAGCCCAAAACATGGTTCTCCAAAAATGGTTCGATTATCCATTAAACTGATAAGTTTTTTTTTTTTCTAGACATGTTCAAAGGTCTGTCTATTAGATACATATATTTTTTTTTCCCTTAATAAAATATTAATATACCTCCTGATAAGTTAATTAAAATCTAAATTAGCGATGTGAAAATAGCACTTAAATTCATTCTTTCTTGCCGTCAGATCTTTTAAATTGTAGATCATAATCGAAATGGCAGTGTGAGAAAGCAAAGAGTTCAAAGTTTTATTATACATGCCTAATTTAATTACACTCATTAATTTACGAACTCTTTTTGTTGCGGTTAGTAAATCTTGACATTTAAGTGATTAAAAAGATTTGCGATAAAAAAAACATATGATGATTGAAATTGATAATTAAATGATGAAAGATTGCAATATATAATATTTGACAAATCTTATATTCAACCGGTTTCAAAGTGGCCACTCTTGGCAAAAAAAAAAACAAACGTTTAAAGGACTTTAAACATGTATGCCGCCTACCATAGACTATGGCTTTTCAACAACAGCGGAACTTCCGCAATAAATTCAACATCCGCATGCGTAGAAATCAATGCGGAGCTTATGCGGATGCGAACAAGTCGGTACATATTGCGGCGGCGCACATGCTATAGATATTTTCCTTGCAGACAGTGACAAGAAGCAATGAGTTTGTTTTGTTTTCTTTTGATTTAAGTATTGTGGGAGGTGTTAAGACAAAAGTAAAATTTACGAAGAGCTTGTCCTAAGATGTAAAAGTCCCGGGGCACACCTTAAAAAGGAGTTAGCTTGTATCGTAGCAAGAAAAGGATAAATGTATCGGAAAGTCCTCTTATCTGGTGGAAAGATAATAAAGAGCTTAAGTTGTCATCTGGCATAGCAAGAAGATATTTGTCATCTCCCCCTGCCAGTGTTCTTTGTGAACAATTATTTAGTAGTGTGGGATTTTTTTACGACCGTTTGCAAAATCGCTTAGACCCAGAAAAAGCAGCCAATTTGCTAATCATTAAATATAACGTACCTTTGTTTATGTTTAAGTATTTAAAGTTGCATTTTTTTTGAATAAAAATGACAAAAAAAGTAATATTTAACGCTTTTTTATGTGCCTCGTCTTACATCTGCATCCGCATCAGCATCCGCGGATGTGAGCCTTTTAATATCCGCATCCGCAACCGCATCCGCGGATGTCAAAAAATCTGCATCCGCAATGGTTCAAATTTCTTAGATTTTATAAAATTTGAGCAAGATTCAGTGTTTTTTGTGGAATCAAACGTCAGAATCAACAAAGTAATTTAACGAAGTGATATTTTGTAGGCCGTAGTACTTTCTTGGAACTAGTAGCACTTTGGCGTTGTATAGTGGGCGTTCTAGTCCAATGGCGAAAGCCCTCAATAATTGTAAAGAAAAAAAAACACTTTCCAAAATCTCATTTATTGGATCTCAAACTATTGGGCTAATTATATGATAGATTTTCGAGGCAAGGATCTGTGGTAGACGAGATAAAAATTTTGAGTCACTGAAGGAAACATTGCGCCAAAAGTGGGTCGAATAACATCGAAGGAGCCACGATCTATAATTAAACGATTGAAGTTTTATATTCGTGCTAACGATGGCCATTTTAAAAAGCATTCAAACACATATGTACATACATAGGTGTTGTCGCCCGGAATTTTATAAAAAAAAAAAAAAATAAATTGGGTGGTCAACAGCTCGTGAAGAACTAGGGCCTAGTGACTAACATTTTGCAAACCATTCCTGTGTGCACGTGTCGACAGGAATAGAAGGAACCTAAAATTTTATGCCGAATCGGAACGGCTAGCCGAGAAGCACTTATGCATAACAAGTGATACTCTTGGAGGATATGTAAATTCCTCGCAAGAGGCAGTAGCCCTGAGAAAAAAAAAGTTTTTAGGTGAACGAGGATGGGAAGTGAACCCAGACCTCCAGCGTGACAGCCCAACGCAATAACCATTACGCTACGGGCTACTGCAATTTTATAAAGGTTATCTAAATTCATGCTATTTTTACACCGACAATCTTGTTGCGCAGAAAATTAGATAATAGCCTTGTTTTTCTGTGCGTTTATTTTTGCTTCAATTTTCTCCAATTAAAATTCAATAACAATTCCGGAATTATGTTGTATTTTATATTGAAATTGTTTCCAAGCGGATATAAAATTTTGTATAATAAATAATATTCTGATAACTCTTTTCCAACCGAGTGAAAATAGATTTTTGTCGCATTGTAAGAACCTTCCTGTACAGATAATTATTTAATGAAGGTGAAAAGAGGTAAGGGTTAGCTTTTGTTTGTTTTGTTCTACAATATTTCGAACCCTACGCTAGCCATCCAAAACAATCTTAAAAAAAATACATATTTGTACAGTATTAGTATTTTTACGGTAGCCTTTATTCTGGCTATAATTATTATTTTTATTGAGAATCAAGTCAAGATATTGAAAAATTGGTTTTTATTTTGAATAAAACAAAAACAGAATTTCTAAATATACCTTAAACACAAATTACAGCTAAATCGGGCCAGTAATTGTTCTATTATGTTTATTTAGGTTTTAGCTGAGCATTGAAACCAATCGGGCGTTAAGCAGGAATTCGCGAAACTTATGGTGAAACTAGGCCCGATTGGTATTAATGCTCATTAAAACTAATCCTCTTGTAAAATTCTCATTTTTTCGTCTAAAATAAAATGGCGGTTCAGGCTTAAAATAAAAAAACAAACAACTTTTGAAATCAATATGAAGTTCTGCCAGATATAATTGTTTATTCAATAGAGTGGCCTTGCTAATTTACAAAAGTGTTTTCAACTTACTAAACGTTCAAAGTGTTTGCACCCAATTAAGCACCATAAAGCAGATTGCCTTTGTCTTGAAAATAGACATTTGGAATCACATTGAAAATGAAAGTTGAAATTTAGAGCAAGACAGATTATTTTATACTTTTCTTAAAAGAATCTATAGAATATTGTTGCACCAGGTTATGCAGGAAAATGAACATTTCTTACCAACACACAGCACAATATTAATATTCAAAATAATAAATAAATAAAAAGAAAAAATATTATTTTTATAATAACTAAATTTTACACACCTCTCATCGCGTAAATGACTCAATGGAGAAACGTAATCTTGTAATTTAGCACTGCCCACTTGTTCACCACCATTTTCTTCTTCATCATCATTCTCATCCATATTTGTTTGTTCGGGGGTTTGTTCATTAGTATTATTATTATCACCAACAGCAACTGGCTGTTCCAATTCTAATGCCTCCTGCAAAAACTCATTACAAAAAGTCAAGTTAAGAATAAAAATCAAAAAAAAATAAAATCCTTATAAATGACGGAAGAATTTAAAAAAAAAAACAAAAAAACAAAATGGTAGAAGTTGAATCTGTTGAAGAACTACACCCACTTCGTGTCCATTTGTGGTGGAGCAGGCTTTTTCATCATCATCTATGTTTGAAAATATATCAGGTACATTTGTATCATTCACATGATTTTCCACGTCATCTTCAGGCACAGATTTATTCAATATTTCAGGGCATTGGCTATCATCACATGTAGGCACTTCAGTTTTAATTGTTGCTGTTGATGACGAAGGCGACGGCAATGGCGACGCCGACGACGGTGGCATTGGTGGCATATCATTTTTATGGGCGGGTAGTTGTTCCTCTAGCAAACTATTGGCTGATGTTTGTATTTCTACTGAAGTTTTAAGGTTCTCAGGAGGAGCAACTGATATAGTTTTGGTCGGAAGCTTTTCATCTTTTGAACTTTTTAAGTTTTGAACAGGTGCAGTAATTTTTTTGGCATTTTCAGGTAAATTAATACGGTATTGCTCTTCCAATATCTCCACATCACTTAATTTCATAGTATTAACAACTTTGATTTCGGCCGCAAGCTTTTTGGATTTTTCTGATATTATAGATTTTTGGTCATTTTGCATGCTACAAGTGATTGAAAGAAATAATAAGACAAAAGGTTTTTAATGTTTAAAAAAACATATTTGTAATTTAAAAAAAATTGGCAAATTTCTATTTCACATTACAGTCGCCAATGGTAATGAAGCGAAAAAAGCAATTGGATACCTTATTCCTCAATGATTTCGATTATATTTATTTTTTGCTTGCGATGCATATGTATTTTGTACATATTTGTGAATGGCAAGTTATGGATTCATATAAATGATTGATCTCGAGATTTTGATCAAACTTGGTGATGGGAAGAAAGACGAAAAAAGAGAGTCGCGCAAATCTGCCTGTCCGAATAGTTTTCGAAGCAAGACTTAAATTGAGTTGGTTTACTAGTCAAGTTTTTATTTCAAAATTTAGTAGTTAGGTAATAAAAGAAAACTTGCCAAGTAAACCAACTCAATTTAAGTCAGTAATCATGAAATAACAGATTTCTCCGATAATTTTGAGGTTCTTCCATATTGCTCTACTTAAAGTATTTGATATTTAACATTAACAAACTTAGAACTTGGCGTATTATTAGATCTCACTTCTTCTAACGACTGACTTGTTACGCAAATGTTTTTGTATATAAAGGAACTTGGCTACTTTTTTAAACATTTATGTTTTTGGTGTGAAAACTAATCGCTTTACCAAATTTCATAATCCTGCACCAAACGGAAGTGCTCTCAATATATTTAATATTAATTCTGTGAAAATGGGTGGTTGTCACCCCCACTGAATGTAAAATCTCAAATTTTAAATTTTCCCTTCAAGTCAAGTTCTATCGCTCTACCAAATTTCATCGTTCTACGACAACCGGAAGTGCTCCATATGACTGATAACAATTCTGCGAAAATGGGCGGATGCCACGCCCTCTGAATGTAAAATAACAAATTTTAAAATTTTGCATTTGCTTGCACTTCTAGTTCTACCGTTCTACCAAATTTCATCATTCCATCATGCTCCTCATAATTGATATCAATTCTATTCAAATGGGCGCGTGTCACGACTCTGAATGTAAAATCTCAAATTCTAAAATTTTGCCTTTGCCTGCACTTTAAGCCCTACCAAAAATAAACAAATTAGGTGGCGCAACGCTCGTGAAGAACCAGGGCCTAGTGACTAACAACTCGCAACCATTCCTGTGTGCGCTTGTCGACAGGAATGGAAGGAACCTACAATTTTATGCCGAAGCACTTATTCATGACAAGGAGGATTTGTCAATTCCTCGCAAGAGGCAGTAATAATAATAAAATAATTTTATCAATTCTATGAAAATAGGCGAATACCACGCGACCTGAATGAAAAATCTCAAATTTTAAAATTTAGCTGTTGCCTGCACTTTAAACCCTACCGCTGCGCTGTATTAAATTTCATCATTCTACGACAACCCGAAGGGCTCCAAATAATTTACATCAATTCTATGAAAATGGGTGGGTACCGCGCCCCCTGAATGGAAAATCATAATTTTTTCCTTTGTATACACCACAAGGCCTACCTTTGTGCGAAATTTAAAGATTCTGCGATGTCGGGAAGTGCTCAGTCAGTCAATCAGTTACGGTTTTTGCGATTTTCGCAGTCTTACATCTCGGGAATTGAAGTTTGGTGAGTTGCCTAAAACTGGTAAGCTTAGCCCTGAAGTTAAAGGGGGGTCGAAAATAGCCTGAGTTTGATCCTTTAAAAAGGGTGTAGTGCCAGAACATGGCTGGGCATTCCCGTGCCCTTTGATTAAATTACGAATATCAAACTTGATATTTAATGATATTAAAAATACTATTTTTAGCTTTAAAAACAAAAGTGTTTTTATAATAAAGTATATACATATGTATGCTTATTCATGTATAAATACTTACACCCGCCAGTATGAGTACTCATATCTGGGTTATTGAAATAGAACCAGATGCAAACTAGGATCCAAATTTGTTTTGTAAATAGGTCTTCAAGGAAACAAGTACTTTTAGTTAAGCCCGTATGAAACTAAATTTTTAGCTCATTAAATCATGTTTAAGTGTGAGCCGAGAGAAAAAGAGAGATTTTTATTTGTATGAAAAGAACGACATTTGTTCAGGAGACATTTGTTGAGGAAAAGGAGATTCTTGGCAGAATTGGAAAGTTTTTACCTGATTTTTTGAGTGCTTGGTTAGATAGCAACGCAAATATAACATGCATGAACTTAAAACTAATGTGGTCTTGTAGAAAATTTTATTCTTGATGAATTTTTCCTAAATTGCATATTTTCAAAGTTATAAAGGAAAATACCAGAAAAGATGGGGTGATTTAGCACAGGTTTTTTGAAGCTGAAAAGTTAGCCACAGACTACTCTAACATGCCCCAACAACATATTAAAAATACAGAACTACATCGCGCTTTGCGATTTTATTTTTCGAATTTGACTGGCCTAAGTGTACTTGAAATAGTTTGAAATTTTCATTTTCTGAAAAGTAAAACAAAAAAATGCAAGTCTGATAAATATAAATCAATTCACATTTTTTGTCGCATTTTCACATTAAATTGTTATTGGGTACGGGCTCAATCATATCGGGAGTTTCAGTACTAAATTTTCCGTACTACTCAACTTCATTTACAATGAGCTAAAAATGAAGAAAAAAAGTAGTGTTTTAGTAGTGCTTAAGCTGAAACCACACCTCTCTCGTGTGTTATGTTATGGAGTCATGTGTCGCTGGTATTACACATATTTCCATTATTCCATATATTCCAAACCTCGAAACAACTCACGAGACAAATGTTGTTCTACGGATATGTAATACATTGTAGCGATAGCGAAACACGACTCCACAACACAACCTTCAAGATATGTGTGCTTCCGGCCTAACTGTGCGAAAATGTATTTTGAAATAAAAATGAATTTTAAGAAAGAAGATAACACGTTATCTTTTAATAATTTAACAGTTATTTCAACAATTAAAGATAGGAACCAATGTTTCGAGAACCCAAAATTAGCCTAGAAAACACATTTTTAATAGTTTTTAACATTTTTAAAACAAAAAATAATAATTTGTATATAGGCGTATAGAACTTTTAAAATATAAAAAACACAAATCTAAGACTTAGTAATGGCAACGGTACTTTAAATTTATGCGATTAGTGATATTTTGGCTCGAATAGAGCTTAATTAAAGCATTGTTGACATACAAACTTGTGGGTTTACTATTCCATCACATTGTTATGGGAAAATGTGAAAAATTTTGTCTCCGACTTTTTTTTTTTTGTTTAAAGTTATTTTTTTTTAAATACTGGATTGCAATATTATTTGTATTGTTTAGTAAAACATAGATGAACATTTAAAAAGCCATTTACGACATATTCGGTATTATTTTGTATTTAAAAATCATCATTTTTTTTTGAAAAATACCTGAAATGCAGTTTTCTTAAGGCGCCAGTTATAGCTTTCATTGAAATACATCATTGAAAATTGGGTGTTTCAATTTTGAGGATCATAAACAAATAAATCAGATTGCGTTTTGGTACCAAAATGAAGGTTGTTAGTTATATATTTTTTAGTAAAAAAATTTTTAGTTTTCTTTACAATTTTCTTATAAAATCATTTTTAGTTTTTCAACGATGAAAATCGTTTTCAGTGAACAGCTAACATTTTGTTCTCAAAAGTGAAACACATTCGTTTTAATGATATGTGTTCCTTTCTCTTCCTGTTCTCGTCTGTCAGTTTTTCGTTCAATGATCAACTCCAAACCCAAAGTTGGTATCATTTCATGACGACTATAACCGACTTGTCGGAAAATATTCCACCATTTCACTGATTTGTGTTCCAATGATGGATTTCAATGAAAGCTAAAACTGGCGCCTAAGATCAATTCAAATGAATATAAAAGGCATACAATTTAATCAAAATCGAAACAGCTATTTTTGAGAATTTTAAATGTTTTTTTTTTTGTAATTAAAAAAAAATCTAAAACCTACATATAACTTTAATTATCTTTAAGGATAGATCAAATAGAAAAAACAGTAACTTTTTTAATGTAAATACAAATTTGTTTTCAATTCGATTGATTTCTGCTTGTGTTTTTAGTTCTGTGCACTCTTTTTTTAAGCGCACGTATGTACAAGTACATTAGGGTGTCCCTTTATTCCCAAACTCATTATTTCGAATCGGACTCCCAAAATCGAAAGTAAAGGTTACACAAAAATGTTCTTCATACAAAAAAATGTTGTGTATCTTTCTAAAGCCTTACTTATCTCATGCAAATTCGATCTTTTACCTTTCATTTTTTTCTCCCGAACTATTGCAGTTATGCTTAGTTTTTTGTTGATGATTGTGTTTTTTTTTTCTTAGTTAAGCCTTTTTTACCTTTTGTCTTGTTTTTCTTGAACTAAACTGTTTATTTTTAAATTTATTATTGTTATAACTTCATAATTAGTCTAGGAAAGATAGGAAATTTAATATGGGCAACCAGGGACAAATTAATTCATGAAATTTTATTGCTGGTATCGACGCAGAATTTTATCCTCAACAACATACCCAAAGTCCTCCAAAATCTCTGAATTGACTTTTTGTGTAGACGCATTTTAAGAGGTGGAGAGGGGAGGTAGGCGGGAGTTTGTCAAGCTGAAAAATTAGTTGTAAAACAATCTAATCATATGATACATGTTTTTAGGGTGCTTCTCAACGCTGATTCTAAAGAGACCAGAACTGAAAAGATACGTGTATCCTGTGAAAATTTAATGTCTTTTTATGGAATGATCACTTTTTTTAAAGTACAACAAGTAATATATTACCCAAAACCATTTTAAAATAATGGGATATTAATGAAATTTGGTATAAATGTTTGATTTGGCATGCTTACCAAGAATCAAAAGAGTCCCCAAAAATATCTTTGGTTAAAGGGTGTTTTTTTGACGGAGAGATGCAAGTGAGTGATTATTACCATAACATCCATGAACAAGTTCTGACACTTATGAACTTTGCCAAAAATATTGAATTTATATTGGCACCCAAGGATCTAAAGAGTCCATATCTAAGGTCCAAGTGTGTTTTTTGGGAGTGTAATGTTTGACCTGCTTAACGGAAGAAACAGTGATTTCTGTTTCAAAATTAATCTAACTTTTTTTAGGGTGGTTGTATCATATTGGTTTACAATTTTTCGTAAGAGCTAACATTTTGCTCCGTATAGGGCAGGTCAAACATAAACTCTAAAAAAAAACTCTTTGGATCAAGTAATTTTAATGGACTCTTTTGATACTTGAAAACCATGAAATATTTAATATTTTTAGCAAACTGCATCAGTATCAAAACTTATTCATAGAGGTTATGGTAATAATGACGCACTAACATCCCGCCCTCAAAAAAACATCCTTTAAATTAATTTCATTTCATTTTATGTATTTAAAAAAACCTTGAGACTGGGTCTCATTTGTGGTTTTAAAATATATACATTTTAATTATAAGGTAACATATTTCTATACATAGGTATGTACATGAGTATTAAGAAAAAAGAAAAATTTAATATAAAATTTACTAAGAAAAAAATTAATAGAATTTATATAAAAAAAAATAATTGATTAATATAAAAAAAAAACAAAGGTGAATTATAAAAAAGCAATATAAATAAAAAGAATTATTGAACAAATAAACTATGAAAATGCAACGCAACGTCTGAGTTATGTAGATGGTCCTTTAAAGAGCGGATAAAATTATTTCACCACAGATATTTTTGGGGACTCTTTTGATTCTTAGGGCCCTATTATAACTCGCGAGTCGAACGTTCGACTCAAGTCGAACGTTTTTAAAATCACTTATGTTGTGGTTTTAAGAAAAGCAAACTGCAACTTTCGTATAGAGCAACATCTCAATTCAACACATTTTTGACCTTTTAGCCGAATATAGTTAGGTGAGCCATAAACGGTAGTGCCGAAAGTCAGATTCGCCTAATATTTCTTGCAACTCGCGATTCATAATAAGTGCCTTAGTAAACATGCCAAATGAAACATTTATACAAAATTTCACTAAAATCCCATTATTTTAAAATGGTTTTGGGTAATATATTACTTGTTGTACTTTAAAAAAAAAGTGATCATTCTATAAAAATCACATTAACTTTCCACAGGTACATGTATCTTTTCAGTTCTGGTCTCTTTAGAATCAGCGTTGAAAAGCACCCTAAAAACATGTGTCATATGATTAGATTGTATTACAACAAATTTTTCAGCTTGACAAACTCCCGCCTATATCCCCTCTCCACCTCTTAAAATGCGCCTATACAAAAAGCCAATGCGGGGATTTTGGGGGACTTTGGATATGTTGTTGTGGATAAAATTCTGCGTGGTTACCAGAAATTAAATTTCATGAATTAATTTGTCCCTGGTCCGATCCTATCTTTTTTAGACTAAATAACTTACATTCAAAAATGTATGTTTAATCAAAATTTTTAATTTATTTTAATTAAAACTATGAAATATTTTTACGTTGAACACATTTTTTAACTATAGACTAAGCACCGCTAAAAGGAATATGATGATTGGTGTGGCAGCCATGAAATTGCAATAATTCCAGCCAAATGTAATACTCGGTGGTAGCCAACACAAGTCGTGGTTGTTGTTCATTCAAAACCTTCAAAACCTCAATTATTTATGTTGAAAAAAAGAATTTTTAATTTATTTCGGTTTTTAAATTTTCTTTTATTTAATGGACCTAAACTTTCGATTTCGGGGTGTTCAATTCGAGTTTGGGATACAAAGGGCACCCTAATGTATGTTTTACCCATTTGCATGCTAAAACAAACAGCTAAGAATACTTTAAACATTTCAACCTAGTCCATTTTCCCTATAGAAAATTGAATAGCCCTATTTCACATACCTGTAATTCGGTCCAATTACGCTCTTTCCCAGAGCGGTCACCGCTTTATTTATTTTCAGCCTTCTCGTCTTAAGCGATTCAATCGCTCGATGAGAATTACATATTTCTGGGTAAATTTTTGTTATTTTCTCCTGTTGTTCTTTAAGGTTCTTCTGCACATCTTCCATTTCTTTTCGTAGCTCTCGCAAGCGTTGTTCATATTTAAGTTTTTCCATTTTGGCCTTTTTCGCCACCATAACCATCTCAATACTCTTATCTAAGTTGCAAATTATGCTTGTACTGCAAACAAAAAAATAAAACAAATTTTGAACAAGTTTTAAAATTATTAATTATCATGGGGTTATCTTAAGAGAATTTTTTTTTCTTATAAACTTACCCCGTTTTGCGGTAGGAATTCTCATATAAGACTAGGAGATTCTCTTTGGAAGATTTTGTCGCATTGCCGTCTTGCGATACTGTGGAATTAGTTTTTTGTGGACTTTTTACAGATTTTGGAGGTGTGCAAGGTTTTTCAGTAATCTTCTCAGTCTTTTCAGGAGATTTTGGTTTTTGTATAACACTCGAAGAAGGTTTAACTGTAGTATTTTTCACCAAAACTTTCCGAACTAGGAATTTAGTATCACTATCAGTTAAAGTAGTCCTTAAATCTGATGCTCCTGCATCGCTAGTCTTAACAAGTACTTGCAGATTCTTGGCTTGTTTTTGGCGTTCGAGCATTTTCATGCGATTTATAAGACGACGATACTCCTGCTGTGAGGCCTCAGGCAAATGTCTTACGGCCTTAAAATAAACAAAAAGCAAAAACAAAAAAAAAAACAATTGCGTTAATCTTTTCAAGCATTACAACTCACCACTGGTGTGCTATTGACTGCAGCAGCAATATCTTGTCCCTCAAAGTGAATTGTCTTCACAGTGCTATCCACAGAGACTTTCGAGCGAACGTTTTTCAAAAACTGTTCCAATTTCGCTTCAAAGTAATCATTAACAATCGACTTCTCCACAGATGGCTGTGGTGTTTGTGTTCGGCTACTTGTTGGTGAACCAGATCGAGTTGGTGTGTCGCACGGCGATTCCATTGGCAGACTTATCGGACTTGCTATATCATAATATTCATTACCTATTGTTATACTTCTGTTGAAAAAGTTTCGAACACGAGAATCTTCATCTTCTTCCATATCATGAGCTGATAACTCTGAGTATTCGCTTTCACTTTCTGAGACTCTCAGCCGGATGACTAATTCTGGAACTTTTGGAATTTCGGCTGTTGTTATCAACCGATTGGTTTCTTCGATTTTTGGCTTCTTTGCGGCCACAGGGTGTGGAGGAAGATTATCGCTCGTCTTCCGCTTTAAATCTATTGCCTGCTGATTGATTACTTTATTGGGTTTGACAATTTTTGTTCGGGTTGTTATTGGCTGCTGATTTGGAAGTTGGAGTTTGGCTTTAGGTTTTTGGGTAACTGTGTTAGATGTAGATGGAAGTATTTTGTTCGGATCAGGTAATGTATTGTTTATCACAGATTTGTCGGGTTTATCAACTGTAACCACCGGTTTTTCTGTAGGTTTTGAAGTATTTGGTACTTTGCACACATTTTGTGTTATTAGTGGAACTCGATTTTCCAGATCTACTGGTTCTTTCTGCTGAATTTGAATTGCAATAGATTTTGTTCCCAGTGTGACTTGGCGAGTTTTTGAGGATAGCATCGAATTAGACGATTCAATTGATTTTGAAATGGATTTTTCTATTGGTAGTCCCGCTTTCTTATTTTCAACGGGTACAATCTCTGATTTTAAGTTTGTATTTGAATTTAAGTCGATCATACCTTCTTGTATTGCCAGCATCGGTACATTATCGTCGACAGCTAAATTGTTTGTAATTGTTTTATCTTTAATGGCTGCGTCTTCTAAGTTTGATTCCAGTAAAATATCGTTTTTGGAAATGAGTTCCAAACTTTTATTATTGTCACTTTCAGTATTCTTTTGGTCGATAACTTCTTGAGGTATTAAATCTTGATTGACAAATTTTTCTTTCGTTTCAATAGGATCCACATTTGATAATAGCTTAGTAGGTGATACTTTTGAAACCTTTTCTGGGCTAATCATTACCTCTGGAACCGATTCCAAAACAACTTCTTTACCTAGGCTTTCATTTGAAGATTTTTTCAAAATATCCTCTTGCATGTCCACAATGTCCAATATATTTTCGGTAGAATCAATTTCATCAGAAGTTGATTCCAAGGCGCCCTTCTGATTGGTTGATGAATTTTCACTTTCTGTAGATACGTCTGGATTAATTTCATCAGAAGTCTTTTCCAACACCTCTTTCCGATTTGTATTTGAATTTTGACACACGTCTGGTTTAATATAAGTTGTTCTGTGTTTGATTTGATCTTGTCTTATTTCAGTTACTTCAATTGGCTTTGTGTTAATATTTTCCACATCATTCGAAATATCGTCTGCCGCCAAAGGAGTTTCTTGATTTTCATTTTGAGCTATGGATACTTTTAAAATATTCTCTTGTAGGTTTTCTACAACTTGTTTAGGACCCACATCATCAAGAATTGGAGATATTGAATCTTGATCCAATAAAATGGCCTCTGAGTCTTGATTTATCGACGGTATATGTACAACATCGGTAGCATCTACCTCACCCTGATTCACAGCCGACTTTGATTTAACTACTTTTTCTGATTGTGATTTAGAACTTTCGCTTTGATTAACTTGATCCGTTTCTCGTTCAATTTTAATAATAACTGATGGATCCACATCCACATCAATCATTTCTTCTTTATTTGTTTCTATTACATCTGTTATTGAACTTTGAGAATTTCCTGAAATGGTTTCAGCTTTTATTTTTACAGAGTTATTACACTCCACTTCTTTCGACAAATTGTTTTCAATTTTAAGTTCTTCCTTTGAGGGTTTTAGAGAAACCTTTTGAGTGAGTGACGTATTTGGAAGGATCATCTTTTCAATTTTAACTGTTACATTACGAACCAAAGGTCTCGAAACATTTGTTGATTTATTCTTTTGACTTGAAACTGATTTCAAAATATTATTCGAAGTTGTTTGTATAACTGGAAGTGTTTGATGGTTTTTAACAATCTTCTTGGCATCTAAATTGATTGTTTGAGCTTTTTCAGATTTAATGTCTTCTTTGATGGAATTCTTTTGATGATTAAGAACCACTGGGTTTTCTTTGGAATTTTCCTTTTCTTGATTTATTGTTATTTTAGAATTCCCACTGTTACTTCTCTCCGTCACATCTAAATTAATTTCGCCTTTTTGTGGATCTCTTAGAGTTTCAATATTTTTAACTCGAATTCCACCTGAACTCGATATATTTTTACTGATTTCTGTTGAAGGCTCAAGCTCAACTCCTATATTCACGTTAGCCATATCAGTTATTGCCTGACTGAGATCTTTTTCTGTTTCATCTGCAGTTTTCACGATATGATTGCTAATTTGAATAGAGACCTGAGTAGGACTAGGTGAAGAAATTTTGTTAGTTAGTCGTCGAACAGCTTCTTTCAGAACGCTAGCCGATGTATTTTTTGGCTTGACATTCTTTTTCATATTACTTATGAGGAAATTTCGCAATGCTTCTGCTTCCATTGAAACATCTGCATCAGGTGTTTGCACCACCTGGACCACTTTGCGAGGTTCTTCTTTCACAATTTTATTAACTTTTGGTGAGTTCATCTTGGACAAGAGCAGTGCTCTTAGAGCTAATTCTTCTTCATCAGCTTCAGAGTCGAAATTCTTTGGTGAAATTGAAGCACTTTCATATCTCACATCTGGTAGCATTACAAGCCTTTCTTGATTGTTGTATCGCATGGGAGTTGGATTATAGATCTCCTCGTTACTTCCAGTCGTACTTGGTAATGGAATTTGTTCGATTGGAACCCACTTGTCGTAAGATGGTAAATCACATTCACTATCGCTATTCACGATATCCATATCAACCGGTTTTGTGTCAATGCCTCCATCATCGCTTAGAATCATCTTTGGTGAGGGAACTGGACTGATTTCCATACTATTGCACGCCTCCTGTTCGTCGATATTATTTAATGAAGGCGACTCATTTATGCATTTGTAAATTTCATCAAAATCGGAAGGCGAATAGGCTAAGTTTTCGTTACGTTTCTTACGAACCATATGTTTTTTCAAAACTGCCGATTTGAGAGCAAGGATTCGCAACTCCCGTTCTTCCATATTATCATCTGATTCCGCTTTTTCCGCAACTGGTGAACTTGGTTTTTCACTTGGTTCTTCGTCCTCTACGACTACAGCTTCTTGAGGAGGAGGTGAATCATCTACAGCAGGTACAAAATTAAACATATCTGTGTTTTCTTTCTTCCGAGTCAAACGATCCTTTAGCGACGCATGCTGCTCAATTCGGTGGGTATTTCTAACCAAGGCCACTCGCAATTCATCTCGATTAAGCGAGTAACTTTTATCACAATCAGAACTATTGAAGTGTTCATGGTTATCATCAACATAACAACTGTCGAGGTTATTGTAGTCATCCTCAGTATCACTGACATAATATTCACGTGACTTTCTTCTTGATGATTTGTTAGAAGAATGTGTCTTTTTAGCCTTACGCTTGCGCTTAGATGAATGTGAATTATGTGCGGCAACTCTTTCATGGAAAAGTGATAGTAATAATTTATCAGATTGACGATATTGTGGCGCTGGTGGAGGTGAGGAAGAACGTTTTCTTCGACGATGACTGCTGCTGCTTGTATGGAGTAGTTTATGCCGCGAAGAAGATTGTTGCATAGATTTTCGACGCTTTGTAATGCGTGGCATTTTAGGTGCTGGGGGATAGTCTTCCTCATCGGATATGTTAATCGATACAAGTGGGTATCGGTCCAGATGATGTGAGTCTTTTTTCGGAAAATCTAAATAGAAAAGGGATTGTTTTTTTTTTTAACTTTATTGATATTTATTAAATTTGAAAATTTGTGTTCTACAGGCTCCTGGACAAGAGGTCGTTCTGAGCAGTTCCCTAGCTGAGACATTAAAATAGGTGTCCTAGACAATTTCAAACCTAGCAACAGAAAATCTCTTTGGTGGCACCAACTCCTATAACTGAGGTTGAATGATGACTGCAAAGTGAAATTATGATACGTAGTACGGATTTCTTACATATACAAGTGGACATTCAAATCTCTCGAATCAACCGTCATCGTCAACCAGATTAACTACTTTTCGGTCCAAACAAGGCGATCCAACAATATCAGTGTTGTCTGAATGTTACAAGAAGTCAGCACTGATTTTGACCAGTAACTTGTTTTAGCCAAGGCACGGCTGTGGATGTACCGCTGAAAAATGGAATTTAATACTATTAGGAAATTGGACACCAGATTGCTGCAATGGCAAGCAGGAGGAAGAATACACAGCTGCGATGAATGGGTCACAGAGTAAACGACGACGGGCACTAATGCTGCTGCTCTTAAATAGTTTAACCCAAGAGACGACGGCGCAGTAGATGAGATCTCATAGGAAGATCTTGCAAATTGTGATGTCGTGAATGCATTACTGTATCAAACCCAATATTTTAAGCCTTATTATTTTAAAATATTTCGAATAGCTACTAGGGACTTTGTGCATATTCGCATTTACCATCGCGCTACTCCCGGACCAATTTAAGAATCTGTAATAATTAATGCGGATGTTGTGCAAGTCGCGAGGCGATAGAAGAAAATGTTGACGGGACAGTGAGTGGCACGTGTTCCGAGCGCAATGAGTGATGTTTATTTATTTTTTAATAAATATAAATAAATAAATAATTTAACAATATAAATTATTTTTTAATAAATAAATAAATTATATAAACAATAGGGAAAATATGCTACAAATTATTTTATAACTAATGCTAGGTTTCCACTTGGCATTGAAAGACACAGTTTGAGGAGACAGGGGGAGTTATACATTATCTCTACTACAACTATCTTTGCTTTTTGTGTTGGCAAAATCTACTCTATCTTGTCAACGTGTGTCAGTTTGCGTCTTTCAAATGTTGAGAATAATCAAATTATAAAACAAGGGTATTGGTTTATTATTGTACAAGGAGAGGTTGAAATGGTAATTGAAAATTCCAAAAATGATAAAGCGCCAGGTGAGGATAGAACACTGTTCCAATATTATAAAAATCTAATACCAGAGTTTTTACGACTTCTTACTTCGGAGTGTAACAGAATTTTGGAGACAGGTGACATTCCAGGTAGTTTTCAAAGCGCGATTAACTTTCCACTAGATAAAAAAGGAAATTTGGATGATCTGAATAATTACAGAGGAATATCAATTCTTAATGAAGCAGCAAAGATTTTCGGAACAATATTTTATAAAAAGAATGAGTGAGTAAGTCGAGAATAAGCCCCTTATAAATGAATTTCAAGCGGGCTTCAGGAAAAACCATTCGACAATTGATCAAAGTTTTTCTCTGGTTGACATTGCTGACATATTTATAAAGAGACGAAAAAAAACTGTATGCTTTCTTTGTGAATTTTTGAGCAGCGTTCGATTCAATTCCTCGGGAAGCACTGTTACGTATGGAATCTCAACTAATGTGGAAAAAGGAGGAATTTCTCTAAGTGGAAAAAACATCCCAGTACTCATGTTTACAGACATGTAAGACATACATAGTACATCTTTCTAAGTCGAAAACAAAGATATTTAGAAACGGTGGTGGGAGATACTCTTGAAGAGAGGAGTGAAAGTTAGACGAGATAATTGTTATAGATAAAAAGTACAAGTACCTAGGAATCTTGATAACATTTTGGACACAACCTACTTCCTGAACTCTAACTCGGTTCATAAAATCAGTAGAATAAGATCGCACCCACCTTTTTAAACGGTGAACAATTTTGATAATAAATAATAATTATTTGGTAGTGTAAAAAAAATGATCCTGTTCCTAAACGAAAAATTAAGGCGATATTTCGGGAGGTAGGTGTTGAATAGGGTTTTACAATCAGGGTTACCACCTTTCTAGAAGTAACTATTTTTGTTATGCCGTTGACAAGGTATTTTTGTGTACATGAATACTTACTATGGCAGCTCATTGGAAATCGCTGTGTGAAAAAAGTTATTTGCCAACAAAGATTGGAATTTGGTACGTATAATTTAAATATTTAATGCATGTAGTATAGGTAACAATGTGCTGGCCTTACCAATAACAACAAGACATATGTTTCTGAAAAGGTCTTTTTATGTACTACAATAGCTACCTCGACAGCTTACATCAAACCCCTGTGTGAAAAAATGTATTCCCTATTTAAGATTGTGATGTGGTGAATTTCGGTAAAGAAAACGTACATTTTGTAGGTATTTAGTATAGGCAAAAAATTGTTGGTCCAACCAATAACAACGCGACGTATGTCGTATAATCGAATAACTTTTTTTACACAGCGGTTTGAAGTGTGCTGTCTAGGTTACTATTGTAGTATATGAAAATACCTTTACAACAACGTACGTAACGTCCTTATTGGTTGGACAAGCACATATTTTTCTATACTATATATCTACAAAATATACATTTTCTATACTAAAATTTACCACATCGCATTAATTAGCGAATAACTTTTTTCACACAGCAATTTGGAATGAGCTGCTATAATAAGTATTCATGTACACAAAAATACCTTTTCAACGACATATTATGTATGTCTCGTGGTTATTGGTTCCTAGGACAGCTTCCATACATTTTTGCAGATTCTCCTTTAAGGGTGAGGTTGCTAATTAAACATAGCACAACATAACACAAATAAATAATGTTTTTCTAAACGCATTTTTATTAATAAAAATATTTTAAATATTTGTATGTGTTCTTTTAATGATTCCAACGTCCCTAATTCCTCTATTTTTGAAAAAAAAAACTACCAAAATAACGGAAAACAATTAAAATTCAATTGTTTGCATTTGTCTGATTTTGCATGATTTTTTTTTATTCGAATAAAACAATTATTATTTAAATGATAGCTTCTATACCGAGTTTTACTGGAATTATGCAAGTAATTTTAGTTGATCATAATCAAAATAAAGAAAATTTGTAAAAAATTGTGCAAGTTGTTTCTTTTTTATAAAAAGTTGTGAATCTACGAGAAATATCACAAATATTAAATATTTCAAAAAATTCAGTGTTTAATATCAAAAAAAAAAAAAAAATGATGTTCCTTATTTTAAAAAAAAGGTCAAAGCAGTTGCTTTGAAAAATGAATGGAGCGAGAAGTAAGAAGTTGGGGGCCCAACGCCTAAAATAACAAAACAAGCATCCCACAATATAGGCAAAGCAGTTAAGTGAATGAACTGTAAGTCGAGCACTTAAGAAAAACTGCTTTTTTCAGCCAAAAATTTGAAAGCTAGGTTATTGTTTGCCAAGGAACACAACAACTGGGCCATTAAAGATGGGAAGAAAGATATTTGATCTGACGACACAACAGTCAATCGTGTAGGGACAGACGGCAGATCCCATAATTGGTCCCTTCCCGGGTATCACTCTAATCACAACAAGTTCAAAAGACTTTACAACATGGTGGTGGCTCTGTGATGGCTTGGTGGTGTTTTTCGTAAAGTTCTGTTGCACTTTTAGTCAACATCGAGAAGATAATGAGTAAAGAAAAATATCTTGATTTTTACAACGAACCTTCATTTTTAGCAACAACTGGATACACTGAAGCAAGATGGGGATCCGAAGCATACCTCGAAATTGTGAAAGAATGTTTTGGAAATCTGGAGTTTCAGACAACGGCATATAGAGCACAGAGCCCTGACCTCAATCCAATTGAAAATCTTTGGTTAATCGTGAAGCGGCGGTTAGCCCAGTACGAAAATCATCTATCCAAAACTAATTAATTCTGAGATCGCAAAAAACTGGAATGGAGCGGAATTCTTGAGCAATGCCTTCACAACTTGATAGAGTAGGTGTGCCAAGACGTTGTTTACACGTAATAAAACACAAGGACTTATGGACAAAACTATAAGAATAGTTTTTTAAATCGATCAAATTGGACAAGATCAAATATTTGTTTAATTATTTTATAAGTTTTACTGAAAAAAACTAATGAACATTCAATAAACAAAATTAAAAAAAAAAATAACTCTTTTGGTTTAAGTGAACAAATTTGAACACTATTGCTCGTCACTGTGTTATGTACATAAAATAATTAGTTAACATTTTCAAGATTTTATTTACTAACTACATTCTTTATATCGAGTTAACTCTAGTGCTAGATATAAACTGAAGGTCACTACAGAACGAAGTGAAACAAATTGATCAACAACGAATAACGATCCATGTGGTGATTAGAATGGGAATTATGTTGTCAACTCGTAGATGTTCTTAAACATTTCGAACACATCTGCTCTTTTATCTGGATAGGAAAGTTTAAGTAAAATTGAAAAGTGAAAAACATATCCTCGTCCCTAAATAGATTTCCTACAACTTGAGACTTAGCAAACTAAACTTTTTTAAAAGAAAAAAAGAAAAAAAAAAAACACAACCATACAAATTATATTCAACAACTTCAATTCGATCGCTCAATAACTAACCATTATATCCTCCGCTTGCATAAACTGCCGATACAGATATATTGGCGATTTTTTCCAATTCAGCATTTTTTGCTTCCAATTCTTCGATACGTTTTCGCATAGAAAATTCCTCATCTGATGAAATTATATCTTCGAATTCATCAATAATTTCGCCTTCTTCACGCTCATCAGCGGATCCTTGCTTTTTATTCATATTTAATTCAATTATTTTAGATTTGTCAGTTGTCATTATTTGTGATGATAGTGATTTGGAATAATTATTATTTTCAGGGGTTGAATTTACTTTTGTAAAAATTCCCATTTGATGAAAGATTTTCTTCGGACTATCCTTCAAACTTTGAAGATATTTTTTTTTTAGAAAAATTTACATGGCACTAGATGTAAATAATTGATTTCATAAAATTAAGTAACTTCTTTGTATTATTTTGGTGATATTGAATTTTTATTTTTATTCTTTTCAGTATTATTTTTTAGAGAAATACCAAAAGATAATCTTTTTCTTTTGTCTTTCTTTTTGGACACTTTCTTCAAATGACAGATTTCACTCACACACCATTTTTCGATAAGATGAGAACGAAAACAGTAAAACATCGCGAGACTCGAAAGTGGCTGTGTTTCAAGTTGAAAGAAATTGTATATAGAAAATTTAGGGCCGTTCTGATCGATTTTTTATCTACCGTCGTCTCTGGACATAAACGATGTTCAAATCCAAACTACAATCTCCACAATCCCATTTGTATGGATAAGGGTATTCATGCAACGTCGGAAAACCATCGTAAACGTCGTAAGCGTCGGAAAGTTTACGACGTCGTAAACGAACTGTCACAATTTGTAAGAAAATTCTTTTACCATAAATCGTAAACTTTCCCACACGAATTTGTGTCGTAAACTTCGTAAATGAAAGTATAGTAAACGTGGAAAACTCTATAAAAGTATTATGACATTTTATGTATCAAAATTTGACAACAAAAAATATTTCAGTAACACAGAGCATTTTTAATTATTTTTTTCAAACGCTTAAACAAAATAAATTAAAGCCGGCGAATTTGTTCACCGCATAATAATGCAATTAGATAAAGGGGCGTTCATGAAACGTGTGTGGAAACTTTACGATTTTACGACGTCGGAAAGTTTCCGACGTTGCATGAATATCCTTATTACATTTAAATGGATTTTTACGACTCTATTAGTATTTTTTTATTCCAAAAAACTTTATAATGTTGGCATCGTTCACAGCCAGTGGCATGTTACACGACTGTTTATACCTGACTATCTTTTCGAAACTAAAAACAATCACACCTCCTGTTTCGTGCGTTATGTTCTGACGACTTCTGTTGCTGTCATTCCATTTTATACGCCATAAAAGCAACAGAACACGCGAGACATGAATGTGAGTGTGCATTTGCAATGACATATATTTTTTCATCCGAACTCAATAAATTTAGAAACGTTAAGAGAACTGAACTAGGTATACATTTTGTGGAGAATAAATGATTCAAATGCTTGCAAATTGTATGCTACCTACAAAAGTGTTTCCATTCATTTTTGGTAAACCACTAGTTCTGATAAATCTCAATTTTGAAATAAATAATAGCCTTTTCACATCAAACATCGGTTTTGGAACAAAACCGTCATCAAAAACCCAAGTTTTTCGATATATTTTTTGAAAATCAAAAGTTTTAAATAAAACCTCTGTTAAAAACAAGCTAGAACTGCAAGATTAACAAAAAAAAAACAAACTTTTTGAAACATTCTACGCTCAATTAAACGTCAAATAAAACATCTTGAATTGAATTTATTGAGACTTTTTAAAACGTGTTACATGGTTGACAATTAATGTTAATATATACTCAATACTACGTTTTCATTAGAGCCAAAATGAGGAAATTTCGAAATTTGGCAAAAAAGTGTTTTAATTATCAAATTTGCTAATTTCATTTTGAATTTGGAATGGCAGTAATCCGTTTATTTTTGTTGTTTTCTCTTTCTGTTTTATGTTGTTGCGTATAGTGTATTGATATTTTCATGCAAAAGCTTTTAAGAGCTAATTTCGTGCAAATGAGGTTGAAATTACCTCATCTTGAAATGTGATTTTGTATGGGAAATTAGGTAATTTCGGATCTCATTTGGAAATTTGCAACGAAATTACCTCATTTGGCCAAGTGAAAACGGCATATAAGAGTTCAAGGAAAAACTGCGGCTATCAAGTATTGCCTGCTTTGTCTGTTATACTAAAGACACACATGGGGTTTACATACTACAGTTCAGATATTACGGTATTGCCTCTACCACGATGGGTGACACACATCCTTGTATGGTTTCAATTGGCAGATCTACATTTTTGATATTTGTCAACATGTTTGCTGTCAATAATCATATATATTATTTCTGTTGTCAAACTCCTTTTTTCTCACGTATAAAATAGTCAAATCCACTAAAATAGGTATCACTGAAAAGGAATTTACACATACTCATGACATTGCACAAAAGCTTTATATTATACCACACTATTTTCTATAAATTTCGGAAATTTCAAATAATTCAATAATTGAAAAATTTGACATAAAGAATACATCACTTTTAAACCATTGAATGAGTGAAAGAGAAAAATATGTATTACTTCTGTAATTTAAAATTTTCTTTTTTTTTCGCTGCACCTTGAGTGAGTGGGGCGGAAACATTCTTTAGTTACAGCAGCATGAATGAAAGCAACATATTTATTACTTTTGTAATGTATAATCCTCTTTTTTCGCTTGCACATTGAGTGAGTGGTGGAGAAACATATTTGTTACCTACTTCTGTTGTTTGTAATCTTTTTTCTCATTATAAAAAGCCGAATCCATTTATTAGGTATCACTAGATTGCATGAATGAAAGAAACATATTTATTTATTCTTTAATTTAAAATCTTAGAAGAAGAAATAAAGGAACGGGCATATCGAGGAAAAAGTGAGGCTTTTTTCAAAATAGTGTGAGTTACACAATCATAAATGCATTCACACAGGGTCGGAATGCAGTGAGATAGCTCAATGCTGGGGCCCCCAAAAGAAGTTTTTAGCTGTGTTTTTGAGAGATGTTTTTGAGATTTAAGTTTAATAGTAAAAAAGCTTATTAAACTAAATAAAAATGTGAAATAAATGTAAATATAGTGAATACATGCAATACTTCATTGAAAAAAAAAATATATAACGTACGCGGTGCAGCGTCATACGAGTACTACCTTTTTTATGGAGCCGAAATGAGGTAATTTCGAAACTAGCTCATTTGGAACGTCATTTCCTATACAAATTTGACGTTCCAAATGAGCTAATTTAGAAATAACCTCATTTCGGCTCCAATGAAAACGTAGTATTAAATCCTGTAAAAACATCATGTGGAATACGAGACACAATCAGCCCGTGAGATGCAAAAATTGTAAACTCCATATTATAGGTGTTTTTACACGATTTAAAGCATATTTTTCCATCCATCAAATTTTATTAGAAAAAATATTATGATCACTTAAATGCATATCTAAAATATTTAAATTAAATTCTTCTAATATGTTCATACCAATAATAAAAATAATTTATTTATTTTGTTCAAACATTCTATTTGGAAATTTAAAGCCTTATTGAATGTGCGAAATTTATGCACGGGTCTTCTGCAGTGTTCCCATAATGGCATTATTAATGCTAGATCTAGCATTATAGAGCAGAGAAAAGCATTATGAAATTTAAAAATTATGCTAAATGCTTTTCTGGCATTCTTGAATGCCATGAATGATTTCAAATCATTGATTTGATGATATCATATTGGGAAAAAAATATTTAAAAATTTAGAAAGCATTATGATTTAACCTTAAAAACGTCAAATCACGGAGATTCACACATACGTTCACAAAATTCATGACTTTTTCTAATAGAAATGAATTAATTACAGCATCTGTTGATGTGCAATTTGGAAAGTCAATTATTTGGGCTTATTCAGCTAGGTCTTTTGTTCTGTTACTCTGCTATTCTTTTATCAATTTCAATACAAAAGTTTGAGCTGTCAAAAAATCTTTTATGAATTATAATATGGTATTCGGCTGCTTTAATTGTTAATAAATCTGTTTAGAAATCTGCTATAAGATGTCAAAAGTTCGAAATTCACAAAACAAAAATGAGTTTAGGATCCAGTTACTAATTTTTAAAGATGCAGCTGGGGAAAATATGTTTAAGGAATTAGGTCGATTTGTGATTGGCATTGGACTGACTTCACTTACCATTTCAAATGCTGAGTTTGAGCCCCTGTTCAGCCAAACGAATATAATTAAAACAAAAATTCGTCATAAAATTGGAAAAGAATTATTGAACAGAATTGTCCAAATCCAAATACGCAAGGGGCTATAGCTAGAAGATAAGGTTTCACGAAGTGTTATAGAGGAAGTTGGAGCCTTTACGAAGTATGAAAACCTAAAGGTGAAGAAGATTATTTGTATGAAAATAGATAAGATATTATAAAAATAAGAATGTGATAAGTCTGACTGATTCAAAATTAAATAATTAACTACTAAAACATGTTCTTACTTAAAAACAGTTTGCTGTAAAAGTTCCTATTACCTATTTACATAAAGCTTTAAGTTTTGTTATTTGTGAATTAATTTTGTTTTGTTTTCGTTTTTTGTTATATAAGGAGATATTGCCTATGTATGTATGTACATATGTTAGGTTTTTATGAGGAAACAAATATTTATTTTGCATTTTTATAAAATGTTTATTTTTTAATCATCGATATGGACGTTTTTATATGGATTTTGAAATCTAGCATTTCGTTTTTGGAGCTCCGATATGATCTAGCATTATAAAATTTGAAATCTAGCATTATAAAATTTGAGATTATGGCAACACTGGTCTTCTGGTTAATTATACTTACAAAATAATAAAATGAAATAATTGAGAATTATTTCTGAAGGACTGAATATTTTTTCTTTTTTTTTTATTCATTTTGGTTTTGTTTCATTTTTTTTTTTTTTTTCAAAGTTCTGACCTTTACATATTAAATTCGATTTTAAAATTTATAAAACACAAACAAAAATTATTTTCCTTGTCAAAATTGTAGTTCACTACTCGTCACTTTTGGAGAAAAGCGCTAGTATCGTTAAAAGGCAACGTATACTACGGTAAAAACCCAAGTTTTGATACCATGCTGATACTAGTTTGCTCTCGTGGTATAAGGATAGTATAACATGACACACTAGTGATATAAGCGAATACCATAGTATCCGTATCACCAGGGGCCTATTTCTCCGCTACTACATCAGCTACAATGTAGTAGTATAACAGTTGTATTACATCATTTCTGTTTCAAACATACATTGGTTTTTCAGGTGTAGTACATCAATGTAGCATTCGAGAATCGACTGGAAATATTGGAAAAATGTATGATTCTGTTTCACAGCTTTTGATACAACATTGTTGTAGTACAACTTACTGTAATTTCTTGTTACATTTTCACAATAAAAATATTTGCTGTGATTGCTGTAACAGAATAAAATTGTTGCATTTAAAAGAAAATATACGAATGTAAGTATTTTTTTTTGTATTTAAACATAAGAAATTCAAAAATTGTATGATTTATCTTTTGATTTTTTGTATAGTCGAGTCGGTGAAAATTGATTCGTTGTAAATACACTTTCGGTTTTCTTTCAATTCTTATGTTGAATTCAAAATCTTCGTCGAAAATTTATATCGAAATCCATTTTGTATTTTATTTTATTTTATTTTATTTTATTTTATTTTATTTATTTGTGTGTCTTTAAGGTTAGACCGCACACAACTGCAGCGGAACTACACTTCACGACGCGGCAAAATATTATTTGTATGAAACTGTATGAGCTATATCGCACTAAGCGGCAACTGAACTTCATTAAATTTTATACAAATTATTTTGAATCGCAGTTCCGCTGCAGTGCAGTTCCGCCTAGTGCGGTCTAACCTTTAAAGTTCAAATATCTCACTTCTAAAAAAAAACAATATAAATAGCCTCGTTCACGTTGCAGTGAGATATGTTATCTCGAACAATTCAACGTAAAATGTAAATTTGAAGTCGGCTGTTGTTGACATTTCTCTTCAGACGTTCTAAATATATATTTTGCCTTCTTTGAACTCTTAAGGCAAGACCGCACTCAACTTCAGCGGAACTAAGCTTCACGACGCGGCAAATTATTATTTTTTGTATAAAATTGTATGAACTATTTTGCACTAAGCGGCAACTGAACTTCATACAATTTCATACGAATCCGTCTGAAGTGTAGTTCCGCTTCAGTGCAGTTCCGTCGAGTGCGGTGTAACCTTTATATTAAATTCGAAATCATCATCAAAAATATTAAAAATCTCAAAATCCTTTATACTTTATTATTAATTTTCTTTCGTTATTTTGACGTTCATGTATTTTTGGGTTATTTTGTGATAAAAAAAAGTTTTTTAATCATTTCATTCTCAAATTTTCTCGTATATAAATTGTACTCAATTACGAAAAACTATTATCCTATTATATAACTATATAACTATTATGGTGAATTTACATGTATTTGCGTCTGCATAATGCAGAAAAGTAGAGCAGGACAGATGCATAAAAAAAATCCGAGCGAGTGAAAGAGAACCATTAAGAAGATGAACATGTTCGTCTTCATTTCTGCATTATGGCACTTTCCTATAATGCAGAAACGATGTTCTTCAGCATTTTAATCTTTTCTCTCTATCTAACAATTATAAATTTTGTATTTGGTATCCCTATTTTATTTTCAGAAACCAAATGCAGATACATGTAAATCCACCATTACAGACGAGAGACGAAACAACCGAAAAAACGAATGGTGTAGTCGGGGTCTAGGTCTACATCATCCAGCTACATCATACAACTCTTCCAGTGGGATTTGTGAAACAGAAAAATGTAGTTGGTGTAGTTGTAGAAATTAGTTGTATGATGTAGTTGATGTAACTGATGTAGTAGCGCTGAAATAGGCCCCAGTGTGTCACGGGTATTACATTATTTGTTCACCTCGCGGCTTTCTATTACTTTATGTTATATTGCTCCTGCTCTAAAATCAATGACAGTAAAGCCTGATCCACATCTGTGTCATGTGTTGTGTTGTGGAGTCGTGTGTCGCTGTCATTCCATATATTTTATGCGCCACACTGCAACACAACACACGAGACAAATATGGTTCTACACATATGAAATACATTGTAGCGATAGCGACACACGACTCTACAACACAACACACGACACAGATGTGGATCAGGTTTAACGTGTTGGCTTATGGGTGCAACAATCAATATACATAATACAAATACCTAAAGATAACTTAAAAACAAATCACCGCTCCTAAGCATTGCAGTCAAAATTACTAACGTATGAGTGGCAAACTATATTTTTATATAATTATCTTTTCATGTTAGAGCAAGTACGCTCTATGATATATAACAGCGGGTGGTAGGTATGCCTGTGGTAAGGGCAGGTACTGTTATCAGCGCTGTTAGGTGGCTGTAGTGGTTGCTATGTGAAACAGGATTTCACCAGGGTCTGTTTTAATGGGAATCGGAGAAACGGTGTCCAATTAGTTCTCAGAACTAAGCTGTTGCTGGAGAATTCACTCCGGGTTACCAAGGTAGACAGCTCTTCCCCCCCCCCCCCCCAAGATCTTCCATCCGGGATTTTGTGTTGTAATTATATGTATAAAAATAATAAACATTTTTTTTTTTATAGAGATAGATCCTCTACCAAACTCCAAAACATCTGATATGGCCAGCGAAAAATTATGTATCCTTTTCAGAATTCACTTTCGTTTCAACAAAAAAAAATGAATTTTTTGGTGGTCTGATTTGAATTTGGATCAATTTAACAAATCTTGATTTCAGGCAAAATATCTACACAGATTTGCACACGAAAGCTTTGGGTTTGTAAAGAAATCAATAATTACTACAATAAAGGTTAGACCGCACTAGGCGGAACTGCACTGCAGCGGAACTGCGATTCAAAATAATTTATATGAAATTTAATGAAGTTCAGTTGCCGCTTACAGCCCTTCCACACTACCCACTTTGTATTAATACATGTCAAATTGAAAGTGGGAAAGAATTCCACGCGACTGCCAAATTTGTGGGAAAGAAATGACTTTTCATATTTTGCTTCCACAGTTGCTTGTATTAATACATTACCTTCACCTAAAAAAAAAGTGTGATAGAATGTGGGATAGAAATAGAATCATTCCTAAAATTATTCATGTATTAATACATGTCAAATCGTGTGGGATAGAATGTCGGGTTTTGTAGGCTGGGCTTTCATATTTTGTTTCCACACTATTTTACATGATTTGTTTCCACTTTTTTGACATGTATTAATACACAGTGGGCTAGTGTGGAAGGCCTTTTAGTGCGATATAGCTCATACAATTTCATACAAATAATGTTTTGCCGCGTCGTGAAGTGTTGTTCCGCTGCAGTTATGTGCGGTCGAACCTTTAAGAACACGTAACAGAAATTTGTCGGTTTTATATGTTTTTGTTTATAGATTATTTATTTTACAAATAATTTGTCACCAAAAGTAGGTACTTACATACAAGGGTGCTTTGAATGCCGACACATCACAGGAGGTCATGACAATCGTTCAAAAAATGATTTTCCAAAATTACATAAACAATTTTCTTTATATTATTTCGTATTTTTTAATTTTTTCAAAGCTTTTTAGGCAAATCACAAAAAATTAATTGCATACGCTTGTTTTGTCTTCTGTGGACACCCTTTCTTTAAATAACAGATTCGAGACATCGCATTTTTGAATGAGGACGAGAAATGTAGAACATCGCGAGGCTTGAAAGTGGCTGCGTTTCAAGATCAAAATAAAACACACAGAAAGCAACATAAAGGTTAGACCGCACTAGGCGGAACTGCACTGCAGCGGAACTGCGATTCAAAATAATTTGTATGAAATTTAATGAAGTTCAGTTGCCGCTTAGTGCGATATAGCTCATACAATTTCATACAAATAATATTTTGCCGCGTCGTGAAGTGTAGTTCCGCTGCAGTTGTGTGCGGTCTAACCTTAAATATTAGGTCTGTTCCCAAACTTGACAAAAACTGCCAATTGTCAACAATTATCAACAATAAAGGCTCTCCCAAACCAATGCGGAACAATCGTTGCGGCGAAGAAATTTTTGAAATAGAAAATTAATATTAGCCTTGATGATGAAAGAAATATTGGACGGTGAAGAGGGAGAAAACAAAATAGCAGAGAAGAAAAAACGTATATCCCTTCAAGCAAGCGAGCTCGTTTTCGGTCCGCAAACGTATCAAACAACGTATGGACGACTTCGCATTCGGATCCAAATACGGATCGAAAAACTGCGTTTTGCGGCTCAAATTAGTATGGAAATTAGAGTCACCACGAAGCCATTATGTGAATGTATTGTGAGAGAGAGTTTTTCATTTCACCATACTCAGAGAACCGAAATCAAATGGAATCTAAAACGGTTCCAAAAAAAATGAATGAATTGAGGCATCCCCAACCCAAATGTATTAAAAAAACTTCCCATCTAGTCCAGTTTCTCCATTGCCTACAAAAATAAAACAAACAGAATTTTTTCATTTCAAGAGTTTTTTTATTTATCATTCATAAAAGTTTTTCTAAAGACTATTTCGCACTAATAACCATGACATATTTCCACAAATATAAATTTACATTTAATAAATAGAAACTTGCATTTCTGATTGGAAATTTTTCAAAGTTTTAACAAGAAAAAAAGAGATAAAAAAGCAACCGTCTTCGCCATGCTCCCTACAAAACTGAACTAAAAAAAAGTGGTGGAAATTAAGGCAAAATGATTGTATACTTCGCCTATACTCTCTCTATTTCTCGGTGCTTAAAAAGAATACTCTCGATTCTCGTTCTTTTTACATGCGTACACAGAAAATTTGTTATTGTGTGCGAGACACTCATTTTTTTGGAGTCCCAAGTGAACCGAGAAATTTGGGTCCGTGATTTTGCTTGAAGGGATGGGTTAAGAATTTGGTACAATTACTAATGAAAGTCTACCACAAGTTTGGGCAGCAAAAGATTTTTCACTTCGTATCACGTTTTTTTAATTCCCACCGGTACACGATCATATAGCATTTTTTTTTTTTAACCCTCTATTGTGATGTTTTGTTCTACCTCTTTATATTTATCTAATAACACTTCGCATGCTTAACCTTTTATAATTAAGAATGTAGACACGCAGTGACTGCTCACTACTTAGTCCCGATCTACATTGCCCAATTTTTCCACGAAGATTTTTCCAGAAATCGTGTGAAATGTACACACAGAAAGATTTTTCTCATAAGATTTTTTCCTTTTGTTCTTCATATTTTTAATTCTGTGCTCTTCATTTTTCATTGATATTCACTCCCACCATCAAACGAACGGTCCACTGACACCAAACACACACACAAATCTGGAAAGAAGTCGAAAGAGAACTTAAACAGACTGGAAAAATCGTTCGAGTTTTGTGGTACAAACGATTTGATCCCTACCCCTCACTTTTCACCCCCTTCACCAACGAACAAAAGATCGGCTCTGGAAAAATCGTTCAATATAGACCGGGACTTAGTGAGCAGTCACAATATAAACAGGGTCATAGTCGCGATCTACATTGCCCGATTTTTCCACGAAGATTTTTCCAGAAATCGTGTGAAATGTACACATAGAAGGATTTTTTCCATAAGATTTTTTCCTTTTCTTCTTCCTTGTCTTATTGCTGTGCTCTTCATTTTTCATTGATATTCACTCACACCACCAAACGAACGGCACACTGACACCGAACACACACAAAAAACTGGAAAGGAGAAGAGAGAGAACATAAACAGACTGGAAAAATCGTTCGAGTTTTCTGGTACAAACGATTTGATCCCTACCCCTCACTTTTCACTCCCTTCACCCACGAACAGAAGATCGGCACTGGAAAAATCGTTCAATGTAGACCGGGACATATAGTCATGCTCTATATGCGAGTAGATGGTTAAGTATAGTTAAGGCTTTTCCAAGCCAACGTGAAACATTAGCTTTAAAAAACCGCAACGTCTGCGCGAGCTATTGTAATTGAAAGTTAAAGAACCATACAAAAATGGAATATATATTAAAAATTGCTTCGTTTAAAATCCATTCTCATCATAACAAAAATAAATACAATTATTTTTATAAAATGTTGTCTGGATGGGACCATTTCCACAGACATTCTCTGAACTCATCGAATCACTTTCCCCTCATTTTCTCTCATAGTGAATTTCACAAAACTAGTTCTTTTTTCTTGCCTTGCCGAACAAAGAACGAATTTGAACACAAAAAGGGGTCCAATAAAAATGAAAAGGAAAACAACAACAAAACTCAAAGAAGAAAAATTCGTCTTCCGTTTTGCGCAAGTGATTCGTATTATCGTTTGTTCTCAATCACTCGGCTCGGCTCACTTCAGTATTCAATTTATTTAGTTCAGTTGGTTTAGATTTTTTTTTACGTGACGGTGGATGCAGGAATTATAGCAGTGGAATGGAATTACCCTTTTGATTGTCTTCTTATTTTTCTGTATATTTAATTTGCATCGTGTTTATATCTCGATTAAATCACAAATATATAACATAACCCTCGCCGGCATTCAAATTCCCTCTTCAAATGACCCAGTGAATTTTGATTTTGCAGCGAAAAATTAAAATCTAATTTGTTCTTCCTTAAATCGAAATTATATCGACAACGAAGAAAAAAACGTAAAGGGTAAAAAAATCCGGTCGGAAATTGCGTGTGTAAGAAAGAGATAAAGTACATAGTTGGCTATAAGAAAAAAAAATATTAAGTGCGAGAGTCGAAATTTCTTTCAAAATTTTCCTTGATTTGATTTTTTTTTTAAATTCATCTCAATACAAACATAGATATAGTCAAAAAGTTTAAGGAACTTATTTGTTAAAATTCTTTGTTGATTTAACTAAAAGTGTTTTAACAAAATTATTACACAAAAGTGTAGTGTGTCTCTGAAGTCTGTAAACCATGTTGATCTCATGTAAATGTTTAAACTTTGTAGCCAACACTTCTGCCAGCAGAAGTAATAGCATTCATCAACTCGATAAGAACAATCAATTGAATTTGATTAATAATCGGCAGCGAGATCGGGATGCTGCTGCTAATGCTGACAGCAACAGCAGCAATACCGGCAATGGCAGCGGTAGGCCTGCTGCTGGTGACGATAATCGGTGTAATGACGCGTTGACCGCCGAATTGGTGAATGCCTTCCTACAAAGGTATCCCAGGAATTGCGTCTTTTATTCCCAATGTATGGAATTGTTAAAGAAGGTGAGTTGTTACTTACATATATTGGCAAATAGTTTTATTTAAAAGTTCGAAAAGATACTCGAATTCCCAATCATAGCATTGAGTATAATAGTTTAAAGCAGCACAATACCATCCTTTTTCTAAATTTGGCATTGTGCTATGTGGAATTATTCAACAGGTATAAAGGAGTAACCTATGATTTTGTTCATACCTCTTATTTGGTCGGACTAGCGTTTGTCGTCATAGCTTCTTAGTGGAATCAATAGTTGATTTCTTTTGATTGAATAGTAACTAGGTATCTACCTATTATGAAAACAAAAATGGCCATTCAGTTGACATTTTGAGATACACTGCATTTGGGTCCCTGTGTTTTTAGACGAAATATTTGAGGGTATGTTTCTCGAAATTTAATGGTTGTGGTTGACTGTGTTTGGTAAACCAAAGTTGAATAAAGAATTTAAATAAACAAATTCGCGCATAGGAAAAATATTTATGCCCATCCACAACCTACCTATAGCTACATTAAAAAAAAATTACAAATTTCACATATAGAGTAAGAATGGGAGCATTGAAAATGACTTGCATTTGCTAGATAAAACAAAAACATGACTAATTGTTTGCACTTAAACAAAATTCCATTAATTAAAATTAAGTTGAAGCAAGATATGTTATAAAGAACTCCTTATTTAACATAAATACACAATAAAAATACATAATTCCATATGCTTTTAAATGTGAATGTGATTACCTATCGTGATGCAATAAGGTACATTATAATTATTTTAATTTGGTAAGCTTTTCATTTGTGAAAGCTACAAAAATAGTTGTAGGTAAATAATGCCTGATCACAAGACTGTAACTTCAATCAAAAGTGCTCAACTTTGTGTTATACCATACATTTCTTGCAAAAACTAAAACGTTATATTGTAGAGCTGTTCACTGTTTTCATATCTTTTTATTTTGACAGTGATATACAAGCTAACAATTTTCCAATGTGCTTGGAAGGTTGAAGTTCAAAGCGAATTAGGTACCTCTTCCTATTTTTTTTTGGCAAATTTCATCTTGCCTGAATCTGTTATTCTACTTTTACTGACGAATGACTTTTTCTGACTTAATTGACTGCCTAACCTACCTGTAGCAAAAAGTTGAAATTGTCTGAATTTTATACTGTAACGAATTTTGTATGACAATTAACATTTGCAAGTAAGACTGGAACATTTTCTTGTTTTTTCTGTGCGCCAAACCAACTTTGCAGTCGGATAAAAGCACATTTTTTTATTTCATCTTCATATGGCTTTGAACGGGCTCGACTGTATAATGTTTCCTTCCTTTCGACTTCGTCAATTGTACTTGCTATTTTCAACTACAAGTGAACCTATTGCTATTGATAGAATAGATAAGAATAGTTTTTGTTGTTTGTTTCAGAACGTTTGGAGCTTTCAACAAGTGCACATCTATGTTTGATTAACATAAGCGCTTAATTGCTGACAAGAGAAACAGAAGATTGAAATCCTTCAGTAAAATATGAAGTAAGGAACGATTTTATCATTTATCTGTCCGATTGATTTTCGCAACAGCTTGTCTTTAATAACCATAATTCAAAAAGCATTAAATTTGAATTTTGTATTAGATTTCCAACTTTGTAATCTCTAGTTTATATGAAGAATATGCCAACCAACGAATTTAAATTAATAATTTCTGAATAATTAAGTAAATTACGTTAGGTTAAAAAAAACATTAACTAAAATTATTTTAAATATTTTCGAAGTTTTCAAGAATTTGTAGATAGTTTTTTTTTTTTGTAAATCTTAGGGGCAGTATTTTTAAACCTTAATCTGGAGGATCCGTTTAGAATTTTGTAAGTTACGAACTTATTTTATATTAATTCTTTTTGCTCTTGTTAAATTAATCAACAAATCTTTTTTAACATTAGCTTATACCTAATCGAAAGAGGTTTAAGTCAATATGTGCGTGGGTTTTTTTTTTACAAATTTGTAAAATTTTGTATCAACTTTTTAATTGTATGCGCCAAAATTCGAAACGACTAATAACGCAATCACATTTTTAGAATGAATTTGTACACCATTTTCCTATTAACTTTGCATACAAATTTAAGTCATCCCTGCTTTAATTTTTCACCTCATTCATAAAGATCTGATATATTTTATTTGGGACAAACCATTCTTCAGAATTAGGTACAAGATTTCTTGTGACTATAAGTGGCCTCTGTAGTAGCCCTTAGCGTAATGGTTAGTGCGTTCGACTGTCACGCTGGAGGTCTGGGATCGCTTCCCAGCCTCGTCCACCTAAAAACAAAAAAGTTTTTTTTCAGGGCTACTGCCTCTTGCGAGGAATTGACAAATCATCCAAGAGTATAACTTGTCACGAATAAGTGCTTCTCGTCTAGCCGTTCGGATTCGGCATAAAATTGTAGGTCCCTTCCATTCCTGTCGAAAGGCGCACACAGGAATGGTTGCGAGTTGTTAGTCACTAGGCCCTGGTTCTTCATGAGCTGTTGTGCCACCCGATTTATTTTTTTATTTATAAGTGGCCTCTACTGTATATTACTTCTATTTTTCCAGAGGTACGAGCTACAAAATAGATCATTACAATAAAATCTTAGAAAAAATAAAGTTAGGAACGATTGTACCTGTCCGTTGCAGTGTCACAAAATGCTCATCTTTTTTAATCATAATTCAAAAAGTACTAAATTTTAAATTTTCAATTATATCTACAACTTTTTAATCCTATACTATGTGTAGAGAATATTCTACCAAGAATCTGAAATTACAACTTTTGTACCACAAAAACATTAACTCAAACTGATTTTCATTTTTTTTTTTTTTTCAAAGTTTACATGCAATTGTACATTGTTTTTTTTTTTCAATTAATCTTTTATATCTGGCTTAATGAAGTATTTTAAAATCGTAATATCGGAGACTAGTTAGTTGCAGGACCCCAAAGGCGCCCGTCGAACATAATTATGTTAGCCAGGGCTCAGCGCAAATATGTATAAAATTTAGTTGACAAACTCTCACCATTCACTTTCATAAAAAAAAGTTAATTCCAGAAAACTGGCAAGTCTTAACATTTTCGTTTAAGAGCAGGAGTGTTTTTCTCTGATTTTACCATCATAGCAGCGTTACCCAGTCAGTGACAGGGATGAAAAATCGTTTATCAGCAATGTATTGAATGTTAAAAAAAAGTGTATCGAATTGTACTTTTTGATTTTTTTCAACAAAGCAATGTTTATGAAGAATAATAAATAAACAGGAGGCATATCGCGTGTTTGGAGTCGGAAACAGCTAAGTTCACTTAACTCTCCAAAATTTAAATGTCTCCAAAAAAGGAATGTTACAGTAGGTATAACTTTCTTTGTTTATTAGTACCGCTTACTTTATAAACAGTGTTTTCGAAATAGGCAAGTGAATTCCACTTTGAGATTGCAATCCCGGCAATCCTGATCCATTTTGGATCCCGAAAATCATGGGATTGAAGTGCTCCATTCTTAAATATTCGAATACAATTTTTTCCTTCAACCTTCAACAATCAGCCAACAAACAAATTGAACGTGGAAATCAAAAACACTATAAATAATTATATCAATCTTTCGTATCTGTTTTACCCCCCAAAACTCATTTGTTAACATTATTCTTCTATTCAAAAACAAATTGTGATTCAAAATGTGATTTACCAACACTATCTTTCTGTTAAAATGTATCTTCTTATTTATTTATTTAGTTTGTTAATACTTAATACCTCCCGACTGAACTAATGTTTTTTTTTTCTGTTTTGTTTTTTAACAGTTTTTATGATGAATTATCTTTTAATGTTACTACTTTTGTGAAATGAATATTAAATTTATATTTTTAAGAGTTTTTAGGAATACATGAGTTTTTTAGGAAGTAAATGTTTTTGTTGAACAAATAAAATAAAAATTCCAACGAATATCCAATATTTTTCCTTTAAAAAAATGTCCACTTGTTTGTTATTTTTCTAGACCGAATTAGTCTTACCTCTCTGCATTCTAAGAGAAGCGTTCTTAATTCTAAAAAAAAAAACAAAACAATTTTAACGAAAATATATTCTAAATTACTTTTTATTTTTAAATATTTTGCAAATCCGGGATTCAAATTTTTGAATCCCGAAATCCGGGCATTGAAAAAAATATTCCGGGATTGCAATCTCTAGTTCCACCCCTTAAAAAATTCAACCATAATGTTTGTGTTTTGGTGTAAAAAAGAAACTAGCTGCTTTTTACCATAAACGGAAGATAAATCATATTGTGTAAAAAAAAGTAATTCGTTTTATTAATTTAATCTGCACTTTATTGAATCGACACAATAAGGGTACTCTTGAAATAGCATAAAATCGAATGTATATTGTTGAAGTAAATAGCTTTTATGTAAGTGGCAGGGCAAAAGTGTACTCAATTTTACAAAAGTGTATTTGTGTACTTTAGCAATGTCGAGTGTATCGAAAAAAATACAATTGTATTGACTTTTGCAACCGTGTCAGTGAGTTCGAAAAGAGCGTTAATATGCATATTTTGTATGTATAATTTTTAATTAAAATATAAAACACCAGAAGACCCGTTCGAAAATTTCGCACATTCAATAAGGCTTTAAATTTTCTTCAAATTGTATGCTTGAACAAAATAAATAAATTCTTTTTATTATTGATATGAACATAACAGTTTTACATAACCTCTTTGTAAACAATAATTGATGTAAGAATAAAATCTTTTTGAATTTTTTTGTTTATCATTTTCTTTAATAGATACATATACATATGTTTTTTCACTTTTTTATTTAGTTTAATAAGCTTTTTTACTATTAAACTTAAATCTCAATAATACATCTCTCAAAAACTCTCTTTTTGGTGGCCCAGCATTAAGCTATCTCGCTGCATTTCGACCCTGTGTGAATGCATTTGTGTTTGTGTAACTCACACTATTTTGAAAAAAAATGCCTCACTTTTTCCTCGATACCTATACCGTTCCTCTATTCTTCTTCTAAGATTTTAAATTAAAGAATTAATAAATAAGTTTCTTTCATTCATGCAATCTAGTGATACATAATGAAGGCTGTTTATAATGAGAAAAAAGATAACAAACAACAGAAGTAGGTAACAAATATGTTTCTCCACCACTCACTCAATGTGCAAGCGAAAAAAGAGGATTATATATTACAAAAGTAATAAATATGTTTCTTTCATTCATGCATGGTGTAACTAAAGAATGTTTCTCCCCCACTCACTCAAGGTGCAGCGAAAAAAAAGAGAAATTTAAATTACAGAAGTAATACATATTTTTCTCTGTTACTCATTCAAAGGGTTAAAAGTGAGGTATTCTTTATGTCAAATTTTTCATTTGAATTATTTGAAATTTTGTAAATTTATAGAAAATAGTGTGGTATAACATAAAGTTTTTGTGCAATGTCATGAGTATGTGAAAATCCTATTCAGTGATACCTATTTATAGAAAATAGTGTGGTATAACATAAAGTTTTTGTGCAATGTCATGAGTATGTGAAAATCCTATTCAGTGATACCTATTTTAGTGGATTTGACTATTTTATAAATGAGAAAAAAGGAGTTTGACAACAGAAATAATATATATGATGATAATTGAATAAAATTCATTACTCTGCTGTAGTTGTGCTCTACAGTCTGCAGTGCACCTGCCAATAAAATACATATAAACATGTAGCGCATTATTTATGTCATCGTTCATTTTTCATTCTTTCATTCTCTTCTTACTTCTTTATTAGCACAGCAAATTGCACAAGCAAATTGCACAAGCACGAAACAGCGCCCAACCAACAATTCGATACCCACGATGTTCATCGCTTACAAAGATATGTTCATTTTAATTTTGTAGGTAGCTTCTGTGGTAACACCAACCAAATTTTTCGCAAAATGCCCCTACTACGCTTAAGCTCATTTTCATTTGTATTCATTTGTACTTTATTCATTTTGGTAACACCATAATTTGTGCAAATCAAGCCTATAAACATTTTCAATGTTAAAAACATTCCATAACCTAACGCTATTCACGCTAATTTTTGCCAACAAGCTTTAACTGGTCACTATGCTTCCTCGACATAGACTCCAGTACCGATATGATCACAAATTCTTTGTGGAATGAGAAAGTAAATACAGCTCTGAAAGATCTCGATATAGGTATACAAATCTGCTGGTCCCGATAGAATCCCTCTGAACTTTCTTCAACGCTGGCAAAACCTCTGCGTAAACTTTTCCATCTGCCGATTTCTACTGGTCCCTTTCCGAGTGTATGGAAAAGAGCATTTGTCCAGCCTGTTATTAAAAGAGTCGTATCTTCTTCACACTTAAACTATCGACAATTGCACTAAAATCCCTTCTTTCCAAGATGCTGGAAATGCTGATCAATTTGCTCTGGAAGAACGTTAGCCTCTTAATGACCGGCAGTGCGGCTGTCGCAGTAATAGATCCACTTGTGATCTAATGGTTTAACACACTAGTCAGTTGAACAAATCTTTACATCGTTTTGGAGAAGGTAATATTATTGCGCTTGATATTTTAAAACGGTTTGATAGAGTTTGGGATCATGCTCTCTTACCGAAAATGCGCGCAATTGATATCGATAAATCTCTTCATCATTGGTTTAGAAATTACATCCCGGACGCTCAATACAAGTTGTACAATTTAATGTCTGAAATTCAAAAAATAAATGCTGGTGTGCCACAGGGCTCCGTTTTTTCTGCGACCCTTTCTTCATTAATGATATGCTGTCTGATATTTCTAACACACTAAACTGTTTTGCTGACGACAGTAGCCTCAGCTTTTATATTCGTTTTTAGATTCACACCCATATCCTTCATATGTTGAGCTTTAACGGCAGCGTATGATAAGCTCATGTAATGATTCAAAAACTCAATGCTGTCTTCTGTCGTTAAAACTTGCATTCAGGAACCCAAAAAGCGAACGTTGTACTGAAATAGCCAGGTCCATTCCTCCTCTAAAACAATTCAGCCGTACTCGTACTTCTAGGAATGCACATCAGTATTTGAGTCCAATTTGGCACGTACTCTCATAGAGAATCTTTTAAAGCCGCACTACTCGAATGTGGAATGGCACTATTTTCCGAGGGCTCATCAAGCACGTTTGTATGAACAGGATTTCTCTCAGTGGGAATTCTCAATCTGGCTGTCAAAATACTGGAGAAACAAAATTGAACCTATTCCCTGGCTCAACTTTTGACGGAGCAAAATATCAGAGACCTACTTTTCTTGAACACACGAAAAAAATCAACCAAGTTATCTTCAAAAAAGATTAACAAGAAGAGCTGATGTTCAGCCACATAACCTAAGAAATAATAACACCTTTAATGTACAATTTTTCACAAATAATAGAACACAAAATATGTTGTTTTATAAAGGAATACAAATTTTTAATAGTTTGCCAAATGATGTACAAATTGAAAACAATATAATAAGTTTGAAAATAAAATATTACAATTATAAAGTTCAGGTGACCTCAACTCCAGAAATAATATTGTGTTTCGCCCAAGGTATAATAGTGGGCTCTTCAGTCAGTCTGTTTTACCCTACTAAGACACAAATTTTGGCACGAAGATACTGTGAATTTTATTATTCTAGGGGAATTTGTTTAAATTCGTGCACCCAGAAAATAATTACAGTTTGTCAAAACTAATTATTAATTTATCTCTTTTAAGAAATATGCATATAGTATGTATATATAATTATTTATTTGTTTAAATGTTATAAAAATCTAAAAATAGCTTTATTAACGCTAAATAAACTTTAATCAAAAAAAAATAGTTTGAGCACAAAAATCAGGATTTCCTCCCATGGATCCTACTTTCTACATACAATATCTGACCTCTATATTATTTAACCTCGTCATTTTTTGAGGTACCTAATAACCTCTAAAAAAGAGCGTCATTTTATTCTAGAACCAAATACAAGAACTCATTTATTTGGTACTAAATATCGATCACTTATAAAAACACTCAGTTTACCTACATAAACTGTAGGTACTAGTCAATATTCTTTGAGATGGTCCAATTGTTACTTATGTATATGTGATGACAATGACGATGTGGTCTTTCTTCTTTGCAATTAGTCAAACCATAAAAAGAGTTCAATTGGCTTTTGCCCTCCAAGAGTACGTCCAACGACCAACGCATTTTGTTTGTATTTCAACTTCTCTATATTGTGTTCACACCTTACTTGTCGTCTTCTTTTCTTATGTAATCATCTCCAACTGGCCTGAGCTCTTGGGCTTGGGTGTGTTAGCTTTTGGCTGTCACCCGCCACTACAGTGACCAAAATCCCTTCCTTCTTTCCCTGAACAATATAAATTCATATACATAAATTTATGTGTAGGTTTTCGTCAAGAGGTAAACAACCATTCGATTTTTTTTTTTTTTGCATGAGTTAGATAAACAAGCTTTGATTTTTAAAAACAAAACACAAACAATATGAAAACAGTCGGTATTTGTAAAAAAAAAGTATGATAGTGTAAATTATTGTTTTTCTTTTTTTTTTTTTTTGCGACAGGCGTCATATGGTTTATGGTTTAAGTGCAAATTTGAACGTAAACTGTTGGAATGAGCAACAATGGTATGAACCCCATAGCTATTTTTATAGTTCAATTATTATTGTTTGTGTGTTGTTTGGCTTACGTTTTCTTAATTAAATAATTAATTGTAATTGAGTTGATTGGCAGCAGCCAGCAGGAGGCCGAAGCACGTATCTCTCAGCTGATATTGAGTTGGTTAAATATTGTTTACAAATAAAATTCTATTTTGACTGCGATTAATTGGTTTAGCTAGCAGTTTATATACCTACCTACTTATAATTTTTATATTCTGCTTTCAAGGCATTTTTTTTTGTAGATGACAATGTTGCTTGTTTTGTTTTTGTTGACTGCGATCAAAGCTTATTTACATAAATGTACACACTTGTGCAATTTTTGTTAATAGTGTCGAGTTTTCAGCTAAATGTTTTTTTTTTTTAGTAGGTACACTGTCTGAGGACAGAAATTCAAAGCTCAGCAAAATGATTTTATGAGAATAAAAGAACAAACACTTATGCAAATTATCGTGTCGTGCATGTCATTCGCACTAAAATTGTTTAGTAACTTGAAATTTTTACCAAATTTTACAAAACTCTGTTTTGTTCTATGGGTTTTGAAAAAAAAAACAAGTTGTAAAAATTTGTAAGGAATAAGTTATCAAACAGACCTATTTGTTTTATAAAGGAATACAAATTTTTAATAGTTTGTCAAATGATGTACAAATTGAAAACAATATAATAAGTTTGAAAATAAAATATTACAATTATAAAGTTCAGGTGACCTCAACTCGTCAATATATGGAATAGGTATGTACTGGAATTTTGTATGAATTTCCATTTCCGTAGTTTAACGTTAGTAGAAAATTTTGGCCTCACCCTTCAAAAGTTGAGAGAGTTTTGGCGTGTTCATGAAAACGAGATCGGAGGATCAAAAGCTGAGCAAGCGTATCCAAATTTTTTTTCTTCAGTATTTTGACAGTAAACTGAAAAAATGTTGCGTCTCTGTGTCCCACCATTAAAATGTACAAAAATAGAAAGGTATTGTCAAATGCTATCAGCACATCTAAAGCAGACCCTTCTTCAAGCTCTAGTTTTTGGAATATTTGCATCCAAAGTTATATTTTTGAGTTTTGAAACCTTTGTTATCTTTGGATGCAAATAAGCCTCGGAAGACATTGCGGGTCTTAAAACGCTTAGGCTAGGCGCATATTGAGCCGCGTCCGAAGCGTGTGACGTGAACTGGCGGATGTGGCACCACACGATTATAGAAACGTGTCATGCCCTTCTCCGCATATTGATTCGCGTGTCTCGTGTCAAAATACATATTAATTGAAGCAAAAATCGTCTGATATATTGATAATTGAAATAAACTTAAAAAAAAAACAAGTAATTTCTAAAAAAAGCAAACGTTTTCTTATTTTCAAAACCAACGACAGTTTATTATTTAATTTTTTGACAGAAAAAAAACACGCGATATTCGGAAAACGCGCGTCAGGTCATGTCGTGTCGCTCTATAAATATGCGTTGTTCGGTTGATTTATATTGCTTACAAAAACTCGTGCTGTGCTGTGTAGCGTAACTCGTGTTGAACGCGTCTCAATATGCGCCTAGCCTTAATAAGTTTTTAGCTATCCATAGCTGAAAACTAGAACATGCTATGAGCAATTTTTCGCTGAGGAATTCTGTTCAGGTAACTTAGATTGCTGAGGCCGTTTGAAGTCGGCTTTTTCCTGAACACGTCTTTTGAAGGTAAAGGATCGGACCTACTACCTTACAGGTTATTAGCACTTTCAAAACAAATGTTTGAACAAAAACTGACAACTTGACAAGAACGGATTGGTTTGGTGGGCTCAGCAATTTCAGAATCCTGAACAGGATACCCCAGCAAAAAAATATTAGTTTGCTGTCGAAAAAATGTCATCGGAAAACACAACTTTTTTGATCCGAGTTTCATGTATGGGAAATGAAATACTTTTTTCACCTCAGATCTCTGATTTGACCTAGACGAATACTTAATTAATCAAAAAAAATTGTTGAGTACCTACCTAATTAGCATTTAGAAAGCACCTTGTAATGCCATCAAATTTTTTTGTTCTGTTAATTTGCGGTACATGTCCAAATACTGAGGAAAACAAATGTTAAATTCTGTTAGTCAGCTTTTTATTGAAAAAAAAAGTTTTCAATACCCAAATTTGACAGTACCATGGATTTCCATTACATTTCCATTTTGGCATGCTGGAATAGTTTGTGTGTTTATTGAAGAAAACTAGATGGAATCAGAGTGCAGCAGAATTGTGTTGTAATCTGTTCTCAGTTCAATTAGGGTTCCATTTTTGTATAATATGAAAACTATAGTAATATCATGTAGTCGTTTTTATTTGCGTTTGATTTCGACGGTTGGTGGCGCTTTTGTGCAGAATAATTTGCAACAAGTTTTATGAAATTTACAAAATAATATATAAAGGACTTTTCTTATATTTTCTTATCCTTTTCAGCTATATTTCTAAAAATGTATAATTTAATAAATTAGGTAATTAATATTGTAGGTATGTATGTGTTCAAATCAAACAAAAATACAAATACCTAAAAGTTGAAAAAAATTCTCAGTATAAATAAATGTCTCTGTTATCAATTGGTAGGGTTGTCAGTGACCACCTGCTACTAGTCAATGAGATAATAAGCAAAACGTTTGCCCGGCCGAAGTCACCCAGAACTGCAGGAAGACTGACCACACAATTTTGGATTTTTAATAATTAAACTAGCCAACAAATTCAAATTAGCTATACTTGTAGATTGAGTCAAGTACGTATCAAAAAATCTGTGCGGCAGCTATTCACATTTTGATTTAAAAACCAGAAAAAAAGTCAAAACAACAAAAAATTAATTTTAAATTCAAACAAACTAGTTAAATTACGAGAGTTAATAAAAAAGAATTATAGTTTTTATTAGAACTTAGTTCATTGAAGTTGCAAAAATTACCATAAAGCTCTCGTAGGTATTATATATGTAAACAAAAAGTCGCAATCACACTTGCCTTTTTTGTATCTGCAATCACAAAGCGATCGCCTCATGTAAAATGACTAGGAATTTGAATTTTCCAAATACACAGAACATTTAACAAAAAAGAGAACTGACAACTGTTTTCTGTGTAAAAAATTGCTTTAATTTTTTTTTTGTAAAGAAGTCATTCCCTTGTGTTAGAATATGACGATTCATTGAAGTAGACAAAGTCATATCAGCGATGATCTTTGACATTTCCATTTCATATTTCGCTAAGCCAGACATTCATTGTTCCGGAACTATTTTTAAGTGTGTTAATAAAGCCGGTTTATCGATGTCAATATTAAAAGATTTGTTTTTGAGATTTATTATGAATTTTTAAGTGTGTATACACGTGTAATGATTTATTTTTTGTTGAAATTGAATAAAAGCTTTTATATGATTTAGAATTAAAAAAACAAAACAACATTTGAATAACATTCCATAAGAAAAGAATATTATTGTTAATGTAGATGTGGGGTATAAATCAGATAAGAAGAGAAATTTGTAGATTTAATTCGAAAACAAATCAATTTGATATCAAATCAAATTTGCGAAGTAAATAACTTCCTGTTTTTTTGTATTTGCTTATCTCTGAAATCGGGAATATAAAAACATTAAGTTAGAACATACAAAAATGTCTTTTATTAAAAACAGACAGCTGGTCGTTAAAGAAATAAATATTCTACTACGAGTACACATAAAATCGGGTGGCACAACGGCTCTTGAAGAACCAGGGCCTAGTGACTAACAACTCGCAACCATTCCTGTGTGCGCCTTTCGACAAGAATGGAAGGGACCTACAATTTTATGCCGAATCCGAACGGCTAAACGAGAAGCACTTATTCGTGACAAGTGATACTCTTGGAGAATTTGTCAATTCCTCGCAAGAGGCAGTAGCCCTGAAAAAAAACTTTTTAGTTTTTAGGTGGACGAGGCTGGGAAGCGATCCCAGACCTCGAGGCTGGGAAGCGATCCCAGACATACAAGTACACTGGGTGTTATAAAAAACCATATCTCTAAAAAATGCCTCAAGATTCACAAAACGTATATGTACATACCTATTCCCTTTGAAATTAGTGTTTTAAATTATTTTACCCCAATTTGTACATTTTATTTATTTTGTAAAATTATTTCTTTTTCAACACACAGAACACTTAATACGAAAACAATTTTATATTATTTTTGTTTGCGAAACCAATTGACGTCAAAAAAAAGCCACAAAATCTAAGCAAAAAAAAAACAATTTTAATTCTACTAGATAGCTACATTATGTACCTACCTATTCATTTAATATGAAATTTTAAAAGAAAATTCGAAAACTCAACAAAAACAAGCATCAGGTGTTTATTTTATCTTTGGGAAAAAAAAAAAATTAGAAATACTACTAAAAAAATTAATATAGGAAGCAAAAACAAAAATGCGAATATAAATTTCATTAAAAATAGAATTTGTTTGGCATTTTTTAAACAGATTTTCGAAAATCCACAAACATACTTGCATTCTTGCCTGATTGTTTTGCAATAAACGAAAATGTTTACACTTAAACTAAGAATTATATTATTGGCAACTAAGTGCAAGAAGCAAGTATGATGTATGTGGTAAGATAATAATAAACAGAAGAAGAATAACAAGAATGTATTTAAGATGTATTATTATAAAAAGCATTACCTACATGTAGAGATTTTATAATTTACTTTTACTGAAATATTTATTTTATGGTGTTACTCAAAGAAATTTACTTTGAATGCGGAAGAGGAAATCAACTGTGCATTTTGTGTAACTTTGGATTTAAATGTATACATACTAAGTAATGGCATGGCGAGAGGCATGCATGGGTTATTCTACAAATTATTTATTTCCTAATATTAGGTGTAGGTATAAATAAACAAAATGCTGCTATTATCCGTGGTTTTTGAGAGAGTATATATGGTTGATTCCCAACTAAAAAATCCTTTTCGTGGCCCCGACCAAAAATTGTTCAAGAAATTGAAAAAACTTATTTATTTAGAAGTCGATAACAGCGCAAGCAACGTTTCTTACTGGCGCATTTCTAAATTTTATATATTTTTGATCTGATTTGATTTCAGCTCGGAAAATCGATGTTTTGTTTGTTTTTAAATGCATAAATTATAATTTGACTGAGTTCCAGGATTAAGAATGTGAAGTTAAATACAACTTCCCTAAGTTAGAAAGTTTCAAACATCTTGAGTAGTAATGTTGCTGTTATTCATACAAAATTTAAAAAAAATACTTTCTATTTTTCTTGTCTAAAAAGTTAAAAAAAAAACATCGATTTTCGTCATTTTCTTCGCGTCATTGCCGTCGCCTTTATTGAGTTACGGCAATGAGAAAATGGTTACGGAAATGACTTTAGATGTGTTTTATTTATAAAAATATAATGAATTTATTGCAAATCATTAAAATTTTTATGTATGCATTTAAAAAACCTAAAAGGCAATGACAGACCGTAAATCTGAGATAGCTGGTGAAGCGAAAACGTAACAAATTATTTACCTTTACTAGTTAAATGTCATTTCCGCACCACAGAATCATTTCCGTAAATCGATTTAATTTAGATTTCAATAATTTTAATAAATTCCTGTAATACCTTAAGCCTTTTAAAAGCATCCTGAATTACACGACCTTTGTTACAAGGAATATTTTAAAAGGAAATTTTTTTTTACTGGTATATTATCATTTCCGTATCGAAGGCGTCATTTCCGTATCAAGCCCAAATTCTTAAATACGCTTAAAATCAAGTGCCCGCACTTTGTATCATTAATTATTCCATGTATAACTTTGCTATGTCATTATCAGTGGAAAATCTTCAAGATCTGAAAAATGCTTTCTATGATTGCATCTCTAAAGTAGATGACAAAATATATCGATGTTGCCTTGAAAGGGCAAGAGTATCAGGATCTCGATCTATTTAAAGACAACTTAATCTAAGACTCTGTGTGAATAACTATTTTAGAGACGAGTTTTCAGCTTTTGAAATGGGTTTAATTTTCAAAATTCAAACAAAAATGTTGGAACTCAATTATAGGCCATACAGAACTGATATAAACCCTATTTGCTCACTGTGTAACCTTCATCAGAACGAAAACGTTTTACATTTTTTAGCTCTGTGTCCGATTTTGCAAGACATCCGAAGGCTTTATCTAAGATCCAGTTTTCTAACTTTTGAAGAATGTATTAGAGTTCTAAATGGAGACCATGGCTGGAAACCACTTATACGCTATGTGTTACATGCAAGAAGTTACCGAAATACGTATTTGAATTTGTTTTGAGTCCAGATCGTAATCAAAATTTTTGTTTTAGCTAAACTAAAAGCCCCGAACTTTTTCATATGCCTCACACCTAATAATGCAGTTCTTTTGTAACTTCCCTACAGAAACGTAGGTCAACTTTTTTTTTGTTTTAGCTGAACTAAAAGCCAAACTAAAATTCACATTGTTGATATAGTATTACTCAAGTAATCTATTAATTTTTTTTTCTTAAATTGTTATAAAGCATAAGCATTTCTTTTTTGTTTCTTATATTGAAAAAACATTGTTAAATAAATAGGAATTTTCTTTTTCTTTATATAAACAAAAATTATTAATCTATATTTTTAATGCTTAATTTTTTTTTAACTGGCAGACGGCAAATGAAGCCATGCTATTGTAAATCTTTATAACTAATTGATGTAACATTTTAATATGGAAACAAAATAAAGAACATAATAATAATAATATTCCATGTATTGAATGCACATAATTTTTTCTTAAATTTAGGTAGCGTACATTTTGGATGCTAAAAAGGAGCTTTTAATAAAGAATCACCCATATCAATTCAGCAAAAAGTTCACAAGCAAAACAATAACGAAACAAATTGTTAACAACTTATACCTTATTGTTTAAAAAGTTGTATTTGGAACTTGGAATTTAGATTATCGCTTCAGGGCTAAGTATTTTTCAAAATTTATTTTTTTCCTGTAGGTACTGTAACTAACCTAACTTGTAAACAAAATTAGGAAGTGAACGTATTGAAAGGCCGTGTAAAGAAAGTTTTAAATTATTTTTATCTGTGGGGTAAATTGGGGTATGAAACTAAAAATCTATTCCCGATTTTAAAAAACCTTTTTGTATAGAAAGATTTATTTTTAGAGGATGATTGACTGCCTAGATATTTTACAAAGTTTTTCTACATATAGGGTGTCTCTGGAAAATTGCTAATTTCTTAATAAGTTTTATCAAGTCTTATCAGATTCAGATAGAGTTTGACGAAAAAAACAACATCTGAACTAAGGAATTTATATGTAAAATACAAAAACAACTGAAGTCCATATGAACTTAGCTAAGTCCAGATAATTATCGGTTCTTAACTTAAGTTCAGATAGAAAAAGTACTGCCAGCTCAAATTATTATTTTGTTATCGATAGTTTGTATGAAAACGTCAACATATGTGAGCCAACGAATGAAAATATTTTTTATAAACAAAATAAATAGACGACCATTGTTTTGTAAATCAATATTTTTTCTGATTTAAAATTGCGTTTTTTTTCATATTTTTTGTTTCATTAACGATCGGAATAATTTTCTATACGAGATTTCTTTTTATTTGAAAGTATTTTGTTTTTATTTTGCATGCAAGCTGAAAGGTTAGTGATGGCGATTTCTGAGTTTCGTGATAGTGCTGGTCATTTTTGCTTCGATGACTTTGCTAAGTTCGGATGTCGGTTTTTTCGACAATTTTATCTGAACCTGCAAAAAAACACGGCTATTATTTTAGTTATTGAACATTTAAAACAAAAACATTTGCTGCACCGAAACTTAATATTTAAGTTCAACATAAGAAATTACATAATGTGACAGTTTACCCTGAAGAAAAAGTCGAACATTAGCGGTTATGTTGAACAAAAATAAGTAACAAATGAAAACTGAAACATAAATATCCTTAAGTTCAACATAACGTAGGTGACAGAAAAAGTACTCCTTAAGAGATTTATGTTGCAATTTTATTGTTGATTTTTGTATTATTTACTAAGAATAGCGATTCAAATGCGAACAAATTAACAACAAATTTTATAAAAATGTATGTGGTACTGTCCAAATAGATCCCAGATCCTTATTTATATTTATATTTAATAAACTCAAAGAGAAATAGGCAATATAGGTTGCCTTACTAATATTCAAGGAAATGACTCATATTTTTTATTTTATTTTGGCAGCAGATTCACAACATCAAAACTTCACATTGGGTACGTTCAGATGACTTAGGGGAATTGCAAGTAAGGTAAAATTATAGACTTTGATTGGCCAGCTGTCGAAAGTTCCCTTCATTTGAAATAATTTTTCGACAGCTGACCAATCACAGTCCTCTGAACCTACCTAATATCAATTTTTATAGAAAAAATAACTCCGGACAATTTTTTAATTATCAAATTTTATTGGAAAACCATAATTAAAATGAAATATTTAGTTAAATTGTTAACCGTACGTCCAAAAAAGTTCACAAAATGCAAAATACTAAAAATAGATTTGAATTTTCACACAAAATTGACGTTTTGGCGGCGATTTCGCTCATGAGAGTTATGCATATCTAAATAGATCATATATTATTTTCTAGCAACAGAATAAATTAAGTTCAACAAACAAACTATGTTGAACTTAGCGCTATGATGTAGATTTATGTTTCGTATCATCAAACGGGCCTAAGTTTCGTATCAACAAACGGGTCTAATGGAATCAGTGTAGTGCACATGATTTTACGTCATCGACATACTTTGGTATGTGTTGCCAAAATAAAACAAATACAAAATTTAAGTAATCATTTTTTTGGGTGCATAATCACCATGAAATTTCAATAATGCACATGTTGTTCAAGTACCTATATACATTTATATAGGTGTGTATATACAAAATTCATCAAATAAAGCCTTAAATAATTTGGCGATAATGAAGACGTCAGTCGTATGAAGCCAATAAAGCGGCTGAGAGTAAACAAAATAATTTTTAGGTATTGTATTTTAATATTTTTTTTTATAATATTATTATTTATAACAACAAGTAAGAAACTAGGTTAATATCTCAAGATTTCACAATCTAAGTACATTTTTGCTTAGTAAATAAAATAAAAACAAATTCAGTGTGACATAATTATATTTTGACAACATCGGTTGAACATTGTAGATAACTTTATTCTATGATTAATAATGTTATTATTTATAAATAAAATATGTGAATTCCTTAGCACCCTAGCTTTTGAAGAAACTTTTTGGAAAGCTGTCGACAAGTTTCTGGAAGAATTTCTTTTGAAGGGTTTTTGAACCTTAGTCTAATTTCTCGCCCGAGTTAAAGATCTTCGTTTTAGTTGTTTGTAAGGCTTTAAGCGTTTTGAATTTGGAGTTTGAGGTGGCCGTTTAAATGTTTTCAACTTAATTTCTTTAAAAAAAACCTGCCGATCAGTTTTTCTTAACTTTTAATTCTACATATTGATATGTATTAACTGTGAAAATGTATTGGTAATCTCAATGAATTGAATTAGATGTTCAACTTTTGGGTAAGGTAAGGGTTTTTTCGATTTATTTAAAGACCAATCGACTTTTAAAGAAATCACGAGAAACGAAATTAAAAAAAAAAGTACATGTTATAACATTTCTACGCTTTCTCTTTGCTTTTTCATCAATACGTGACACGACATAAATATTCTTTGATTTATTAATTTACTGTGTTCTCAACACCGGAAAAGAAAACTTCTGCTTCTATTTTTAGACTGCCAAATCTTTTAAAAATAACATGTACCTCTTTGAACAAGTTTTCTGATATTTTCATGTTGGGAAATTTTATTCCAATGGAAACAAATTCTGAGGGAAATTTACGATAAAATGAACCTATAGGCCTATTAATAGTTAGAAAGTGCGACGGATCGTATTGAAAGCGGAATCTCTCAGTTTGGACCGGGTTTGATTTGAATTGCCCGAATACGAATATGATAATTTCTTGTTTTCCATTCACATAAATATCAAATATGTATTTATAAAAATAAGGTATTCCTTATTTCAGAAACGCGTTAGAAAATAGGAAAATACAAAAGGCCTTTTATTCGCGAAAACGATAGAATTCTGATGAAAAAATACCCTTATTTGCCCGGGCCCAGTTCGCGTAAAACTAAAACGATTGTTCGATTGAACGATCGTTGTTTCGACTATTGCTCTCTCTATATTTTCTTATATGTGTATATACAGACAACTATATTAAAAACGACGAGCGTTCAATCGAACAATAGTTTACGTCTTATACGATCTCAAGCCTGTATTTATGTTAATAAGTTTGCTGCTGTATAAATAATTTGAACTCTTTGGGATCGATCCATACTTTTGGAATCTTTATGACGATTAACTAAATTGGCTTTTCTTTTCGCCTGGCTGTCTATAAAGTTCAAAATATTCTTGTGGACTAGTTGACACATTTGGCAAGATCTTTACTATATTTTGGACAGCTTTAGTGATTTTTAACTAGATATTAGCTGTATTTTATTTTCCCCAGATCCGATTCGGATTGGAATACATGTATTACAAAAAAAAGACAAGATCCGCCTTTGCTTTTGGATTCAGATTTTCAAATCTATTCTTATCACCTTAGTACTTCCTTCTAAATATTGCTCTATTATTATATTATTATATGTATATGTATGTCTTGAAATAGTCAGTAACGCTGTGGTCCCATTAGCCATATTTGAGGCAATGGCAATTTATTGCTTCTGTGGGCATTTCATTGCCATATATTTTGATAATATAAAGCATTAATTTAGTAAATTTGTTCACGGATTTTCATAATTTCACCTTTAATTTTAAAATGACAGACAAGCTTTTCAAATTCGGGAAGAAACCATTTTGAAAAAGGCAAAACGCCAAAATTTATTGTGTCGCTTTCCATCTTCTGGGCAATATTTCGATTGCCATTGATGCATCAAAATATTAAATACCTTCAAAATAAAGTGCTCCTTTTTTAATTTCTTAAATTTTATTGTTCTGTATTGCGTTTGTGTGTATCCCTTTTTTAAGGATAATTTGTTGGTGGTTTTTGAATCTTTTGGTCATACATTTTTTGTTAAGACAAATAAAAAAAAACTAAAAAATATAAGCACTAGATTTTTCCGAGACGAAGCGATTGCCGTAGTTTTAACGAAAATGGGTTCATTATTACAGTGGTAACAGAATTCCAAAGTTAATTTTTAGTGGGTTTTAAATCTTTTGACCATAACTTTTTTGTTAAGACAAATAAAATAAAAAAATATTGGCACTAGATTTTGCCGAGGCAAAGCGATTGCCAACATTTTTTTTTTTGCGAAAATGCGTCCAATAATCCAGTGGTGACAAAAGCCCAGTGTTTTTAGTTAATTTTTTGGTGGCTTTTGAATCTTTTGACCATAACTTTTTTGTTAAGGCAAATAAAAAAAAAAAATAAAAAAATATGGGCACTAGGTTTTGCCGAGACGAAACGATTGCCCTTTAGTTTTTTTAAAATCGAACAGGTATTACGACTTTGGTGGTTGTTCAAACTTCAGCGGACACATTGTCTGCAAAGTTCAGGATCATTTTTTTTTTTTTTATTTTATAGTTAAGTATTTTTTATGTTTACTTTTTTTGTATACATAACATACCTACCGTTTTTTTTTTATTTTTATTTCTTAAGTTTTACTTGTTTTTATTCTTTGATTCTTAAGTAAACAAATCAAACGATAAGAAAACAAAAGTTGCTACTCGTATAAGTAGAGCAATAGCCTTGATTGGTTTAAACAGAGAGCAAAAAAAAACTAATTTCTTTGTTATCTTTTCTGTATTTAGTTTTTTTTTTTTTCTCGCTCTCTCTCTCTCTATTGAAATAGTTAAACAAAAATATTATTTTCCCTTGTGCTTATTTGTATCTATAGATAAACTCAATAAAGATTATAATAGTAAGCCTACGTAAAGTTTAACTGACAAGTAATGTGGATCCGTGCACGACAAAGGAAATTCAAGCTGTTTAGTGAGGTTCTATGTATAATATACCTATGTGAAACCCTACGACCACTTAAAGCTAAAAAGATACTGGTTCTGGTTCTTCTGGCTTATGGCGGCAACAAAACAACAACAACAACAACAACAACAAAAATAAAGAGATACAAAAAAAGAAATGCTGGTTTGAATTTGGGCAAACGAGTTTTGTTTTTGTCTGAGTCTTCTTTTTTTTTTTGTCAGCAAAAGTTTCCATTTTTACTTATTTTGATTTTGTTTGTTGTCAAAGCCAAATCAAAACAAATAAAAAAGTTTTGTTTTGCCTAAACTGGCACCAGTTTTCTTTTTGTATTGATATTTATTTTCTAGAGTGACTATCTTTTTCCCATCCAAAGAATAATTGCAAACTTGGTACACATTTGGAACGTTAGATACAATTTTAAAGACCTTAGTCGTTGTATAGTGGGGTAGGTTAGAGTGTAGAGTTGGAATAATTTTAATAAACGATTACAATGAAAACATAACGTTTTTATATAGATAGCTGGAAGCAACTGCACTTTCTGAACTTAAAAAAAAAAAAAACAAACATACTATGTTTAGTTCTTTTTTAATAGCTAGTAGTTTTGTGTATTCAAAGTTTTCTGAATTAGACTAACATCTCCATTGTCTCTGTTTCCCTTGCATACAATTTTAACATTTTCGTTCAAAAAGTATTTAATTGTGTTCAATTAATTTCAGCTTTACTGGTATTTTGCCCCATTGTGTTATGGTATCATCGTACAAGTGTTATGTCATCTTTATTGTTGTCGTGTCTAAGTCTAAGAGTCGTTTGAGACGACGACGTGAATTTGTTTCTTCTTTCTAATAAATGTAATATCTTTTTTACTTTTTCTTTGCTTAGATTTTTCGTTTGGATTTGGGTATAAGAGAACTTGTTATGTTATTTAATTTTACTTTTTTGAATTTGTGCCAATTGTTAAATACACTCTGTGATGTGATTAATTGTGATTTGTTTATATTTTTTTTGCTGTAGGTATACGAGTACCATACATATACAGGAATCTTTGAAAGACATATTTTTTATAGAACTGGTGGCACGTGGGTAAACATGTTCGAAAAGAATATCTATATAATTGTTGTTAATAAGTATATTTATTGAATAATTTTGTAAACATACGCTACAGATAAATTCCGGTTTTCATTTTTTTTTGTTACTAATTAAACAAATGATAAATTGAATGTTAAAATAAGTCGTTCAAGGTTATCAAAATATTAATCATCATCATAATCAGGTTTTTCTGATGATTTTACCAAAACAAAAAATCATACGTTTTTTTTGTCAGATATAAAGAAGATATCTAAAACAGCAATCTATTTAAGAATTTTGTCATTTTAATTCCTAGAAAAAAAAGAAAACACACAAATATAATATGGAATACAAATACTACGGATGTATTTTTTTTTATGGACACAAATAATTTATTGTCAGTTTAGGTTATTTTTAGTAAACAAAAAAAAAATTGCTTAGTTTATAAAAAAATTATGTTCGATACAAATTTGTTTGAAAAAGCCTAGAGATGTTTTTAAAAATATATTTTGTATTGTTTTAAATGTTACTTTGAATGACCTACTCACATCACCCCGTGCAGTTTTGTTGTATCTGTTTTAATTTCGCTCGATTTTCTTTCTCCAATTTTATACAGGCATTTTTCATTGCTGTTGTATTGGAGTATTGTATTATAGATATTGGCCTGGTGGAGTGACTAGATTTTGAATGGAAATTTTTCTAAATATTTTTTAAATATTTACCTTTAAACGACTTTTTTCAGATTTCTGTATAAACATTCATAATTAAATAAAATAAAATAAAATAAAATAAGATTAGATTAAATTTAATTAATATAATAATTCATTAACTAAATATTTTCAATTTAAAAGCCTAAAAAACCTATCAAATGTTGAAAATGTTTTAAAACGTTGTAGAATCACTTTTTATGTAAAGCTTTCCCCGGGTTCAAAAATTCATAAACGCTGCATCACTGCAAAATACAATTGTAAAGTATTCCACAATATAATCCACAAAAACAGCTGACATTTGACATAACAAAGTTATTTCTGGTCATCCAATTACCGATCTTCAACACACATCTCGTAGGTAGATCTCACGAAAAGTCGTGGCAGTGGTTGTGGTTGATGATGGATTTGAAGAAGTGGTCGGAGTTACAATTTTAACCGCTGCTGTGGATAAAGTAACTGCAATGGACTTGCGGGAAACTGTGTAGAACGAACCACCGATTTCCACCGCGTTCCACAAGAGAGAAACGACAAATTGGCTTTGAACGCCTAACGTGATACTAAAAACGCAATGTCGTTTTTCGACATGGCGTTCAACGCCTTACGGAATAAGGGTGAATGGTTCCATTGTATGTGAGTTTTTAGTAAAATTTGAACGGACAATATTTTTGTGCAGAAATGGAAAGTACATTTTGAGATGTTGCTGAACTCTTGCATTTTTGAACTCGGAGTTTATTTGCCAATTTTGGACTACTGCAAAACAGTTTTTACTCAGTTATATGGAAGTCAAATTTGCTTAATTAGGTGTATCACTGTATTAGTAAAACAGAAACAAATATTTTCTTTTTCACTGGCTTCAATTTTATGTGAATTTGGCTGGTGGCCAAATTGCAAATTGAAACCTAAAAAGAAGACTGGAAAGGCAATTCCGAGGTGGTAAAATGCCTGCAAAACAGCAGCTTGGTAGGACCAACAGATGATGAGTGAGGAAAGGCAATACAAAGCATACAACAAAGTCACAATAGAAAAGGCCCTTTTTCCGAGGTAGTAAAATGCCTGTAAAACAGCAGCTTGGTGGTACCAACAGATGATGAGTGAGGAAAAAGTAATCATTTATCCGGTGACTATGCTGTTGCCAAGTTTCCAGCAAAGAATAGCGGTTGGCAATTACACAGCGGATATATTGTTTGAATGCTGACCTAATGGAGGTGTGGGTTTGGCTCCACTCTAGGCTCTTTTCTATATTTCCAGTTTCAACTGGTTGCCACCCGGATTTCATAAGATTATTAACATGTTATCTCAATCTACAACAATTCTTTTCATTCCTTCTTACTAGGCTTGTTCCTTGCATTTAAAAGAAGTTAGGTCTTACAGACATATAGTTAAAATTATAAAAAAAATGCACCTAGTGTAGATAACGACGAGTGGACAGTCTTATGGTTAAAGCTTTCTTTGACCTGAAATGAAATAATAGACATTGCCGCAGTAAGTAAATTGGATTTCGAAAAAATAAAATTTCGTGAACCCACTGTAGATCGTCTATGACGTTGAAAAACAAAAAACTTACCCTGGTTCACGGTATACACTAGACCCTAGAGTGACTTATAACACCATGTTACCTTTCATTTATGATGGAAAATTAAAAAAAAAAAATATTTTTTGAGGATTTGATGATATATATTGTAATAAATATGGTTTCAAAGGGTTTGAAGTAAATTGATTTAATTTGACACACCCTAATGTACATCTGCATAATTATAATACTTTACCTATGACAAGTTAAATGAATTGCAAATAATTTCATATATGTTTATTATCAATGATTTCCAAATATAGACCTGAAGTGTTTTGATATTAATCCGCCTATATGATATTATCAGCAGTCATTTGCAATCAACTGATTAATTCTTATCTCTGTTGCTTAAGATTATATTGACAAAAAATAAAACAATATTTTTGTTTAAAACATTATCTTTCTAACAAATCCTTGAGTTTGCCTCCGCGTTAGCTATTTTTAAATATAATCATTGTTTTTAAGGCAATACAGTTATTATAAAATAAAAAAAGAAATAAGCTTCTCGTATTAGTTTAAACAAAAAGCCAGACAATGAAAAACAAATACTTATAAAAATAAATATATGTGGCTTTTAATATTAAAATTGGATGCCGATTAAGAAGAAATATACAACCATTGAATTAAATATTTTTTTTTATTTTCAATATAAATTTTTCTTAATTGCTTTATGTCCATAAGTATCGATTTTTGTTTATATGCAGTGGTGCAGGATTGCAAAAAACGGAGCTACCACATACAAGTAAGGACTACCAATAAGCAAATATGTATATCCAATCGTTATGGCTCTTGTTCGATGTGCTTTGGATGTACTTTCATGATAAAAAGAACTTTTTTGGACTTCTCCATAATGTAGATCCAACGATTTGATTAATGAAAAATAAAGAAAAACAAAGCCCTAAAAATAAAATATAAAAAATGCATGCTGAAAAAAAAAATATTTGAAAAAGTTGCATCACATGAAAAATAGTATCACAGCGTTGGCGCCGCCGCCTTAGAAGACTTGTCTCAGCCAACACACACACAAAACACTTTGAATGCATAAACTTTCTTATTTTCATTCTTCTTCGACTGAGTGAAGACTTTCAACAACAAATTGACTTAATCAATTCAAAATATAATATTTAACTTGCAAATTAGCATATTTTTATTTATTGACAGTAGGCCAGTGGTATAAATTTAGTTGAACATATAAGCACGTAGTCAATAAACAAAATTGGCCCACACCCACATTAACGTACATTATATACATACGCTATACTAATGCATTACTGAAATGAATTTAAACATCTTTAGACCATATAGAGTCAAATTCATTTTCAAAATGTTATCCACCATACGACAATATATTTTAGATAGGTACAAATTTTAAAGTTTATTGCTGACGGCTGATGTCTTGTTTTGCATTAATTTGTTGTTTATCACAAATGGATATGTTAACATATGATACGATTTTTGTTTTTGTTTATTTTTTGTTTTATGAATGCGTGTGTTTCCTCATCTAGTTTTTGATCTTTGGTTCATATAGATAAATACGGTTGTGCTTTATAATAAAAACAAATTAAGTCTTTTATAACCATGGCATATGTATACGTCATTGTGTACATACCTAATGAAGATAAGTTTTGTCTAAGCAAATTAATTCATTTGATTTGAATCCACAGGAAATGAGTGAGACGTGAAATGTTTTTGTTATTTCAAAATATTTAAATAAAAAAACTGAATTTATTAGTGTTTACTTATATTTTTAACCATAAAAGAGCGAATGGTAAAAGATTGATTTACTATATAGGTATCTATATTACGAAAAGAGGCTGGGTGTGACCCACACAAGTAACTTCCCATTGGTGTCCTTCACAACCATTTCAGCTATTTAAAATAGTACAATTTTGTTTTTTTTTTTCGGTAATAGCTTATCAAATTCTAAGAATCTTACTTCCTTAACTTTTTTTCCCAACTCCTCGCAGTATATTCATTAATTAATACAATTATTTCAAAGATGACTATTGGAAAAAAATACATTTTTGAATAGTTTTTTTTACAACATATAATTAGATGATACTGATATATATTGTTGGTAAAAATTTAAAGTCGATTTCGTTGTTTGTTCGTAGAAGCCTAGTGGTTAGTGTGTTGGACTGTCACGCTGGAGGTCTGTGTTCACTTCCCATCCTCGTTCACCTAAAAAAACTAAAAAGTTTTTTTCAGGGCTACTGCCTTTTGCGAGGAATTGACAAATTCTTCAAGAGTATCACTTGCAATGAATAAGTGCTTCTCATCTATCCGTTCGAATTCTACATAAAATTGTAGGTCCCTTCCATTCCTGTCGACACGCGCACACAGAAATGGTTGTGAGTTGTTAGTGACTAGGCCCTGGATCTTCACGAGCCGTTGCGCCACCTAACATTGAAAAACATTTTTTATGTTATTATAATAACTTTTTTGCTCTAAGAAAAAACGGTCTATTGAATTTTTTTGAAAAAATACCAGTTGTTGACCATGTGTAGGATTATGTGTAGGAATATGTGTAGGAAAAAAAAACTAGGTTCGGAATCATTATTTATTATTATTTGTTCTTGAAATATTTGAGACGAAAGTTATTTTACAACTGTCTTTCTTAGTATAAAAAAAAGTGTTGATTTTTTTAAAAATATTTACCAATTCTTTATTATGTAGAATAAAATTAAGTTTCGAAGAAAGTTCTCGAAATATTCGAGACGAATGACATTTTACAGCTCTTTTTTTCAAATGATGTACAAGTATTAAAAGAAAAAAATTAATTGAATTTGTTTAAAAAAAATGGTGGACAAAAAAAGTACTCCGAACGTGCGGACAAACACACATAAAGACATCTTGCTAAAAACGACGGATTCTAATTCTAGAGACATCAAAACGTAAAGATATGTCAAAATTTTCAATTCGACAAATCGTACCTATTAGAATAACTTCCAATGGGAAGTTAATACACATAGAACACATACATACAACAACTATCTACGAACACAAATTTAGACTAGGCCGTTATTTATTTGCATAACTATATACCTAAGGCCTAGTTCACACGAGATTACACCGCACGTTTTTTAGCATAGTATTATAGACATTGAGCAATTCTTAGATTTTATTTTTTTTATTTATATACATAGGTATATTATTTATTTTTATATATGAATAGTACGCCAACAAATATATCTTCCACTAATTTTGCACGAAATTATTAATGCTTTAAGCTGTCAGTTTAAAATTTTGTACACAAAAAAATAACACTTAACCCATCAATCAATCATAATTAACAAATAATCTCAAGTCCCTTCTTGTAAAACATAATCTATCTATAACGGCTATTTGAATATTCAAATAAGTCCCAATTAGGCCCCTATTAGTCGCTTTTTTGTTTATACATTATGAAACATAAACTCTGAGTTGATTAATGTCAACTAAAGGTATAGCTTCAACTAATTATTGCGTTAAGCCGCTCCTCTTCTATTCAAAGTCAGTGTTGGCGCCTTTTGGAGGTTTGCCTTTTGTGTTATACTCTTTTCTCTACAAAATTAACGACTGAAATAATATGTTGAAAATTAATGTTATTGCTGAGTGCCGTTGAACTCTGGCATAATAAAGTTGATAAAAAATAAATATGTATTTATCACAAACAAAAAAAAAATTAAACTTTCACATGAGTGGATGTGTTTGTGGAGATTATTGTGTTAAATTTGTTTTTTTAATCAAATCAATAATAACTAAAATGAAAATTCCTTATGAATGTCTCAATTGTTAAAACAAAAATTATTAAATTACTTACTTATGTTACATTAATTGTGAGTCTTCCCTCAAACTAAAAACTCGTAAACAATATGTTGACTTAACCTACATTGTGTTTTTGTACGGTCTTCAGGGACTTATTTTGTTTGTTTGTTTGTTTTTTTTTTTTCGTCGAAGCAACACCCCTTAGAGAAACTCTGATCCGATATTTAAATTCTACCACATTCCTCGCATGTCATTCATTACAACAACCCGTATTAAATAAAACTGCCGGCCGACGAACAATCTCAGGCTTTTAATGAATTTCTATTTACATGACAAATAAATGAAATTAAAATACGCGCAAATACAAAACAAAACAAAAAAAACGTGCGCATTAAAAAAATAAATAAAATAATATTTTATCTTGTTTGTTACTCTTGGCTGTAGGCTGGTGTGATTCTGATATGTGCTATGTTTTGTTAGAAAAAGCTTGTTTTGCTCTTTCTACACTTAGAGAAATTTAAATACAATACCTGTCAATTAACAACACATGACATGATCTTACTAAATCGTCTAGCTTGTTCAGTGGTTTACGTTTCTGAGATCTGATATGTGTTTTATCTCCTTTATCTTAATACTTTGACGATCACAATTCACCAAATCCGAACACCTTGAACGTTGACGCTGAGTTGACAAGAGAGGGCTTCAGCAAAAAATCTCAGTTTGGCTGTCAAAATACTGAATGAATGAATAGTTTTATTGAGACTTAATTATGATACATATATACATTTTTTTACATTCAATTACAGAATTGTATTATTATCGACTTAGAATTGGTCTGATATGATATTATAATTTTTATTTTAATGTAACAAATGTTAAATTGAAATTAAAGTTCGGTTTTTATATTTTATATGACGTTTATAATATTTTGTTTGTGGTTGCTCACTAACACAAAGTGGCTGTCAAAATACTAAGGAAAAATAATTTTGACGGAGCAAAATCTCAGATATCTCTCTTTCGTGAACGCGCCTAATTAACTGTCAAAATACATGATACGTTTTCGTGAAGGGATCCAATCCGAATCGAAACCATGAAATCCAAATATGTATACCGCAAACAGTCTGGAAATAAAATGAGAATACACATAATAGGTTTGTTTAATGAATAAAAACTAGATCAGAACAGAACAGCACAAACTGTCAGAACAAGTTAGAACAGAAAACTTCAACTTTGTGGTTGACAGTTTCTAATAAGCTGTGAAAAGTGTCAAAATGAAATTGATTTGGTTAGAATTAATTAAGAATATTTTTTTTTAAGATGGATATTTCTTCAGATACTTCCCACTTTTTTATTTCTGAACTGTAGAAAGATACCAGCAGTGAAAATATTATTTTCCCTCCTCGAAAAAACATCAACAATCAATTACCACAATTAAAACTTGTTTTGTTTTCATGCTGAATGCTGACAGAAATCAGTCAGATGTTCTTTGACACTTGTCACGCACTTGCACCACATGAAAAGTAGGTGCAGGAAATATTGTTCTCATCTGTTCTGAAAAACTTCATGGAACACAAAAGTGACAGAAGGTAGAACAGCTGAGTGCAAGGTTTTTACTCATGGAACACACAATCTTGTACTTTTCCGATCTTTTCTGTTCTTTTCTGTTCCGAACTGATTCATTAAACAGACCTTATGTACCAACAAACAGCTGAAATCTCCATTTCTAAACTCTTCGATCTAGGTATAAATATTTATTTTAGATTCGATGAGCGAGTTGAATCGAATCAAGTTATCCTGGTTCACTTCCATCCAGGTTTACAAAAGCCGTGTTTTTTGTGCCATTACCACAACTTTCATAGCTGCTTAAATATAATTCCCCTGTAAAATACAACAATTCCGGAATTGTCAAAAATGTTGTTGTAATTTACATGGAAATTATTTTTAAGCAAATATGGAAGCGAAGATAAGGGCACAAGAGAATACTTGACATAAATCCTGATTCAATACGGATTTAATTCCCCATCAAAACGTAGCAACTGAAACCTCAATATGAAATTTCAATATGAAATGTTTTTCCATAAAAAAGGCATATTTAGGGCGTGAAATTAAGAATCAAAATATTGATATTTTCTTATCTCTGTCAAGCTATTAAATGTCAATAAATTCCGTCGGCGAACATTGCATTGTGCATTTAATTACATGATCAATTTTCTGTACTGCACATTTGTCTTTTCAACCCTTCGTTAAACAAAGTTTTTTAACGTGGTGTGAACAGGCTTCTAACAAATTTTCTTTTTAACCATTTTTAACCAAAACTAAATCAAAGAATTCATTTTATTCTCAGTGTACCTTCCTACGAGTATTACAATACTCCTTCATCAGCTTCGTAATAAAGGCAGGCAGTCATGCGAAAATAATATCTAAAACTAGCATAAGGTGTGAAATAGGCTTGTCATTGTGTAAAATTGTAAACAAATACGAACATAGTACGAAATAGAAGATACATAATATAAATGTAGGTTCAAAGGGAAGTGGAAATAGGGAATCAAAAAGTTGTTGTATAAATTATTTGTTTTTTGTATTTTTTATGGCAAATATTTTAAGTATGTATTCAACTAAGGCTCTTAACTTGCGATATACATATATTATGTAGGTTGGGAACTATATGGCAAGTTATGGATTCGTAAAATAAAATCAAACTCGAGATACTAATTTTCCCTAAAATTACGATAATAGAGAACGCGAAAAAAGTGGGTCCCGCAATTCAGTCTATCTGTCTGTCCTTGCCCCTACACCCTAAATGGCTGGAGGGACTTTCTTCAAACTTGGTACATAGTGTTTTTTGCCTAATATGCCCACACAATTTTGTTATTATTTTGTAGAATACTTGAAAAAATCATGTTTCTAAATTCAAAAGTAAGGGTACCTTCCATACAAATCTTGAAAAACCGTTAAAAAAAAACTTATTTTTCTCGAAAACGGCTCTCTACGGCATTCTACTTTTCAACAAGAACATATTTTACCAATAACGGTTTTCGTTTAACGAATTTTTGGTTTTCAAATTCCTCGCTAACGGCTACACCGATTGTGAATGAGCGCACTTTTATTTTTCAGCCTATTGGGCCATCACACACTGGCTCTATTTTGATCTGAACTAAAGCCAGACTAACTTTTCCTTCAATCACACGCGAGCTGAGCAAAACTGGCTGAAAATTCTGTGTACATGAACCGGCCTTAATTGTATTTATTAGTACTCTCAGTTTGAGAATCGAAAAAAAAAAAACAAATAATTTCCTTTAAAATTTTAAATTTTGCATGACAACAGATTTGTTTATTTTGCCTAGAAACGAACAACAGTGTATGTATTAGTAATTATACTATGTTAGTCCGCTCGAAACAAGGATGAAAATTTTAGTCGTTTCTTTCCTCATACTTCACCTCCCTTGCCTACAAACTTTCATTTCCCCAGCTTAGTCTAGTTCAATATTGAGCCTGTGTGTGATGTCCCATTTACAGCATTTTCAAATACAGAATTTTGACCAACCAGAATTTAGAAATACAGAATTTTGACTTACAGTATTTTGATCATACAGTACAAAAACATACAGTATTTTTAAATACAGTATTTTGAGATACAGTATTTTAAATACATTATTATGAACCATAAAGTATTTTGATCCTAACCCATTATGGAACCAATACATATGTTTGTACTTGTACATCATCAATTTCTAACTACGTTAAAGTTGTTAGCTACGATAGCAAGTTTTTGCGATCCAGTCGTGTCCTTTATTTAACCTTGTTTAACAAAATAATATAAAATTTAATTTGACACGGAATGAATAGACACGCATACATAGTTCTTTTGTTATTCTTATTTTTGTTCTGAAATTGGGTATTATGGTGATTTTACTTTTGTATATAGGTATTAATGGTCTATTCTCTATTTATAAACACATCTCAATTCTGATGTCTCATTTGTCCTGTGTTTGAGAAGATGTATTAGGTTAAATCAGATAATAATTCCACTCCACCAACAACACTAAGCCTCTTGAAATTAAATTAAAGTTAGAAACATTTTAATCTCGGAACATAGAACAGACAATGTTCTCAATCAGGGCCGTGATTTAATCCCGTCAGTAAAATCGAAACGAACCGTGAACATCGTCAGAACATGCCAAATTATACTTTGATTTTGTATAGTGCTTAGTCCTTGATGAACAATTATCGCAACAGATATGTTGCATCCATATTGTTGATGTTTATGGTAACTTCTCAGGAAACAAGGACAAATGAAGAGACCAAAGATTTCGTGCACACTGATCAAAATCGGCCTACTTGTCATACATACTAGCATTCAATGTTAGGGGTAACTGCACTAAGAAGAGCATGAACATTCTATGGTGTGTAGCCAGCTTTAGAGGCGCATTAAACTTTTCGAGATAGTTAGAATTATCACTCTCTTAAACTTTACACATATTAAGTAGTTACCTTTATAATTTTTGAGATTATACATACGAGCACTGATTAAATAATTGTTTTTTTTTTATAAATGACAGGTTGACTTGGCTGACAAATTGGCCTATAATTCCTGTCACAACAAAATAGTCACATTTGTTTATAGTCAATTGAGTGCTGATTTAGTTTGTCCCTATTTTTGGTTACTCATTTCCCCATTGTTATATCAACAAGTTTGTTTGCAGTCGAAAATTTCGGAAAATCCTTTTATCCCAACAGTCTTGACCCCCCTCCTAAAGAGGCTATTTTTTATATTATTATTTTATTGATTAGAAAAAAATACTACAAAGTACAAATCTCTTTAGCTTTATCGTTCGATGCTCTTCATAACAGTTAACCATTGACATCACTTTAATAAAAATAAAATACACAAAATAGAAATCTGCCCTAAAAAAAACCTATTCTAAACAAAACTACGAAACAAAAAAAGGCAGCTCATTCCTCCGAGGAAGAAACAGGGAAACAAAAATAAAGAATTATTATCTTCGTTGACGCAACAAAGGAAGTTTCAACCAAACTAAAACAATATGTAGCATTTTATATATCAGCCCCGTCCCTTACCGTTCTACTTCTCTCAAGAAACACCACTCAACGATTTTACCAAACAACAAAGAAAACCCGTATAATGTGTAATAAAAATAAAATTAAATTATTCTAAAAAAAAAAATTAAAGACGGGCGGACTCGGACGGTTTCGTAAGATTTAGTGAATATTATTAAAAACAATGATGGAGAAAATTTATTTATCGAAGCAAAAACAAAAAAAAAAAAACCAGCAACAGACACTCCTTCCTTTTTATTTTTTTTTTGTTGGTTGGAGCTTCTGTCGTTCATTAATCTTACAGTCAGTTTCAATTGAAGTTGATAGTGCCGGACTTAGAACAGACGAAGTTGTATAAACATTCAATGATTGTTAAAGGGCCCCATCAGTCACCGAAGTATACACTTTGGTGACTGTTAAAAACAAACGCTTGTTATGGTGCATTAAACGTGAATTTTCAGTGTACCAAAAAGGATGATTTTACATCCGGATCTATGGAAATACACCCCTAATCGATTCGCGGCTTGCAGGAAATAACACTGCACTTTGTATTTTTCACCGGAATTCTCTATAAGCAAAGTCCTCTGTTGCCCTGTTCAATGTTTAAGAGCCTTCGGCAAAGATATTTTTATAGGTCAAATAGCTGTTTTTGCTCCGCCAGTCTTCTCAAGGTGAGCGATCTTCATTGATGTTGGACACATGTTTTGAGACCGCATTTTTTTAGTACAGAAATAAAACCACGTTTTCAAAAAATGTGTTTATTTTAAGATTAAAATTGTATTTCTTTCTTGGTATAGAGTGCGCTCTACAAGTTTCGAACATCTGACTTAGTAAAAATCCGAATATTGCATACGTCAAATTAGCAGAAGGAAAAGAAAAGCATTTCTTTTTGTCTTTTCAATTGGTCATCAAAGCTATTGCAGTTAAGTTAAAAGAGGGTGAATACAAAATCTCAAAAACTGATTTCTGTTTCAATCAAAAGATCAATTTATTTGTCCAATGGTTCAAAAACGAGGAAAACCTCGTTGCAAAAATGTTTCCCAAGATTGATTTGGTTGGATAACATAGCATTTTCGTTTGGTCGTTCGGAAAAACTTTTCAGAACCGGGCGAACCAGTATGCCGGATAAACAAGTTGCAAGACTTTTTTTATTCTGAAGATTGTGTTTGGTAAACGTCAAATTAAAATGTCAAATTAATGTTGTTTTAATTTGACATGTTCAGGAAAACGACATATTATGCTAGGTTTCCACTTGTCATTTACCAACTGACGAAAGACCTGTTTTTGCGTCTTTTAACAAAATGACAAGTGGAAATACCCTAAAATTGCTTGTCTTTGAACAGGCAAACTCTGTTTGTCAACGAAAGACAACGAATTTCAAAGACAAGTAGAAATAACTGGATTGACCAACGAAATGTCACTTTCTCTTTGAAAGACAAAGAAAATTTTCTGTCCTTTGTCAATGAAAGACACTGATTTGACAGCTATGAAATTTAAATAGAAGCGAATATTTTTTTAATTTGAAGTTATTTTTTTATAATTCGGTGGGTAAAAAAAATTAATTCCGTAAAATGAGTTACCAGAATTAAGAATTATTCTAAATTAGAGGATGATCAAATTTTGTAGAAGCTAAATAACGGAATAAGGAAGTCTATTCCTGGAGTGGACAACGAAGATGACCGATCTTTAATTTTAAATGTGCTGCAGTTCAATAAATCAGGAGAGTGCGCTAGAAATGTTAATTGAAAATGGTTGGAAAACAGACGAATACAAATTGCAGGTGTCATATACCTAATAATTTTTGATTTTGCATAGAACATTATGAAGCAGAAATAAATGAAATGATAACAAAATAATTTTTTTTTAATATAAGTGTAGTAGGTACTGATGAGACAACAGTATGCTTTTGCAAAACTGCAAATAACCTTTTTTCTTTATGAAACTTTACCTATGTATCTGTTTTATAAAAAAAACTCCTTCTTCACACATCTACACAAATTGTATCGAAGATCTCATTGACCATGAGTGTCTGTTCGGAAAAGACCAATCCAAGTGGAAATACTTGTCAATGAACTGACAAAAATTCTTTGACAAACTCATTTGTGTCAATTAAAGACACAAGTGGAAATGAACTGGCATTCGTGTCGTTCAAAGACCAAATTGACAGCTGTCAAACTGTGTAAATTCAACGACAAGTGCCTAGCATTAGGTTTGTTTAATGAAAAAAATCTTGATTAGAACAGGACAGAACAGAACAATTTGTCAGAACAAGTTAGCACAGAAAAGCGCAGCATATGCACCAATGTGATTGACAGTTTCCGATCAGCTGTGAAGGAGTGCAAAATTGAATTTAATTTGGTTGGAATAAATTAAGAATTTTAATTTTCTTTTGAAATATATGGATATTTCTTCGGACATTTCCGTCATTTTTAATTAAAACTTTTTTTTTTGCATACTCAAAGAAATCAATCAGCTGTTACTTGTACTCACTTGTACCATCTTAAAAGTAACACGACTATTATTTTGTATAAGCTTCGATTAGTTGTCAAAAACAGTGAAGGTCAGTCAAATGAAATGCTTCCGGACAACCAAACGAAAACACTACTTTTTGTTTAGTGACAAAAAAGTCAGAAGACAATAGAACAGCCCAGATTGGTGGAAAAGTCACAACAAGTTAAACAGAAGCGTACAAGTTGACTAAAAAGCCGCATTCAGATTTGTAGGCAGAGCTTTTCGGGTAAATTTGAGTTCTTGTAATCCTGTGTAAAAAAACTTCTAATGATAAAATAGCTTGTGCCAAGAAAGAAATCTCAAGCTATCAAAAAAAAAAAAAAACATAAGATACAAAGCAATTCCATAAGAAATGTCAGAATCAGAATCATACATGAATACTAAACTATCTTAGACAGCTCTGCATACAAATCTAAATGCGCCCAATCTTAATAATTTTCTAAGCTTTTTACCACAAATGAACATTTGTGCATGTTTGTTTTTACGTTTAACCACCAATCCGGCACTGAGTATTTAAATAAACGTTAAAAAAAAAGTTAAATTGCAATGATTAATATTATCAACACAGCAAATGGGACAAAATAAAAAAAAAAAACGAAACGTGGGGTATACGATAGCCATCAGAAAAGGTGATGAGAACAATAACAGAATTTCAATTTTAAAAATATTTAAGAAAAATGTGTGCGCTCTCGCTGAGAAAATTATTGTTGATATAAATATTAATGAGTTTTGCTTTTTGTTATTAGCAAAGAGAAAAAATATTAAAATCATTCAATGTAGGCTAAACAACTATTAAAATTCAAGTACAAACACATGTTTGGATTAGAAGGGCCCTGAACATCGCTCTTCTCATTGAAACCAAGAACGGCTCGAAAAGCAACGGCAATCATGAGTGCAACATATGATATATTCACTTCAGCGCCCCTCCGTCATATCTACCTTTAGGTTGCATTTTCGTGTGAACTTACTGATTGCCAGACTACGGCATTAGTGTGGAGGAGGCATAAGAGACTTTAAAATCTCCATTCGAGAGAAAAACAAATAAAAAATACATATTGTTTTTTTTATTTGTAGATAACTATCTTTGAAAACCACTGAATAAAATCAAACGAATTCTCATCTGTACCTTACAAATAATTAACATCCTACACATTCTCATGGAGTTCACTTTATAAATCGATTAAGTAAATTATATAACTTAATGATTTCTACCTTGCTCTTGATGGTTTAATTTTATGACTTGCTTTACTAAATCGTTGATATTATCTGAGTCAGTAAATCTACTTTAAAACGTGTCTTGAATTCTTAAGTAGGCATAATCAAATTCTTATTTAACAAATAATGAGAACAGCAACCATTTTAATTTAGAAAAGATTTATTTTTAGATTATTTATTGAAATGTTTTATTATCTTGATAGACTTTAATTTACTAGCTTTTCAGTTTATTTGTAGGTTTTCTAAAGATTTCTTTAGATAAGTATTCTAAAGTATACTTATATGTTATTAAATTAATTAGAAGAAATGATGGAAATTTGATATTAAAAAAAATAAACTTAGCAAATTATCTATGTACTTTAAGTTGACGTTGCTTAGTTAAAATTAACGACTGTTAATTAGGTCATAATAAAATTCATTTAAATCGGTCAGTGATTATTTCCTCGAAAGTACACTCCCCAAATTAACATTGTATATATGTATGTATGTATGTTTTATTATATTCAATCAAAACATTGCAAGGTCGCCGGAACGTCTGAAATGTTGTTTATTTTTTTAAGTAGGTAGTCTTTGGTATGCTCGTAAAAGTTTGTTGATTCTTTGATTATATAAAATAATCTTCAAAAAATATGTTTGCATATTCCAATTAACAAGTTTTACTTAATCAAAAATAACATTGCAATGCGAGAAATCATTTCATTACCATCAAGGATAGAAACATCAAACAAAATGTTTCATATTTTAGGTTGCGCTTATTTTTTGGATGTTAAGAACCTCTGATCGGTATAGTCAATTTTGTTAAGGTTTGAAATGTGTGGGAGAGCTTATTACGTAAACGATTCCATCGCCAAAACGATTTCCTTTCGATTTTGGAAACCGTTATATGAGCTGACTCCATTGATAGTATCTAGATCTAGACCTTAAGCGCCCAAATATAAGAAAAAGTTGTTTATCTTCTTATCTAGGCCACATATCAATTTAATCAAAAAAGGAGGGATGAAATATATATTGACGTATTGATTGATAGTCCGATATCATTTAGTTTTTAGCTTTTAATAGATACTGGAACAAAACAACCCTAATTATCTTATCAAAGTCCATAATGTCTGGTGAAATTGTTTCCAAGGCCTCAAAAAGCCATATTGTTGGTGCCCGTGTGATAATTTACTTCACACAAAAATCAATCAAGTGTACACTATTTGTGTGTGGTTGCTCGAACTTTCAAATATTGTCTAATTTTATCATAGAAATAAACATAAAAAAAATGTAATCAATAAGGCTGCTTGCTAAATCTATTTTTTTATTATAATTTTTAGGCCATAGGACCGGTTTCGGAACTTTCAGTAACCATCCACCAACGTGACCTAATTTGCATGCTACCCTGCAATTCGTGGATTCTTAATATTTGCATCAATTGCAATACAGCTATATGTGCTAAGCACACCTCAGACGGGATTTATCTGCTCAATTCCAATATGTTGATGGGCCACGACGAGCTGGTGCAACGTAAAGCAGAAAAATCCTTTTCTGAGACCTTTGGTATTCTAATAATGAATCACCAACAAATTCATCAACAACAAGTCGACGATAATCCCTTCCACATAAGAAGCAATAAGGCCAATAACCGACTGCGATCTCTTACACAGAATTTGCAATCGAGACTGCAGAAGGAAATCGCCGATACGGACGAACGTATACACCGTTATACGGAACAGCAATTTGCTCTTTTAAAGAGCTTTCGTGACAAGTCTGAACAAGAATATCAAATATTAGTTAGTCTAGTAAACCAAGTACCTGAACAATTGATCGATGCCATGGGAACTGGTGCAAACAGTGTCCCAACCACTCCCACCATAACCACCCCGACTAAAATCGACTATGGAAGAAGCGGGGTAGCAACATCCAATACTATTTCTTCGTTAAGTGCCATGGACAGCAATACTCAGGCATCGTCTGTGCAGAGTGTTTTTTCGTTCAACAACAAGAAGGTTACAAGCTTTGATACCCCACCTGCGACACCCGAAAGCACCCCTATGAGCGTAGGCAATAGTCCGACATTCAATAGACAGCAACAAGCTTCCATTGGTTTGAGCAGTGTTGTTGGTGGGCATCGTTCTTCCATTGGGAATGGAATGTTTTATATAAATTCATCAAGTTCGATTGCCAGCGGTGCTGCTGGTATGGACGGAGATGGTGATTGTCTCTTCGAGTTGGAAGGAGTTGAGAGCTATTCAATGGCACCAAGATCTTCCATTCCCCAGAATATGTCAGATGTCGAAGAGAGTGCTGAAGATGCCGAAGGTATGTATATATTGAATTGAATTATATTTATGTATGGCTATGTAGGAAATGACAATTTTTTATTTCATAGATGCGTTGGCTGAATTGGAAGCTGCCATTCCAATTCCTGGAAGTCATGCTAAAAAGCAAAATATGAGAGATTTTGCTAGAAGCCTTCCCATAGCCATAGCTAATTCTGTCAACGAAGGTACTCTTATTGCTGATTCGGATGACGATGTAAGTATACAAATATGATTGTATTTCTGAAGGATTACATTTTACTTTAACTGCTTAAAAAGCTTTCAGCCTTGTGATAAGGTGGTGCTAAAAGATAAATCGATTAAACGCAAGGTCTATTTCTTTACGGTCTACGTTTAAGACAGACTACACTTTTCTATACAGTTTCTGGAATGAATAGTACACCAAATGTGCCAAACTGTTTTTTTCGTACAATTGCCTCAATAATGTTAAAATCCGTTAACGAGGAAATTTTTAAAAACAAATTAAAAGTTTAAACAAATAATTTTGTTCAGCAATATTGATTGAAAACTTAGATGAACCGGAAAGACAAACAAATTATAATTAACTTATTGTTAGATAAATAAAGCCATCAAAACGACATTTTATGAAGTATATTTTAAGCTTTTTTTTTAATCATAGTGGTAACTTAAAATAAAAACAAATCAATTAAAACCAGATTATTGTGCAAAATAGTTTATAATGGCATATTTGTGTTTACAGATTCTCGAAGACAATGTTGATATTGCAGCTAGCATCAAGGCTCTTGCTAAAAGTGTCCATGGAGATGCAGTCTTTGGTGACCTACCCCGACCACGATTGAAGTCACAAATATAAAATTGAATTTATATATTTTTTGACAAAACAATTTTTTTTTTTTGCTGAAGAAATGTATCACTTTTATTTTATTTTTTTTATTTTTATATTCTTTGATTTTATATGTAAATTAAGGAATTATAAAAAGAACTGAACAACTGTTTAACTTCTATTCATTTTTAATTTGTTTAAATTTTGTAAAAAAAAAAAATATTAATTATAGCGCGCTGTCTAGTTTTGGACTACAAAAAAACAAGATTCAAATAATTGAATCACACTGTTTATTACGCTTTTTGATCGCTATTTTTTATCGTTTTATTTAAATGACACATTTTAGACTTGGAAAATGTAGTATATACGAGTAAATACAAACAATTCTAACTGATCTAAAAAAACATTGCTAAACCTTTATCCCTTTATTTTGAATTCATTTTGTTGTATTGCATACTAATGCTTATACATACATTTCAAAAAAAAAACTATAAAAGGTTGATATACAAAAAAATATTTAAAATTATAAGTTTACACTTACAGTCAAACAAAAAAAATCTTTAAAATTCTTATCACTTGCTTGAGAAGGTGTTGGTAAGGTTCTAGTTCTCCAACTTATTATTTGTTGCGCAGATTAGTAATGGTTTTCGGCCCCGCCTGAGTGGGTTATAAATCAACATATTAACACTTAGTCCTTGAACTTATGACTCAAAATATAGGTGTTGGATAACTTATCAGAACTATACTAAGACCATGTGTAATATAAGATTTTAATTTAAAAAGAAGTAGGAGCTTTTTTTCTGCAATATCTCTCGAAAATCAGCGCGTTAAAAAAAAAACAATAAGTTTAAAAGAACATTATATAAATAAATAGATGTAATTGCTTAAATTAAATAGCATTTTGTTTTAAATTTTTATTTCTTATTATATATTGCACAAATCTAAAACACATTGCAAATGATAATAAGCAAATAATATAAAATAAATCATGTTAAGAACTAAGCCATTCATAAGTAAAATACATACTACTTAAATACATATATTATATATATATATCATTGTATTAAATTGTTGTTTTCTCTACTTGTATTAAATTTGTTTACTATATGGACAGAAAAACGAAGTGTATTTTTTTTTACAATGCAAAAAGAATTTGGAAATAAGCTTGAAATGAGTATTTTTAAGGAGAAACTTAATTAATATTTTAATGGAAGGTTTTCATTTTAAATTGCTGGTATTCGTTGTTCTTGAAGGTAAGTTGATAAATTAATTGCTTAACTTTAGTAAACTTTTAAAAAAGCCAGTTTTTGTTTCTTTTCTAATATTCTTCTTTAAGAAAAATGCCATAAAATGTTCATAAATAATATTTTTTTGTTTTGTGGATAGTCATAAATAATTTAATTGCAATGTGTGAGGTGAATCAAACAAAAGACTTTTTTTTTACTGAAAACATATTTCTGCTTTGCTAGCAAAAGTCAATTAAAAATACATTTCGCTGATGAGTGTAAAACAAACATGGTGAGAAAATATGAAATTGTGTTAATTCTTATAAAAAAGGAATTTAAAAAAAAATTCCCATTTTCTGTTTTCTTGAGACGTTTAAACTCAGTCAGTTTAATGTGCTTTTACTTGTTTTTAATTACCCTACAGATTGCAATAGGAAAAAATCATACATATAATCAAACTTAAATGCCTAAGTCTAAAACAATAATAAAATAAAATATTAAACATATATATTATGTATACCTACCGTCTAATAAAGCTTAAAAATAAAACAACATTTGTTTGCATAAATGTTATACAAAATAAAAAAAAACGTATTAAGATAACATCAATAAGACGTATACAATATACTGATTTAAAAACCACTTCAACGAAGAATTAAAAGAAAAACGGAGAAATGCAAAAGAAAGTTTAAAATACATAACAAAAAACTACTAAGAAAAAGAAAAGTTGAAATAAGATTTTTATAAAAATTATATTATGTATTAAAACAATATACAAGCAGAATATACTTTACAAAAAAGAAATACTGTTTATGTGATTTATGAGACGAAGTTACTTACATAAATAAAAGTATGAAGTTTTTTTTTGCAATATTGGGTTTGTCTTTTTTTTATTATCGTAAAATGTATCATGAATTTTCTCTGATTGCATGTATAAGTTACCAGTTATGAAATTTACGGTGCGTTTCGATAAAGTAACGATACTGAAAGTATAAGTTTTGTACACATTCTGCCCTAATATGAGTTCCGCTTGAAAGAAATTCCGCCTGGAAAAATTTCATTTTACTCTTCCCTTATTGTGAATTTTGGTCGAATAAATAAATCGGGTGGCACAACGGCTCAGTGAAGAACCAGGGCCTAGTGACTAACAACTCGCAACCATTCCAGTGTGCGCCTATCGGCAGGAATGGAAGGGACCTACAATTTTATGCCGATTCCGAACGGCTAGACGAGAAGCACTTATTCGTGACAAGTGATACTCTTGGAGGATTTGTCAATTGCTCCCAAGAGGCAGTAGCCCTGAAAAAAACTTTTGAGTTTTTAGGTGGACGAGGATGGGAAGCGAACCCAGCCCTCCAGCGTGACAGTTGAACGCACTAACCATTACGCTACGGGCTACTACATTTTGATCGAAAAGATTTCCATTTAATTTTTGGTGGCGATCGAGGCCACACTTGTTGTAAAATAGAATGTGAAACTCACAACAGTTTTTAAAAATTTGTAGATAGTATAAAGCGTGAAGACAAAATCAATTTGTTTTGTTAGCGAAATGGAAAAGTTAGATATTTCAGTCTCATATCTTTTACTAGTATCTTCCATTGGCCAAAATTCCACCACCAAAAACTCACATTGACATTACAGAGTCAAAAAATTTGTTTGAAAATTAAATCACAATTTTTTTTTTTGATCAGCAGTGCAAAAACAAAAATGACCCACAGTGTCTACATGCGTGTCGCAGGTATCTTCTGCACATCTCCCCAACTATAGCTTTGAAACTATGTAAAATTTACCGAAATCGTTTGGATACTTTTTGAGCAAATGGTACCACAAAATTACAGCATAAGTATACAAATAAAAAACAGAAGAAGTATACAAATAAAAAAATATTTAGTAACTTACCCCCAATTTCACAGTGGAAGTTTAAACTCCACTTTTAGTGGATCACCAGTATAAATTAACTCAGTTCAAGGTTTAAACGAAACTGTGAAATTGGGGGTTAGCAATTTATTTTTATAAAAAAAAAACAAATTGGGGCGTATTCATATTCATTTTATACCGAGGTCTAAGTTAAACATAGGTTTATTTGAATTTTCGGACGTTGATTCTATTTTTTTTTTAAGTTTATCATATAATATTTGAAACTATTTGGGTAGTATACCAAGTAAATTATCTTATTAAAATATAAAACCAACAATTTGTAATTAAAATCGGTCTGTATTCATTAAGCCAAAATTGTCTAAAACTGTAGTTTAGTTAAACCTGGGTCTATCTGCGACTATGAACATGCCCCATTAATATTAAGTGTTGATACTTTGGGCTTTTAGAGAGCATGTATCTTACCACCTGCACTCTCGTCTGAACTTATTCTGTTTCATTCTTGGTGTTTAAGGAGTGCTTTCGAAGGCCATTTTCTTTTCAAATTATTCAAAGATCCTCTATTGGATGCGGAATGGAGACTACACATGCAGGCGCGAACGCAGGGGGGTTTTAGCGGGTTCAAATCCCCCCCCCCCCCGAAATGTATGAATTTAACTTCCTCGCCATACAATTTCACTCTTAATTTTGAGTTTTCAATTTAACCCCCCGAAATTTGTTCAAACCCCTCCCCACCGACATTTGTTTCTGCGCTCGCGCCTGTACACATGACATGGAAGCGCTCAAAGTTGTTTTCAACAAATAGCATTAAAAGGGTGGGCGTGTTGAAACGTTAGTGTTAATTAAGCGAAAGTAAGTAGTAATTTTCAAACCTTATAAAAGAATAAGAAACAAAATCAAGAAAATAGAGCGAAAAGTTCAAGATACCTTTCGCGAAAGCTTTATATATGTAAGAACAGAGGCCTTAATTGCGAAAAAGTTTGAAATAGAAAACTGAAAGGAAACTGCTGCTGGAATTTTTAATTCTTACCGAGCCGATAGAACTTGTAGGCCTTGTAAACGTTGTTGTTCAAAATTTTATCGATTTTAAGAATTTCTTTTTTCAATTGATTTTTGAAAAAAAAAAAAACGTCGATTACCCCCAAACAAAATACAATTTTTTTCCACGAAAGCCTCTTATGGGTGCGTTCAGAACTTGATTTGTTACAATTTTGAACATTAATCTACTACACTCATTTTTTTTTTCATTTTATAGATTACGTTCCGTCAGGTAACGTATTTCGCGATCCCAATACTTTCACTCGATTGACGAGTGACGTAATTTCCATTTGCTCGATCGCTCATCCGTTCACGGAGGACTCGATTCTGCCCCTAATTTCACTTTTTTAAATACACCTTACGCTTATATTATTTAAATGCTTTATAGTTAGGGCGTTAAGACCATATTTTAGGTCAAACCTTGCACTTCATTCTGACGGTATGAGCTTTGGTACACTAATAGTCCACATCCTAAGTTTACTTTTAGGAAGAGTTTTCACGGTGGCAACACTGGCAAACCGGAGATATAAGGGTTGCCTTCTGACCATGTTTTAACACGAAATTTCACATAAATTAGCCTATAAATCTGGAACCAGACATCGGTTGATATCGTGGAATGTCTCGTTGGATTTAGAATACTTGAAGCCATAGGGATATGTTCATTTCTTTACACCTCCCCCACCCTTGTACGCGGGGGGAGCAAAATACCCTCGGCGGATAAGGGTTTTTATTTGTCAGAAAATAATGGTTATAAACGAATATTCATAAAATTTTAAGATGTGCGTCGACGTAGAATTTCATAATCTACAGCACATCCGAAGTCCATTTTTATACATGTATTAGTTTTTTATATAATCGCTTTCAAAATGGGGGAAGGTGGAAGTATATCAAACCACTATATATTCGTCTTGGTATAATCTAAGCATATGGCATATGACCTTAGGGTAATTTTTAATGCCCCATCTTATGCAATCAAAATAATTTCAATACAATTTCCCTAGAAAAAGTTATTACCTTTTTATAAAATGATGACAAAATTTTTCGTGAAAGGAGCATAATATTACCAAAATTCAATGGTATGGTGATGAAACTTGGCACACATGTCTCATTTCTCTTAAGAAATAAGTATCAAAAGAGTCTTTAAAAATGAACATATCCTTATGGTTTTAAGTACTGTTAATCCAACGAGACATTCCACGATATAAACCGATGTCTGGTTCCAGATTTATAGGCTAATTTATGTGAAATTTTGTGTTAAAACATGGTCAGAAGGCAACCCTTATATCTCCGGTCTGCCAGTGTTGCCACCATGGCAACACTTCTTAAAAGTAAATTCAGGATGTGAACTATTAGAGTACCAAAGCTCATCCCTTTAGAATGAAGTGCAAGGTTGGCTCCCTTAACGCCCTATTAATAATATAGCAGCGAATTACCAACAAACAAAACTTTTTAAATAAAACTTTTATTAAAAGTTGTGTAGAAAATAGTTGTTATTTATGTTTATTTGATATAATTTCTAGGATTATTTTTTTCATTTGTTTAATACGTATACATTTTTGCTAGTTTTTCAATCCAAATTGATTCAAACAATTCTGTTAAAACAGTTTTTCAAACTCATATATTCAATTCAATATTCGATTACATATTTATTTATGTATTTTTTTATTGTTTTGAAAAACAAAGGCACAATTATTATTTTGAGCGTTTTGAAAAAAAAAAAAAAAATAGAAAACTAGTAGATGAAATGAAAATATGGATAAAGTATTTTTTCTAATCTGCCCAATCTGCATCATCGCCAGCATCATCTTCATCTGATGAGGAATTCTGATTTTTAACAGGTGGTGGTGGAATTAAAGAAGACAAACGGCTCATTACACTTCCCCCGTCTGTTGGATTTCCTTGGCCATCCTTAGCTCCTGAAATTCCTTTTCTACGCATAAGAAGTTTATTGTGTAAGTCAGCCATCAAATCTCCACCAGAGGTGATTTTCGGTTTGTCTGGTACTGTATCAAGCTGTTCTGTGGACGTTTGACGGGCGACATCAGCAGCCGCACGTAAACGACCACCACGAGCTCCACCGGCTTTTCGAATTGCATCCATCAAATTTGAACGAACATCAATTTCAGGAGCTGCTTTTGGTGGTGGTCGAGTGTGTGTTGGTGACGCTGATGCAATATTCGTAGGCGGAGCAGGAGGTGGTGGGGGCGGTACGACTGATTGAACCTCCGGCATAGCCGGTGGTGGTGGAGGAGGTGGTGGGACTGGAGATGTAGAACTAATCACTGGTTTGGTTGGTTCTACGGCACTTATCTCTAAGCTCACATCACTCTTAATTTTAGTATATTCCACAACTGCAGGCACTTTAGGCGTTTCTAGGAAATTTTCAAAAAACAACGACGGAGCAATCTGATTGGTATCGGCATGATCAAATTGTATATCACCGGCAATGCCAGGTAAGTCGGGAAGATCCGCCGGCAAGTCAATAGTTGGCGCCTCATTCAACATAGGTGTGTAAAAAAGACCTTGTTGTCTTTTGTCAGCACCCTTCTGGCGATTACTCAGCGATAGTGGTGCTGGTTCTATAATTAGACCACGGCCAGTGCCAACTTCCGTTTTCTTTGCCCCTTTAGTGCGATTTCGTTGAACTCGACTCATCTCATCGGCCGCCTTATGAGCACCGTACACGTTCTCTGCCGTACTAAATAATAGAACGGAGTTGATAGACTTCGAATTGGTGGGAATGTCACCAAGACCGCGATGACTGGATACTCCAGCGGCAGTTGATTTGTTTTTCGCGCTGCGAAAATGAAAGAACACCAACTTCTCTTGTATATTGCCAGGTCCAAGATCCACACGGCTAGTTATTTCATGGTCATTTAGGACACTCGATGTTAGCTCTAATGCTTCCGCATCATTGAAGGTCAACTCGATGTCCCTGAAAATATGCGACGAGGGAAATTTCGCTGGCGAGAATATTTTGATTGCCTTGTTCGTACCAGAGAGATTTTGAATTTTCTGCGAAGCTGAACTAACACGCGAACTTAGTTCGTTGATTTTGTCATTGTTTTTCGAAATACGTTTGTCAATGCGATCGAAAATGTTTGTTATTGTCGATTGTAAACAATTTAAAGCGTTGGCTGCTTGGATAATTGTTTCTTCATGGCGCAAATCGGGTGGTATTACTGGTACAGTATACATAATTGTTTTTTTGTTCGATTTTGGATACTTTTAGCACTTAAAAATATAATTAAGTTAATTTATAATTCTAATACTATATTTTTTTACAAGCGAGAAGCGACCTCACCCACACCCAATTGGATAATTTGATATGAAATTGGAACAGCTGATGTTGACACATGCATATAATTGGAAATTCAACTGATAAGAATGGAAAAGTTACATTTTCCAGGGAAGTGTTCAGTTTATTGAAATGATTTTTTAGAACTGTCTACCTATACACCCAATAAAAACAACATAATTCTTGAGTTTCTTTTTGGGGTAGGAACTAGGAACAGGTCCCAAATACATATATAAAATTAAATTTAAATGTAAACGAACAATGCTATGTCGATTTCGATTCAACAAAAAAATCGTTTTTTTAGACTTCACTTTCTATTCGTTCAGTTTATAGAAATGATTTTTTAGAACTGTCTACCTATATACCCAATCAAAACAACATAATTCTTGAGTTTGTTTTTGAGGTAGGAACTAGGAACAGGTCCCAAATACATATATAAAATTAAATTTAAATGTAAACGAACAATGTTATGTCGATTTCGATTCAACAAAAAAAAAATCGATTTTTTAGACTTCACTTCCTTTTCGACAAAAAAAAACCGAATTTGTTGGGGGTCTGATATGATTTATATCAATTTTGCTAATCTTGATTTCAGGCAAAGATCTACACAGATTTTCACACGCACTTGCACACACACCAAATTAAAGTGACATTTTTATCCAAATCAATAGAAAATGGCACTCACTCAATTGCAAACATAGATCAAATCACTTTTTAAGTTCTTTTTACCACGATTGATCTAAAGTCTGACCATCAAATACAAAATTGTTGAATCGAAATCGACATTAGTTTTTGGTCCATAGAAATATGCTAATTTAACTCATATAAAAATGTACCGCAAAATTCTTTAAAGGCTCTCCCAAACCAACACAAAAGCGGCGCGGAACATTCGCCGACGGCAGTTTTTGTTGTTGTTTAGTATTGTTTATTTGTCATTTTTGTTACCATTTTGAATGATTCGCCCTGCAGAGCAAATGTTCCGCGTTGGTTTGGGAAAGCCTTAAAAGAGAAATTAATCGTGTTTGTCCTATCGTGAATAAATTGTAGTTCCACTGAAGTTGAGTGCGGCCTTGCCTTTAAAAGTTTACTGATGTTATATTGAACGCAGCTATTTTTTTTTAGTTCCAGAGGGAAAATTATCTTTTTGACATTTGATTCCAGCCTCATTGTTATCGTTGTTCTTGTTCTTGGTTTTCAACGTATGGATTTCGATTATTTTATCCTTGAACTTGAATTGGTTTATTATTAATAATTTTATATAAACATTTTCCAAATGCAAAACATATCCATGACCTGGGGTATTCAAAGTTGATATAAACAATTAATACAAATTCTTATATAAAGTATATTTTTGACAGGCAAAAATGCAACATTTGCCGCATCTAACCTGATTCTCGCCGAAATTATTTGGAGAATGGGTAGGATTCTACACGAATATTTATACTATTCGAAACACTATCCATTCAATAAAAAATTTCGTACAATTTGTAATCATGGCTTTACATTCGATCAATTGTTTTTATGTTTGATGGCAATAATGGTTGCCACAGTATCTACGCAATATCCAAGCATTCCAATTGTGCTAGCCGGTATTCTGGAACAGTCTTATCTGCTACCCATATATTGGATATTCCGATTTGCTCAGATCACTAAATCTGCTTTCGACTATGCAGATTTTATAAGATCTGATAGCGGACTAGATTATGCTACCGGAATGGCATCAAACTACTTCCATGGTTATCTAAACCTCACACTTCCAAAGCATGGCGAACAAAATGGTAATGAATGATTCACTACAAATCTGTATATATTATTAAATGCATTTTTTACTGTTTGTTTTGTGATAAAATATATTTTTTTTTGCTGACTAGCCGCGTTATAAATGTAGAGTGTGATTTAGTAATCATCCATTCTAATTTACTAAATCGCACTTTATATTTGAATTACGCGGCTAATCCGGAAACCTACCTACATAGGTATAAAAAAAACCTAAAAAAAAATAAATTTTATAAATTTTTTTTTTTACTAGGAATAATAGATTAATTCAATTTTATTCTAGGAATTATCAAAAGAATTGAAAACTACGAATCCAAACATGATGTTGAGTTCGCAGTTAAACGTCTTATGATCCTCATTCCCAATTCATTGCATACAAGACCAGTTATTGAAAGCCCTTTAATGGAGAGACAAGAAAGAGTGAGACTTTATGAACAATAATAATTTATCTTATTTGTTTCTTTCATTTAATTACATTTTTAACCAAGCAACCACTCGAAGGTGTTAGGAGAGATCGGGCTGGAGTATCTCGTCCATTTATTAACGATGTTTATAGAATTTTAATTGATGAGAAGCCTTATTATATAACGGTGGAAGGTGCTACGCCCTTATTAAGCTATTTCGATGCATTGAACTTCTATCTGACCAGTACTTGGCAGATGAAAGCTATGCAAAAAGAAATTATGATTAAGTTCTATCGATATTTGAAGAATATTCTGGAGAGATGGCCAGCTACTCAGGAACAGTGTGAACTAGTATTTTATAATGGTAAGTAGAAATATGGTGTCCATATATGGTTATTTTAATCCTTCATTCAATTGTTAAGATCAATCAGAAAGTTTTTAAACAAATAAATATATATCCAACTCAAAATTGATAGAAGACGATTTAAAAAATATTAAGACAAGGTATGTGCAATGCAACCTTTAAAAGGGAAATCTTATTTTTCTTTAAAACGCACCACGTTTTTCTACATCTACAGCTTTAAATCACTTTCAACTATTTTAGTACCTTTGATTTTAACTAAGCTTCAAGTTGCAGCTACAGCTTTACCATAAGATTTGCCCTATAAAGCAAAATTAACGGATAAATGAATGTATTTTGTCTCAGTAATCTTCACACAAATGAATAGGGGATCGGGTGAGATCTTCACCAAAAACCGCATGTTTTATGTTAATGTTAACATATTTGTTTATCCCCCATAGCCAGATAACCCAGTTTACAAATAAAACTGATTCTGTTAAAGAGCTTAATTTAGCTAGGTAAATGAGCTACCTGTTCTATTAATTGCTTTTGATTTAATTACATAATTTTACCCTTTTTGCAAATTTTTATGTCTTATTCTATTTTTATATACAGACTATACAGCAGATGGACGGCCACAAGATGTTGGGGAGGTTCTTTGTCTTCATATCAAAAAAATGTGGGGAAATGAACAATAACAAGTAGCAGACTTACCCTGATCATCAAGGCTTTTTTATACACACAAAGATGCTTTACAAAATGTTATAATTTTTTTTATGACGTTAATATCTACATTATTAATTACCTATTTGTTCTATTTAAACATATTGTATAATTAATTCGAATGTGCTAATTCATTACATGACTGCCAGATATTATTTTTGTATTGGTAAAACCTAGTTTATGTACATACATTTCGTTGTTTAAATTTATAAAATAAAAATCGGGACCAAGATAATTCAACAAACAAAAACTTTTGCGAATATAGATATTAATTAAATAAAGATTAGAAAAAAAAAGTACGTATGTACTTGTTTTGTGATTAATATTAAATTTAAATTTTATTTGGCGCTTGTGATAAAACTCTCAATAAAAACTTTATAATAAAGATTTTTTATAATAATTTTGGAATTTTTATTATTTACTTTTTATCGCGTCGAATAAGCCCTTTTGTTATTTCCGCGTGAAAGAAAATCCGCCCGGAAAAATTACATTTGACTTTTCCCTTATTGTGAGTTCCGGGCAAAAAATGTTCCCCGTTCGTAAAAAATCCCTTGTTGGCAGTATTGACAGCATTTTTTTCGTGTGCAATATGTCATGTCATTTACAGCTAAATTTCCATTTAAATTTTGGTGGCCAACGAGGCCACACTTGTTGTAAAATGGAGGGTGAAACTCGCAATAGCTTTTAAAAATCTGGGTGATCAAAACATTTGCTTGTGAAATGTTTTCCGGGTGAAACTCACAATAGGACGTTATTTTGGGAGAGCCTTTAAACATGAAAATAAATACATATATAGTTGGCTTCGTATACCTCAAAAGGTTAAAATATTCGACCCAATAATCTATTACGCACAACCCAATGTCATTATCTGCGAACTGGATAATCCAATTACTCTACCTGAGTTTGAAACAACTGTGTAAAATGAAAAATAATAAGGCACCCGGCATAGACGGCATTCCGATCGAGTTCTACAAGAATAGTACGGAACCGTTTAAAAATCATCTACTGGCATACTTCAACAAACTTTTTGAAGACTCTTTTGTTCCAAGCAACTTCAACAAAGCGGTTATATGTATTTGCTATCTTTAAAAAAGGAGATTCTAACCTGCAGGAGAACTATAGAGGAATCTTGATTCTCAACTCACTAAGAAAGATCCTTACTTCAATTCTTTATGAAAGGTTGACGGTATGGATCGAGAACAACAATCGACTCAGCATGTTTCAAGCAGGGTTTCGATCAGACCATATATTCGCTCTGACGAGTATTGCCAGGAGATCAATCGAGCAGAAAAAGAAATTATATGCTTGTTTTGTGAATTTCAAAGCAGCCTTTGACAAGGTAAATAAGAATGCCTTGATGTACAAATTGTCATCGTTAGGAATTTCTCGTAAATTCTAAATGTTTTATCTCAACTTTCTTACCTCATCTACTGCATCAGTGTGGGACGGAGCTGAATTCTCTGGATGGTTTGAAACCACAACAGGCGTTCCCCAAGGGTGTATATTAAGCCCGATATTATTCGCCTTGTTTATTGATGACGTGTGTGATGTACTCCCGGGAGGAATACTCTTTGCCGGTATACAAGTCAAGGTTCTGCTCTACGCCGATGATTTAGTTCTACTTGCTGACAATCCATCTACCCTTCAGCTGCAAATCAACAAACTTAATATCTTTTGTGAATCCTGGAGCCTGTGCGTCAATACTAACAAGACAAAAATAATGATATTTGAACCATGTCAGCGAAGAAGGCTCCCAGAAGAAAACTGGTCACTAAACAACGCGCCTATCGAGGTCGTTCATTATTTCAAATATCTTGGAGTTTTGCTGTCTTAGAATCTGAATGTTTCGAAACACGTGAAAGAGAAAAGCAACGAAGCCAAAGTAGCTTTAAACATAATGTGACCTAACTTTTACTCTAACCAAAAAATCGATCATACATCCAAATATCGTGTTTTTCAAGCAACAGTGAACTGCTGCATATGATACGGTACCCAAATTTTTGGATATTTACAACTGGAGGAGTTTGAAATCGTACAAAGATATTTCTTCAAACGCTTGTTCAGATTGCCTTCTTCGACTCCCGTCTGATCTAACGCCTCTTTACATTCAAAACCTTAAAACCAATTCAGATTACATACTGAAAGTTATGAAGAGGGATAAAAGAAGCCTTCACAAATCCATTAATGCAAGGCTCATGCAAATAAATGCCTCCCCGTTTAAGGAATGGAACCAGCTAGCTTCCTCTAATGACAGTAATGTATCCTTTATGGAGTCCAATGTGAATGAATGGCACAATATGTTCAATGATGTTATCGCCAGAATTGATGAAAATATTTTCAGTCAACATCTATCAAGAGCCTCAACAACAGTATCAAGAAACAAAAAAAAAACATGAACCTCAAGCACCAAATACCATTGCAGGCTAATTATTTCAGCAACGAGTTTTCTTCTGAAGCTATTAGTTACATATTTAGAGCCCGAGTCGAAATCTTTAATCTTAACTCTATGCCGCATCGAACTGATCTCACACAATTCTGTAGTCTATGTAACAGAGGAGAACCAGAAGACATCACCCACTTCTTTGCAACGTGTCCTTTACTTCAAGAGATTCGACGGCTACACTTTGAATTGAGTTATCTTCCCCCAACTCGGCTCTATGAAATCCTTAATGGAGATCTCGGATGGTCAACCGTTTATTGCAATTGCAGTTTCAAACATTGTTTCTAAATACTTACTAACTTTTTTATGTTTCAAATCATTATAAAATTGATAAATTATTATTTTGTGTTTCAAATCATTTCAAAATTGATATATCTTTTTGTTTCAAATCATTATTAAATTGATACTTATTCTAATCTATTTTTTTGTGTTTCAAATCATCTCAAAATTGTTGAATACGCACTTGATGCTTTATTAAATTAAACTTTTTATAATTAATTAGTTCATATTATGTTTAAACTTTGAATTTAACTTCTTTATAAAATAAACTGTATTTTGTTATGAAATGTCGTTCAGGCAGACGGCAGAATTACCATGTCCTTATTCTTAAAGAAAAAAAATATTGTTAATAATTTGTATATTTTCAAATAAAGAAATTATCCATCTATCTAATCGAGAATAGGGTGCTCCTTATAAAAAAAAAAAATTAATAAATAATTCAACTGCTCGATCTTAGGGATTAAATTCGGCTCCATCAAGTGCCTCCTAGCCCTATCTGATACCTGGAGCGCCCTATACTCGATCTTAGGGATTAAATTCGGCTGGCCTGGAGCGCCCAGTTTTTCTTTTGTCGTTTATCATCAGACCTATATGCTCTCCTTTCACCTGCAGAGACATAAACATCCCGGTAAGCCGACTGCATAGTAATCGCTTTCTTTCAAACAACATCTATTGGGAGTCGTTGTCTCTTTTACCAATTGTGACTTTTTCTGCAAGACCGTTACTTATAGTCACATTGATAGTATTATCCACTCGCTTTTGAATATTATTTCAAATCGGTTTTTGTTCAAATTCTGCTTTTCAAAATTCTGCCTGTAGTTGAATTTTGAAAAAAAAATTGGATTTCGGTAGAATTTTTACCCAAACCCTTTCAAATTCTAATATGAATAATAGCATATAAGTCTGGAACTGCGTAAAATGCGTGAAATTCAACTTTTAAACTGAATACATTGGAGCTGCAGCTGCAATCTAGATATTAAAAATTTAGTAACGGAGTGAACTCGTGCAGTGTGCCTACTGTGTTCAACTAAGAACACACAAAAGCCCCCTTTGAGATTTATGTACATTATGTTTACTTTTTGTAATCAACTTGGTTTGTAGATGACATTCTTGATACAAGAAGTCATTCCATATGAAAACGTCTAATCGAAAAGCCATCACATTTTTGTTTTTTTTTTTTAACTTTGTGGGAATCATCTTTAAGTTGTTCCAAAAGATGGGAATCCAGCAGGATTTTATTTTCGCATGCTCAATTCTCCACCTTCCCCCCTTGAAAATTTTAAAAATCATCATTTTACTGTTTTTTTATTTTATTTTTATAAATGATATTTTTAAAGATATATCAATACGTTTGAGGTGTCGTTTTTAAGATAACATCACAGGTAGGAGAAATTATTTACTGTCTCGTAAGCGTTGTCTTTTATCAAAAACTGCCCAATTTTCGAATACGGCTTTGGACTGAAAATCACACAATTGCACAGAAAATGAAATCACAGAAATTTAAAGTAAAGGAACGGACCTTATTGTACATGTTAAAAAAAAAACACAATGATGATTGTTGTTTAAATAAATAAATCTACATATTATATTAAGCTTATAAAAAATATAGTGTTATTGTAATCGTAACAAACTTTTTATGCAGTTAAATCAATAAAATTCTCTTTGTCGCCGGAAGTCCTGTCTTTTTTGTGTGCCAATTCTAATCGAGACATGGCCAGCATTCGACGTTTCCAGATTTCATAATCTTCCACTTCGGGTACCTTTACGCGTATTGAATCAACTGAAGCCTTTGGAGCGTCTACTTCTGTTTCTCCCTCGGCTACTGTGGGGCTTTTAACCTTTTTGTCTTTTTTTGCCGTATAATGGGTAGCAACTATTTTATCCCACCTCTGTTCTAATTGTGTCCATTGGGATGGACGCAAATGACTGGTTGCCATAATTTTCTGCTTCGAGATACGTTTTTGATTTAATTTACTAGCCTGATAAACTGCCATTGACGGATATTGAGGATGTGTTATGTCAATATCAGTGGCTTCATTTTCAACGATATTCTTATACAATTCTAAGAGTTCAGTGGCCTTTTTAGCCAATTCATTTATTCCCAATTTGGTGCAGATTTCACTAACACCAATTTGTTTATTAAGATCAAGTAATTTTTCAAACATTCTTTTATTATTAGCATAGTGTATCTTTCGAAGACTGGAAAGCTTAATGGCATTTACCTAAAATCACAATTATACAGTTAGTTTTTCTTGTTTTTAATAAAACAAAAATAACACCATTACCTGATCGATTGGTATACCATGGAATGTAGCAGCCAAATCAATACAGAGAATAATTTTAGCGTATTCATTTATGGAAGCATTAATGTTTGTGGAGCGAAGTTCCAATAAACGGAGGAGTTCTGTGGTTTTGCTATAAACCGAATTGGTATTCGAGAAAGATTTCAAAGTTACAAAAATATTCAAATATGTCAGTCTTTACAAATAAAGTTCACCAGTAAAATACAACATACCCAATAATTTTCGGCTCATCAGCGAGACCCATTTTCTGTATAAGTTGTTCTATCATTTGTGCCATAATTTTGTCTTAATATAAAGTTTAATTCAATAAAATGAATAGAAATTAAATTTTTGTTTTAAGTTACGAACCGAGTTTGTTTATTTTTTTGGATTTTCTTATCATATAAAATGAAAATTAAAGTTTGGCGCGAAGTGAACTGTCACTTTAAAACAGTGATGCCAATACATTTTACTTAAAGGGTGTGTTCAAAAACATTTGTGTCGGTTTGAATTTCGTTTTTTGTAAGCCCAAAAGAATTGGACGCCGAAACGCTGCCGTGCGCCTAAAATTACGATGCTATAAAGTCTCCTTTCACCTTTTAGTATATATAATATGGAGTGCTCGTTAACATTCCAAAAACGTAACCATCATAGGGGGTGCGGTAATCTATGCGGTAATTCAATTTTCAATATAGAGGGGCTTTTTACAACAACACCATCATAGCTGCCAACTGTCAAAATACCCTATCTATATTGAAATCACGCGCCCTATCACAGGCTCAAGTACTACAATGCATTAGGGATAGGAACGAGCACTCAATTTTATATATACTCAAAGCCTTTCACACAGGGAAACCAGTTGCTGGAGATTTTTTTTGACGTTTTCCTTTAATTGCCTTGTATATTTCACACAAGGAAACAATGGCCGGAGATTTTTGTTTGTTTCCATATAAAGTCTATTGGCTGAACGCACATTACGGACAGTGTGAGAAGGAATGTGATGAAAATCTCCTCAAACGTTGACTGGGGAGATTTTTGTATTCCCCTTACTTCTTGCCCTTCTCGCCTACAAACTCCCAGTTGCCAGCAACTCAGTTTTCTTGTGTGTGCTCATTCAAACAACAACACAAAATGCCGTTAGCGAATGTTTAGCGCCGCTTTGTCCCGATCTACATTGCCCGATATTTCCACGAAGATTTTTCCAGAAATCGTGTGAAATGTACACACAGAACGATTTTTTCCATGAGATTTTTTCCTTGTCTTCTTCGTTTTTTATTTCTGTGCTCTTCATTTTACATTGATATTCACTCACACCATCAACCCAACGGCACACTGACACCGAACACACACAAAAAACTGGAAAGAGGGCGAAAGAGAACATAAACAGACTGGAAAAATCGTCTGAGTTTTGTGGTACAAACGATTTGATCCCTACCCCTCACTTTTCACTCCCTGCACCTACGAACAAAAGATCGGCACTGGAAAAATCGTTCAATGTAGACCGGGACTTTTTCGCGTTGGTTTGGGAGATCCTTTAAAGAATTAGGTTTACCATTTTTTGTATCGTTGCGACTGATTCGGAACGGTAATGAGAATCGAACTCGATATTTTTTTGATAATTCGCCCCTAGCGAGGTATCTCTCAGAAATGAAGTTTTTATATGAATAGAAGAACTTTGCTCCGATCGGCTATTCGAAAAAATACCTGCGGGCTTAAATCCTTCGTTTTTTGTTCGGATATTCGAAATCAGTCAAAACTGTTCCAATTCAGACGAAATTTCGATTCGTTAATAATTATAGTCTGAGAGCGAACAGCAATTTTTGGGTGTGGGCTTTGAGTATATGTATATAATTGTAAAGTACCTGGGAGACCGAGCTGCGCTCGGCTTTTCCGCTAGTTTTTTATATATTAATTTATTATTATTTCCAACCTATGCGTTAAGACCCAAACATAAAAATCATTTGCATTCATTTTCATAAATAAATACAAAATTTTATGTTGGAGCTCTGATAAATGATTTTAGCAGCGATTTGAAACGCGATGAAATCGAAGCTTGAGTCGCATTTCTTATATAGTGAAGCTTTGATAACCACTCTAACTTATATACCTATACAATATTATTTTTGTTTTTTATATATGGAATTTCATCATTAGATTTCTAAGCTTTACCATTAATAATATTGCAGCTTGAATCGTTTATTTCAGCTTTTATGCAGAGCATGTAGGCCTCATAGGCATTTTGAACGCAAGTAAATTGATGACTCTTAAATGCAGTTTTTAAGTTTTGTCTAAAGACCTAAAAAGGTATAAGAAATATGTACGAAAACTGTAAATAAATAAAATGTATAATTGAAACTTTAAAACGAGATAAAAAAATAATAAAAAATACATACCTACATATGTGGAAAAAGAAAAAAAAAATAAGTATTTTTTCTTTGATTCAATCTATATATTTAAAAAAAATGTAAAATGCAACGTAGAAATACCGGAATGCGAAACTCTAACAAAAGCAAGGAATTCGGGAATATGACAACAAAAAAGGCAATTTGCTAAAAAAACTTAAAAACATTATTTCCGTTAAACGATTTTATTTATCAAAACCTGTTATGCAGAGTTATTAAAACTGTTGTAATGATTGCATGTAAAAACTTTAATCAAAATCATAAGACCCGTTTTCGAGCTACCCGTTAGTGAATTTCTTCACAATTAATTTGAAGAACTCCTTTCACTCGTCTATATAGGCTCTCTAACCCAATGTACACCAGGAAACACTGACGACGCACAGACCGATGGATTTTTTTTTGTCACGAAATTAATATTTTAATGGGGTTTGCATGTGATAACATATGTACTCAGCTCTTGCTCTGTCAAATAAATATTGATTCCCTTATTTATAAAGAAAAAATAGTTATTTCAGCTCCCGTGATTAGGAAAACTACACCATGAAATGAGAATTTTCTGAACTCAAACCATTGCTCCATTTTAGTCCCCTTTATAAATAACTGGGTGAATGTTTTTAAAGAACACCAAATACTTAAGCTGGCTTCTATAGTATTACATAAGGCTAGAATTATAGTTTAAAAAATAGTAAAATTGTCAATGAGCGGATGATAAAATACTTTTAATTTTTATTCTTCTCATAAGAAAAAACTGTGAACATTTCATTAAATTCTTTTGAGTCAATTCCGAGAAACAATAAAGTGTGAAAAGTGGATGCGGACCTGGAAGTATGCGGATGTTACTTAAAATACTTTCAAAATATTTTGATTTCTTATTACAAAAAAACCCTCAACATTTTATCAGGGTTTCCGGGAAACCGAAAAATGATTAAATTGGGAGTGGTACTGGGCGAATATTAGTCCAAGTACTTTCCAATTTTGTTTGCGCATAACAACAAATTGTGAACATTTGATCAAAACCCTTGGTGGTTTTCGAGAAAACCAGCCATTTCCATGAATTCCATGAATCAAATAAAAATTAAAAGGGGGCGTGACAGTGGGCGGATTTTACAAAACTATTTTTTTAATTTTGCTATCGTCTATAAGAACAAACTGATTTTATTTTGCTTAAAAGAACGACTGTGAAAATTTTATCAAAATCGTTAGAGCCGTTTCCGAGAAACCGAAAAACGTAAAAAGTGGACGTGGTTGTGGGTGGATATATCTAAAATAATTTTTCGATTTTTTGTTTTGCTCATATAAATAGACTCTGCAAATCTCATTCGAATCGTAACAGTGGTTTTCGAGAAAACCAGCCATTTCAGTGAATTCCTTGAATCAAATAAAAATTAAAAGGGGGCGTGGCAGTAAGCGGATTTTACTAAACGTATTTTTGTAATTTTGGTCCGTTTATAAGAACAAACTGTGAAAATTACAACCAAATCGTAGTAGCCGTTTCGCAGAAACAAAGCAAACGAGAAAAGTAAGCGTGGCAGTGGGCGGATATTAATAAAAACAAATTCAAAATTTTTATTTTGCATAAAAGAACAGACTGTGAAAATTTTATCAAAATCGTTAGAGCCGTTTCCGAGAAAGAGAAAAGCGTGAAAAGTGGGCGTGGTTGTGGGCGGATATCACTAAAATTATTTTTCCGTTGTTTGTCTTGCTCATATAAATAGCAGACTCTGAAAATATCATTCGAATCGTTTTAGTAGTTTTCAAGAAAACCAGCCACTTCCGTGAATTCCATGAATCAAATAAAAACTAAAATGGGGCGTGGCAGTGGGCGGATTTTACTAAAAGTATTTTTGTAATTTTTATCCCGTTTATAATAACAAACTGTGAAAATTTCATCCAAATCGTAGAAGCCGTTTCCCAGAATATATATGTATTATAAGTAGATATAATTATAAGTATTTTTTTTCTATTTAACCCGAAAATCATGGAGTTAAAATTAAAAAAAGATGAAGTTTCAATATTGCATTTAAGGGTCCAGTTATAGCTATCATTGGAAACCATCATTGAAAATGTAAGTTGTTGATTTTGAGATTGTTCGAAAGTTAAATCATTGAATATTTTAATTCAGAAATATAGCTTACGATTTCAAAAAAAAAATAAATCATTTTGACCCCTATCTTCCCCATTATGTAACTTTTATTATTTTCAATGATCATTGGTATAAGGTAGTTCATCATTGAAAAATTAAAAATCATTTTATGAGAAAAGTTGTGCCAAATTGAATTTTTTTAAACATAGAAATATTTATTAATGTCGATTTCTTTTCAACTATTGGAGATCAAATCTTTTTTTTTGTTGTAAGGAACTCGCAAACAAAATAAATTTTTTTCTGTGATTGTATGTGTGTGCAATTTGACAGGCCCGAACGCACAATTCTTAAATTTTTTTTTGAAAATGGAAAATTGTAATTCTATCTACATATATTAAATTTTATTTAATTTATTTTATTTTATTTACTGAAGAACGTGAACTTTATACTTTTACACCACGGAAATAATTTAATTGAACAAATTGACTGAAAAGCCAAACGTAAACAATAGCCAGAGAAATGTCAAATCTTCCTAGTGTGTGTGCAAGTCGGTGTAAATCTTTCTAATGTCGAATTCCTTACAACCAAAAAAATTCGAATTTTTCTGAACAAATCGAATTTTTTCTAAACAAAATCGATTTTAATGCTGTCAAACAAATCTTGCGTTTTTAGCTAGATTTCACATCAAATCGCACACACACTATCAAGATTTGACATTTCTCATGCATCAAGATGGAATTAAATGTTCTCATTACAATTTTGTGACGAAGTTAAAAAAGAAAACAAATGTTTAAGTGTTCTTAATTGTTTAATATTTCAGTGATTGATGAAAAAAAAAGTAAAGATAATTGTGCGTATCTTCAAGAAACAAAAAATCCCATTAAAATAACATACAATTTGCGAGGAAATCACGTTGCAAAATTATTTTTCTTCGTCCTCTAGTGAAATATTCAGAATAGGTCCTCGCTGCTGTGTGTGGATTAATTTTGGATTGTAATTTTTTTACTTGATTACGCGCACAATTGTTTTTGATGTTTTTCAATTATCAGACGAAATATATTTGTTTTTAAATTATCAAAACAACGCGAAAATAAAATACACTTTAATATTTGCTTTGCGCGCACTACTTCTTAGTTTTTGTGCGACAACAAAATTCCTGTCAAATTGCACTCACACAATCACAAAAAAAAATCGACTTTTTTATGAATTCCTTACAAAAAGAAAATTTTTTTTAATGAAATCGACTTCAAATGGTTGTAAGGAATTCGACATTAATGAAATCGACTTCAAATGGTTGTGAGGAATTCGACATAAAATTAAAGATTTGATTTGTTTAGAAAATTTGATCTTTTCTTCTAAACAAATCAAATTTCCCCTTCACAGATTTGATTTTTTTGTTGAAAGGAAATCCACATAAGTCAATTAAGGTTAGAATGAACAAGGCGGAACTGTACTGCAGCGGAACTGCGATTCACAATAATTTGTATGAAATTTTATGAAGTTCAGTTGCCGCTTAGTGCGATATAGCTCATACAATTTCATACAAATAATGTTTTTCCGCGTCGTACCATCTATTTCTCGCGTCTGTGTACTTAAACGTGCAGAGGGACGCCACTCATTATTAGATATACTCTGCTTTGTACTTATGGTTGCTTTGAAAATGCATTTTTTTCTTAAAGCCCAGGTACAAAGTGTAGGATCTTCAAAATTTTATGAAATTAAAGAACTGAGAGTCCTAGATATGAATATGGGGTTCAAGACTTTTTCTGTAGGGCCAATGTCTGCAGGCGCACCATTGAAGCTTTGAATGCGTCCTGCACTACTTTGGCTGTATGAAAAATAGTTTGCAACCCATGGTCATGTCTAGAGCACTGACCTCTTTTATTTAATCCAGCCCTATTGTCAGTTTCACCGCAAACATTTTGTCCGAAAATGTTTTGTTCGCCCGGATTTGTAAAATATATTGCAAGTTTCACCCCCCCCCCCCCATTTTACAGCAAGTGTGGCCTCGTTCGCCACCAAAACTTAAATGGAAATCTTGTTGTAAATGACATGACATATTTCACACCAAAAAATGCTGGCAATAGTGCCAATAAGGAATTTTTTTCGAACAGGGAACATTTTTCGCCCGAAACTCACAATAAGTGTGGTGATTTTTCCGGGCGGATTTTCTCTCACGCGACACTCACAATAGGGCTGAATATGATTTTTAGTTCTTACACTGCATTCTAAATGCAGTTTTGCATACAAAGCACCAACCCCGACATGCAAGACTTTCATTTTTGCGTATAAATGGCATGGATAATCTTAAAACAGAAGGAATTTTTGCTATCGCTCAAACTACTATAAGGGTCGGAATTATATTTGTTCAATACTCCGATTCTGATAACAGTTTCTTTACAATTATAAAGAAATTGATATTGAATAAATTGCATCGTTATACACCGAAATAAATTGATGCATGTTGGTCTCCACAAAGGGCATTTTAACTAAAACGACCCCAGTCTTATTTTTAAAATGAATAACAAACAATTTCCTCAAAACAAAAAAGTTTATTTTCTCCTTCAAGTTGCAGAAATTGTTATTTTCTTAAAATAAAAAAAATATTTGTATATAAAACACCCTTTTGTTGTTTATTTTAATTTTTGATCTCCTATTCCTGGCTTTTTCTAATGAATTAGTTTTTGAGTTTTGGCCAGTTCGAGTTGGGCAGCTGAAACATTCTGTAGACCGTCTTTGACATGATTCAAGTTCTCCTTCCACGCTTGCAACAAATCGCGCAACTGTTCCCACTGTGAGAATCCGAATGTTCGGTGCATTGTGCTGGAAATGTGAACTTTTTTGTTGGCCTGATCCAAACGCGCACGCACGAGCTTTGTCTTGAGTACCTCAATGATGAACGGTTCGACATCTTCAACTGGAATTTGCAATTCCTTTGTCAATTGTTCGAATGTCATCTCGGAGTTGCTCTCAGCAAGCTGCATGAAGGTCAATAAGCGCATTTTCTTCATGTTTTGTTCGTGATTGAGGCCTTGAGAGGTGACGAACTCCTTGTGGTTTTCGTAGAACTGAATGTATGAAGGAAGTTTGTCCACAACAAAGATGGACAGCAGATCGTGGATGAGATCGCCCTCGAGGAAACGAACTGGTTTCAATGAGAGCAATGGGTCCAACAGGAAAGTGTTTGGATCGGCGAGAGCGGTGACGATGCACTTCATGGCGTCTTCTCGTGCAACACAAGCATTGTCGGCAGTGTAGGTTCCCAGAAGTTCAATCATTACTTTGGCCGAGAGTTCGATATTGGTGTCCTTAAGCACGTCGTGAAGAAGCCGATAGAGCTTTTGCATTTGCTCGCTCGACGGTGGGCAATTGACGAACTGGCCCTTCAATTGTTCGACTCCGGTGAACACCTCTAGAACTTGATCGCATTGCTTGGCCACTTGCACCAAGTGATAGTAGACATGGTAGCGTAGTGGTGAGCTTGTGTCTAGATTGTTGAACAATCGCCAAAGTGACTGCAGGCATACTTTAGCCAGCGGTACGTCAGGAGCTTTGGTCATCTTTTCGCAATAGGCCAATACGATGTTTTCTCCTCGATCCAAGGAAATCTATGAATTAGTTTGTGATTAGACGTAGGAAACTAGCAGGCAATGATTGAAAACTTACAGTTATCATAATGGACACAATACTGTTGAGAATGCCATCGATTTGGGATGGCTCGCCATCCTTGAAGCAAACATCACAAACCCCGATTATTTTATGCAAATCATCTTCAATGCCTTTGGATGACTTCTCTGAAGAGATTTCAGCACCGAGCTTTTTGAAGTATTTTCGCAATTCTTGGACCTAGAATAAATGTTGAGCCAAATTAACAAATTAATTGGTAGTATATACAAATAATAGAAGGACCCCACATAACCTACAAAATTCTTTTCATTTGCTTAACTTGTCGGTCATTTGTTTTTTAGGGTGGAATACATTGTTCGAAAGAAATTACCTGTTCGTCCAAGGATAAATCTATAAAAACTGGAGGAGAATTCATGTTTTTTTCTAGTTAATTGTTTAAAAATCGTTTTGCAAAAAGATTGACCAGCACACGTCGCTTTTTTTTGACAATTTCAAAGGAAAGGTGGTGTCAATGGGGGAAAGAGATACATATGTGCGATGTGAATTGTATGTTATTTTTTTTGGGGAGAGTTCAGAATTTATTATGATATTTTTTTTTGTTTGGGTGTACACACAGTCATGCGAATGTGAAAAGCGGCACGGTAACCAACTGGTGGGACGAATTCCTTTCATGCTTTCAGAAAAAAAAAAAAAAACAATTGAAATATGTGTTTCATGGCAAAAATGTATCTGTCAGAACAATTTTCGTTTGTTTTTTTGCAAGCAGGTTGGTACTTTGGTACTTTTTTCCCTAGCCAAAGTCTGCATTGGCGGAATTCAAGGAAATGTAAATGAAAATGCAAATTTATTGCCTCAAATATTGCCAATAGAGCCCCTGGATTAGTAATAAACGAATGAAGAGAAGTTTAGTCCACAAAATGATCGCATGCAAACAAATCGAATTTAAGGTAGGTCGAAATTCGTTTATTACATGCCGCCTCAACTGGCCACGAACGATGTCCATAATCCAATCTACAATCCAATCCACAATCTGTTTTGTATCGATATGTCACATGCATGAACATGGATTCTTGCACCTCCATTGGATTGTTTTAAGACATGTTCATAGTCGTGCCATCGTTCATAGGCAGTGGAGGTGGCATATTACTTAGGGCAATTGCCTTTCATCTACCAGTCAATATTGCCCTGGCCATCAAGTCGTCTCAATTCGCGGGATTCAAAGAAATGTAAATGAAAGTGAAAGTGAAAGTGGCAATTAACTGCCTCAAATATTTAGGCCTATTCGGCGCAATCTTTTCTTCTTCTTTTATTAATTGGTATTCTGCAGTTCGAATTCTGTTATGAAATCTGTTATAATCCATAACAGAATAAAAGACAGATTTGTTTGAATTTTATCATAAAAGATTATAATACATGAAGTAAAAACTTTTATTTCTTTAATGAATTGTTCTTCAAAAGAGACAGATATAACAAAATGCATAATTACAAACACAAATAAGTAGTTTCAAATTAAATTATTTTTATACATGAAAGCACAGAACACAGTTGATGCATGAAAAGTAAAAAGTAGTCGCTTTATCTTCCCGGTCGGCACGGAGTGCCACAGATGAAGAAGAACGAAGAAAACATCGCTATCGAGGAGGAACTTTCTTGGGTCTTGTCGTGGCGCAGCTGCACTTTTTGGATTCTCCTGAACTTTGGGTCGAGCCAAGAGGGACGAATTGCTTTCATTGCCAAGGGTGGAAGAGAAACGATGATTCTGATGGACGCTGGCTCAGACCTAGCCCTGCGCGCCCTCGGTTGGAGCTCTTTGTACGCGTTTCTAGGAACAGGAGCATTCTGTTATGACGTTTGGAAGCTCTGGACTGCCGAGGCTGACTAAGCCAACGCGCAAAAGAGTTGAACCAAATTCGATGAATTAAAGGTTAGACCGCACTAGGCGGAACTGCACTGCAGCGGAACTGCGATTCATAATAATTTGTATGAAATTTTATGAAGTTCAGTTGCCGCTCAGTGCGATATAGCTCATACAATTTCATACAAATAATGTTTTGCCGCATCGTGAAGTGTTGTTCCGCTGCAGTTGTGTGCGGTCTAACCTTAATCGATCTAATGAAATACCTGCTGCCTGGGGCAAAGAATAAAACACATTTTTAACTTTAAAGGCTTAACTACATAGACCTACTTTTGTACAAAAGTACAGAAGTGAGAAATAAATATCTATTTTGAAGACACTTGTTTGCTAAAAAAACAACGGAAAATGGTGCATGGTGGTTTCATTAATGTGTCAGAACAATGTTCGTATGTTGTTTTGCAAGCATGTTTCTTTAGCGAGCATTTTAATTTCTCACTTTTGTACTTTTGTACGAAAGTAGGTCTATGTAGTTAAGGCTTAACTTATCAAAAAATTACTTTTTAAATTGGATACATTAAATTGCACGAACTGTTATAGGTATAGACAAATAAAATAGAACAATAGGGATATTCACGGTCCGATGCAACTGGGTCTAGTATCATTGCAAAAGTGTAAAACTCAAAAATGTTCTTGCTCTATAACAACAACACTGCCTTAAATCTTGCAACAGTTTTGCATTTTTGCTATACCCCAACCCCATTGCAACATGGAGCGTAAAATTTGCCTGCTGTCGTTTTCAGTTTGGAAGAAAATTTTTCAATTTTACACTTTTGCAATGTTACTAGACCAGTTGCATCGGATCGTGAATACCCCTAATAATTTATCTACGCGAAACAAAACACGAGCATTGCACGGGTTAATTTTATTCATTAAATAAGAAGTACAGGAAGCGGCATATCGAGAAAAAATTGAAGCATTTTTCAAAATTTTGTGATTCACACAAACACAACTGCATTGACACAGGGTCGTAGTGAAGGTAGACGGCTACTTGCTGGGGCACCTAAAGGAATTGTTTGCTGCGTTTCTTTGCGGGTGGTTAAGTTAAAAGCATGTACATGTAGAAGTACTGGATTATGGTTTTCATCTTCTCAGAAGAACTCAGGCACATACAAATGGAACATAGCTGTTTCTATGAGCTTTGAAAGAAAAAAAAGATTTTTTTAATTTGGTTCAAATTTGAATGAAAGTCTTGTTTTTTGGATTTATTTGCTGAGCTGGATTTTAATAATAATAACGAACAGAGCATGCTTGAAGTGATAAAATAAAACTCACCTATTACAGAAACCTGAAAATTGAAAATGGATACTTGAAAATATAATTTTTAGTTTTAATTTGAATGAAAATGGGCCATCACACACAATTTTAAACTTCACTAAATCCAGACTAACTTTTCCTTCAATTGCAAACGGGGTGATCAAAACTGGCTAAAAATTCTGTGTACATGAACTGGCTTTAATTGTATTAGTACTCTCAGTTTGAGAATCAAAAAAATCTAAATTTCCTTTAAAATTTTCAGTTCAGCATGACAATAGATTTGTTTTTTTTTTTTGCCTAGAAACGAACAACTGTGTATTTATTAGTAATGAAACTTTATTAGTCCGCTCAAAACAAGGATCAACATTTTAGTCTTTTCTTTCCTCACTCTTCAACTCCCTCGCCTACAAACTTTCATTTCGAACTTTCACTTCGAAATTGAGCCTGTGTGTGATGGCCCAATAATATTATCGCAGATATTTTCCTTAGTCAAATAATTTGAAATTATTTACATTTTATCTCTGTAGTGTCATTCCTCTGAAATTTAATTAGTAACTTTTCGTTACTTCTTGAAGCAGTATAAAAATACAAACAAAATTCAATACAACTGGACACAAACATTTCTTGACGAAGAACAAAACCGACACAATAGACAGTGTAACCACAGAAATAACTTACAAACATTTTATTTTTTAAATACATAAATTATATCCAAAACTAAAGGTTAGACCGCACTAGGCGGAACTGCACTGCAGCGGAACTGCGCGTCACAATAATTTGTATGAAATTTAATGAAGTTCAGTTGCCGCTTAGTGCGATATAGTTCATACAGTTTCGTACAAATAATATTTTGCCGCGTCGTGAAGTGTAGTTCCGCTGCAGTTGTGTGCGGTCTTACCTTAAAACGTAGAAAAATAACTCTGCAGTAAGGGCGCTCAAGGGTTTTGAGCGCCTTGCCATTTCCCACAAAAACTAATCCGTCACTGTAAGAGAATTTCTCATTTAACAGGTCAGTTTTAGCCACGATAAATAGATATAAGTTATGCTCATTGTGTTTTGACAGATGTGGTGTGACGTCATCGTCATCTGGTTCCGATTTAAGATAGAAGAAAAGAATACCATTTCATTGGATTATTTTTATAATTTTTCTATTTTTATAGTTAATTTCACCTACAAATAATTTTTTTATATGGTTAATTCTAAAATCCAGTCTACACTTACGAAATAGTCTTTTTGCATTTAGTCTAGATGCACAGCTTCAGAATTTTTTAAATAGTTTTCCAGGAACTTCCCTTTTGTATATAGATGTTCCTTATTGTTTTTAATAAAAATGTTTTCTAACCCCCATATTAATAAACGGAGTTAGCGGCGAGTTATCATTAACTCGTGATGGGCTAGGAGTTAAATTTCTGCCACTTACTAGCTAGCTTAACCAACACGGAAGGTGGTTTAATGAAGGGTTAAATAAGATAAGTAAATATAAGTTTTAATCTACCAATTGTCTCTTAATACATGCTCACACTAGAGCTCGAAACTAACAGGTGAGTTAAGCGCTGTTTTTATTAATATGGCTATAAAAGTAATATTTTCAAAGAATGTATCACTTGGTTTCTAAGTCCACCTTCAACTTTTTCATCCACCAACTAATGTAGCAGGATGCATAAGGGTCATGGTACTGATTCTTTCTTTAAAGCTCTATAAAAGTATATCATTGAACTGTATAGTCACTCACGAGTAAAGGCTCTCCCAAACCAATGCGAAACATTCGTTGCGGCGAAGAAACATTCGTCAGTCAAAATTATTTCATATGTTTCTCCACCGCGTTGGTGTGGGCACTCTCATATATCACCATGTAAATAAAAGTATATCATTTAACTGTATAGTCACTAATCTCCTGAGGAAATTTTAAAATTTGAAAATGGTTGTGTGTGCTGTTTTGAGGTGTAAAGGCTTAACGACACAGGCCTACTATTGTACAAAAGTACAAAAGTGAGAAATAAATATCTATTCAATAAGCAATGGAAAATTATGCATGGCGGTTAAATTTATGTGTCAGAACAATTTTCGTATGTTCTTTTGCAAGCATGGTTTGTTAGTGAGCATTTTAATTTCTCACTTTTGTACTTTTTACAAAAGTAGGTCTATGTAGTTATGGCTTAATAATACACCGGACAGAAAAAAACAGTGAACCAAAATTAAATTACATATCACTATTTCTTGAAAGACGCTAAATGTGCAAATTGTGGATTAGTGCTTGTGGGAATAAAAACGATTATACTTTAAAACAGTCGTGTTTGCTCAGGACATTTAGTTAAGACTAGGAGTGGACTATACAGTTAAGGATATACTTTTAAAGAGCTTTAAAGTAAGAATCAGTACAATGACCCTTATACATCCTGCAGCTTTATTTTGGTGGATGAAAAGTTGGAAGGTGGACTTAGAAACGAAGTGATACATTCTTTGAAAATGTTAGACTTTTATAGCCATATTAATAAAAACAGCGCTTAACTAACCTGTAACTTTCGAACTCTTTTGTGAGCATGTATTAAGAGACAATTGGTGGATTAAAACGTATATTTACTTATCTTTTTTAACCCTTCGCTAAACCACCTTCCTTGTTGGCTTAGCTAGCTAGTTAGTGGCAGAAATTTAACTCCTAGCTTATCACGAGTAAATTATAGCCGCTAGCTCCATTTATCAATATGGGGGTTAGAAAACATTTTTATTAAAAACAATAAGAAACATCTCTATACAAAAGGGAAGTTCCTGGAAAACCATTTAAACAATGCTGAAGCTGTGCATCTAGACATATTGCAAATAGACTATTTCTTAAGTGTAGACTGTATTTTAGAATTAACCATTTAAAAATTTTTTTGCAGGTGAAATTAACTGTAAAAATAGAAAAATTATAAAAATAATCCAATAAAATAGTATTCTTTTCTTATATCTTGTATTCGAACGAGATGACGATGACGTCACACCACATCTGTCAAAACGCAATGAGCATACCTTATATCTGTTTATCGTGAGTTTTAGAAAATTAGATGATGAAATTATATTTTTATTTTCAACAAATTTGATTTTTTTATGGAAAATACCATAAAATATCAATTAAAAATTTACCTAACAAACATCACTTCAAATTACTTTTTGTGTTATATTAGCCAAAACTTACTTGTGAAATGAAAACTTTTGTTTCTCCTTATTAAAGGTGTTTTTACAGGATTTAACGCAGCACCGCATGTTTTTTTTATATTTTTTTTTTAATAAAATATATCAATTGTTGCCAATAATCACTTTAATTTCACATTTTTTTTTTAGTTTTAAAGTCTATTTTTCGTTAATTTACAATCTCTAAATATTAACACACTTTTTTTCAGCTAGGCAAAATGACAGGTGAGTTTCAGATTTTTTTTTTATTTTATTTTAATGCTTCACTTACGTACACTGTATATGTGACAAAAGCCTCTTCCTCTGTTTCTTATTCAATGATTTTATTTTGGTCACTCGTCAGTGTCGATTTTTTTGATGTGTAAACATCTTAGCGCTAGGTATTAAGAAAAAAACAAACTCTCGGTATGGGTAAACTTGAAAGAGGAAAGACAAAATTACGGGTCCGCCACCATCTTGTTTATTTAGATTTTAAACTAATGGATGCGAATGGTTCGTGCATTGAATAGAGTAAATTGAGATAATGTGGTAAATATCGGTAATGTGGTTGGGTATAGTAATACACCAACCAAGCCAACGGTTTGTGCATTAAATAGTGTCGGGAAAATTATCATCATCATATAATTGTGGAAAATGCAGTTTTTTAAGGCATGGTGCAACTGTAATGATTTGAAGGTCTAAATTGGGTATGATTTTAAGAGTTGCCACATTCTCTAAAAGTACATTTTTTGAAAGTCGAGGGTGAGGTTAGAAACAAAATTAAATACATATTTACGCTCAGGCCTGAATCACATGAAATAACATAACATGTTCGACGGGCGCCTTTGGCAACCTCATCAGTTTACTATATACTGTAAGCTATAGTATAAACTATATACTACACTGATGTTTACACATCATCCAGCCTAATTTAAACAAGTATAATTTGATATTTTTGTTATTATGGCGGATAGCGCGAAAACTATCCAATGTATTTTTTATGATTTTAATCTTAATTTAATGTTTTGAATTCAAGCTTCAAAACGAGCCGATTAACAATTAGTTATAGATGTTATCCATCGCGATTGTTGTTTTTAGAAGGCAAACCTTGAGTGATTTCATTTTTTGGTCGCGAGTGTAAATAAACTTATATTACGTATTTATTTAATATTTTAAAGACATTTACATGAATACAACATTATAAACAATTTACCACGAAATTAATTTTTATTTAGAATCTGAATCATCAAAGCAAAACTACAAAATGCAAAATAAAAAAATGGACTCAAACATCAAATGTCAAAGTTTTGATTTGAATAAAAACAGATGACTCTGCTTTTTTATTTCTAGTTATAATAGATGGCATTAGTTTCTATTGGAAAAACTACTTCCGTGTGCTAATTGGCAATAGATGGCCAGAGGAATAATTCTTTTGTTTGCCAATCTGCGCCAACAGGCGCTTCTGTCGCTTTTAATCAGCGGAATCATATTTAATGCAACTTTTGTATGGGAATGCCGACTGGCTAGCGGCCCATGTCTACCAGGTCCATGTGTTTCATAGTCTTGCCATCGTTTACAGGCCGACTCCACAGGCCATCTGTCCAACATCAAAACCACAATCCAATCAACAAACAGTGCATTTTTACTCACTGGGCAAATCGTAACATGTCGTTCATTAGCCTTTCACAAAAACTTCTATCTTTTGCAACAAAATTCACTTACACATTCAAGAAAAACCAGAAAGCAAACTCAAGCCTGATCCACATCTGTGTCGTGTGTTGTGTTGTAGTGTGGCACATAAAATATATGGAATGACAGCAACACACGACTCTACAACTCAACACACGACACAGATGTGGATCAGGCTTCACACGCACATGAAACGTCATCTCATGGCCAAGCTTTGAACAGCCCTCCATGTCTTGTTCCAAAAAGCTATTTTGTTCGACATGTTGCTGCTTGTATATGGATTTTTTGGACTCCATGGGATTTTTTTTTTAGATATGTTCATAGTCCCGCCATCGTTCATGGTCTGTGGAGGCAGCCCGTTATGGAATGTGGAAGCGGCATGTATTGGTCGGTAGAGGCGTAGCCCACCAACATTAGGGGTATTCACGATCTGGTGCAACGAGCCTAGTAAAAGTGCTAAATTTTATTTTTTTTAAGTGGATCGTGAACGCACTTTTCTTATCTTCTTGCAACACTAAAGCAAATGTCAAAATTAGTTTGACATTTGTTATTTGTTTTTGTTTCGAACATATCTGAAAATTTCAATTTGATTTAATTTAAATTTTGTTCATAAAAAGATGCCAAAAAAACGGAAAAAGAAAATATTACCGAATTTTAAATAGAAGATGCTGCAGATTATTGCAATTATGTGGGTCGAAGGTATCAACATTCATGACGAAAATCATAAAAAAGCTACAAAAAGGTATATTTAATTTTCAGACAATGGGGACAGTGAAGAAGATGCTGTGATGACGACGTCACATCAATACAATCAAGATAGCAAATTGGATGTATCCAATGAACATACCTTTGTTTCTGTTTAACGTAATCAAGAATGAGTGAGCTGTCAAAACACAATTTACAAATTTTACAATGTTGTATTTTTCTGTTGCAATACGTTTCGGGTATTGCTAAAGTGCGAAACTGTTGTAAGATTGCACCTTGTATATTTTGTTGTTGTAGTGTTGTAAGATTTTAAACCTTTGCACTTTTACAATGATACTAGGCCAGTTGCATCGGATCGTGAATACCCCTATTATTTTGTTTAAACCTTAAGCCCAAAACTCGAGACTCGTTCAGTAAACGAGTTTCAGAAATGTCAAGTTTTTTGCCCTAACCTAGCCACAACAAAATAAAAATTAAACTCCCTGCTGCCGGTTAAAATAAAACTTTACTTTTACAGCTTAAAAACAATATAAATTTTAAATAAAAATGCGCACTAAAACTGATCCATCTCATGTGGTAAACTTTTCCGAACAAATCTATGGTTTCGAAATATGCGGCAATGATTTTGCATTCAATTTAGTTTGTGTCGCTGTCTCGAAGAAAATCATCCTCGGTCTTCTTAGGTTTCCAGTGAGTTAAATTTAGATATTCCTTTCGAATTCAAAATTAACTATTTATTTGTATATCTTAAAATAAAGGAAGAAACTGAAACGGAAACATTTGGCTGGGAACGGTTAAAAGACATTTATCATGAATCACGATGCCATGCCATAGCCTTCGCGCCAAAAACTTCACTTGCTGCTATGCCCAAAGTTGTTACACTCTGTGCAGCCGGAGCAGATTTCAATTTACGGATATTCCGAACTGATCTGGATCAAAATGATACAGTGCAGATATTGAAAGGTAAATTATTTCTAAAATTAATCTAAGGACCTTCGGTTCTGACAAATCACTTCTCAAAGGTCACACGAATTACGTCAACGATGTGGCTTGGGAGCATGAAGAAGAATTCCTTGCTTCCGTAAGTGATGATCATTCGTGTAAAATTTGGAGTTCCGCTCACAACTTCGAAAATGTAACAACCTTCTGCCTGTCTTCGGCGGGCATGTCAGTGCGCTGGCATCCAGACGAACCTGGCAAGGTCCTGGTGGCCGAAAAGAAAGGAATCATTCATTTGTATAACGTTCGGTCCCAACAAGCAATAATGTCCTTGGAGTCACCGAAAGTTCCTCTAATGAGTGCCGACTGGTCGTTACACAATCGTCTGTTTGTGACGGCATTAGCGGGTGGAGATGTGATCACTTGGGACCTTCGCAGGACATGGTTAGTATCTGACTTCTTTTTTCTAGAGATCGTTATAATGCTAAACAGAGTTTTTCATTTAATTCAAGTGGACCAGCTGATATTAAACAGATCCATGAAGACGGCGGACGTACTGTGAGATTTTCCCCAAACAGTGAAGTTGTCTATGCCAGTATTGGACGACCCGACATAACTCTAAAAGTATACACTGCCAAATCGACAGTTCCACTTATTGAATCGTCTCTTAAATTATTTGGTGGCATGTCTTGGCATCATCGATTACCCTATGTTGCGGCAGCCTATGATCGGAAGCTGTGCTTTTGGAAGGTACAGATTAAGTAAAAGTCTACACTTCTTTGTTTTGATAAGAATTTTGTCTACAAATAAAATAGAATTTTGTTATAATAAATTAAATTTACTCTAGAAATTTTGTCTTTGAATTGTTGTAGATAATACCTATATTTTTTTCTTCCAAAATACAAGAATCCGTTATTATTTTGTAGTGCCGAACTTATTGTAATCGTGTCCATTGCGCACTTCAACATTTACATACATCACATGAAGTACCTACTCGCTTCGAATTGTTTTTATAATCGAAAAAGATATTTTGATTTCACTCGAAAAACAAAACGTTCCATCAAATTTTGATATTAAATAATTAACTGGTTTTTGCAATTTACGATACGGATCCCTTGACGTTGATAGAGAGCTATCAACTATCTACATTATTTGAAAGAAACTCATCCAACCCGAATTATACATCATAATCATGTCTATGTGAAACAAATACCAATACTAAAAACATTTTATTCCTATTATCAAGTTCAAGTTGATAAATGTAATCTACAACATTTAGGATCGGATTTTTTTTTTTTTTGTAGATAAAACGTGTTGCCTGTTATCCTCGAAATCTGATAAGATTTAGTAAATTTGAGGACGTAGTCGAAATGACTTCGGGTTTTCGGTTATTTCATTCAGTGTTTTATTGAAAATAAAAAAGAAAACAACTACTCAAATTAAAGCATACAAAAATGCATTGCATATCAAATAAAAATATTTCCTTAGTCGAATGCACTTGGAAACGCACCATACCCAGCGTAAATGTGCTTCTTATGTATTCGATTGTAATACCGATGTTCGCAATGTTCGGATGTGTGGCAAATGCTTTGAATGCACTTGTTTTTATGCGTCCCAAGATGACACCTTCGGTTTTTACATACTTAACCATATTATCCTGGGTTGATAGTTTTTGTTGTATGATAATTTTGTGCACGTGCATATCTAGGACTATCTGTTTGAACTCATTGTCGTGGACATATTTTGATTTACAATTTCAGTCTGCACTATTTGGCACACTGAGTGGAGCTGCTAATTGGATTCTAGTCGCAGTCACATTGGATCGTATTCTATATTTGTGCCATCGATTGCCACAAACTAAACCAAAATTTTGTACTCGTCCGGTAGCAAGGCGAAATGTTTGTGGAATAATTGTGATGTCAGCACTTCTGAATGGGCCGTACTTTTTTATGTTTAAAATTAAAAATGATGGAAGTTTCATTGCCACAAATTTTTATACATCGCAGTGAGTACCTTACCTATGCCAATAACTTTGTATTAAGAGTTTGCAAAAAAATAGCTATAAATTAATAATTATTTGTTTAATTTAATTTAAAAAAAAAAATTAATTAAAAATGTAAAACTGTTATAACAGTTTTTCATCATTAAAATTACGCGCGGGATTATGGCTGAACAAAAATCAGGGTACCCGAAAGACTGAAATACCTGTTACAAATTTGTGTGATGTTAAAATTTAATTTAACGTTGGTGAAAAAGAGGGTTACTGCCCCTTGTCCATGCCTTTAATCCTAACTTTATGAAATCAAATTTCAATGGATATGATAAATTAATTTTTTTTTTTTCAAAAGCTTCTACAGACTTCATAATTGGTTTTCCTTTACTGTACTTGGCATCATACCCGGTATATTTCTTCTAATTGGAAATATTGCTGTCATCATAATATTTCGAAGATGGGTGAACAAATTCAAATCCTTGCAAAGTTTAGACAGAAAAGAAAATCTGGTAAGACGGAATCGGCAGGAGGTAAGTGAATCACAAAAAGGACGAGGCCCGAGACATGCCAATTTATAACAGTTATGCGATGACAGTTTTTCATCTTTGATTAACTTCGTGTATATCAACACGCTTTGACCGGCTGAACAAAAATGCGTCCGGGAGCATGAACACATGCGTAAGGTCCTAGCACTTCGTACTTGCATAATCAAAATTGTAATAAATTTACTAGTCTCGAGTCACTTCCATTAATTAATTAATACGAAATAATTGTAATTTTATGTTTCCAATTTCATCTAACAGCACCAGTTGAAACTCACAATAAGCATCATAATTGTCGTTTTCCTGTATACATTCGGTGAGCTACCAGGTCACCTTACATCAAAAAGAAATGCTGTCAATTTGGTGTTCGGTGGTGATATGTCGAAAATTGATTTCGAAAAAGTCGAAAAATACGAAAGTTTTTTTCTAACCTTGAATGTAATTCAGTTGAGTTTTAATATTGTTGTTTATGCCGTTATCAATCCAGCTTTTATGATAGAATTTTTTGTTTTCCTACGACAAATTTCAAATATATTTTGCTTAATATTGGGATTCAATTCTGCTCGGAAATGTTGGAAGCAGATTGGAGACCGACGACGACGCCGACAACAAAACGATGTGAATTTCGAAAATCCAAATTCAATTTCTTACTATAACGAAATATTTACAATTGAAGGAGAATATCATAATTCGATAAGGTTAGACATGAAAATAATGGAAAATAATAAGGTCTATGTGCGTAGGAAGACAGAATCTTGTCTTGATATGAGATTAGTTGGACCTGTAACTGAGTCTGAAGAGGGGCTTGGTTGTAAAAGGATTCTTCAAAGACATTCGCAGTCTTTTTGAGTTTTTTGTTTTGTTTTGTTTTGTTTAAAAAAAATTGGTTTTAATAATAAAGAAAGTATCTACATATGTATGTAGGTACTGTACAATGCATGTTAGTTAAATTTTGTTCTTCTTTACTTTAATTTATGTGAAGTATTTTTTTGTGTGTGTACTTTATTATGTATGCAGGTGCATATGCAGGCACATATGCAATGCAAATGTTAAACATAGGCAGCCTTGAGATTGTGCCATTATTTTTAAGAGCACAAAAAATACCTATTATTATTTATTTTCATTTATTTAGGTCTATAAAATAACGGTTTTTGAGTTTAGTCGTTTCGTGAAGAATTTAAGTTTTTGAACTCATATAGCTTTTAATGACAAAAAAATAGCTTCATGTGCCTTCTTAGAAGATAAACCTAAGTGGTATTTAGAAGAAATGTAAAGCGTTTTTTTGTGCCTTTTATGTTAGTTTACAAATAATGAATCAAACAAACATTTGTTGTGGACGCCCAAGCCCAGCCTTATATGCCGTTTTCACTGGGCCAAATGAGGTAATTTCGTTGCAAATTTCCAAATGAGATCCGAAATTAGCTAATTGTCCATACAAAATCACATTTTGAAATGAGGTAACTTCTTACTACGTTTTCATTAGAGCCGAAATGAGGTTATTTCGAAATTTGGCAAAAAAGTGATTTCATTATCAAATTTGCTAATTTAATTTGACATCTCATTTGATTTTGAATTTGGAATGGCAGTTAGCCGTTTATTTTTGTTGTTTTCTCTTTCTGTTTTATGTTGTTGAATATAGTGTATTTTGAAACTGATTCCCGCTGGATGCATTCACCTAATTTTCAACATAATTTCGTGCAAATGAGGTTGAAATAACCTCATTTCGAAATGTGATTTTGTATGGGAAATTAGGTAATTTCGGATCTCATTTGGAAATTTGCAACGAAGTTACCTCATTTGGCCCAGTGAAATCGGCATATCAACCTCATTTGCACGAAATTAGGTTGGAAATTAGGTGAATGATCCAGGGGGAGTCAGTTTCAAAAGTTCTTAAAAGCTTTTGTATGAAAATATCAATACACTATACTCAACAACATAAAACATAAAGAGAAAACAACAAAAATAAACGGCTAACTGCCATTCCAAATTCAAAATGAAATGAGATGTCAAATGAAATTAGCAAATTTGATAATGAAAACACTTTTTTGCCAAATTTCGAAATAACCTCATTTCGGCTCTAATGAAAACGTAGTATTATATGCCGTTTTCACTGGGCCAAATGAGGTAATTTCGTTGCAAATTTTCAAACGAGATCCAAAATTACCTAATTTCCCATACAAAATCACATTGCGAAATGAGGTAATTTCAACCTCATTTGCACGAAATTAGGTTGGAAATTTGGTGAATGCATCCAGCGCGAATCAGTTTCAAAAGCTCTTAAGAGCTTTTGTATGAAAATATCAATACACTATACTCAACAACATAAAAACAGAAAGAGAAAGAGAAAGCAACAAAAATAAACGGCTAACTGCCATTCCAAATTCAAAACGAAATGAGATGTCAAATGAAATTAACAAATTTGATAATGAAAACACTTTTTTGCCAAATTTCGAAATTACCTCATTTCGGCTCTAATGAAAATGTAGTATTAGATATTAACTGGACCCATTCATCACTGCATTATGGCTGACGTCTGGGGGAACTAGACAATAGTGTGAACCGAACCCTAAATTGTGGTTGCGGCTTCAGCGACATCTATCTGTAAACAAAGAAACTAAATTTTGTGAGGATGGAAAAGCACATCCGAAATGTCAAAGGAAGGAGGAAGAAAAATGTTTTAACTGACACATTTAAAATTCTAAAATACACACAAAACCACAATGATATAAATTGGATCGGATGACCCGAATAATGTGGGAGGAGGAATAGCCGATCCAAAGTGGGCTGATTCGGATTCCCGTACTGCCAATGACTCTGTCGACCACAGTACACATATCTAAGGTATTATATTGCGCAGTTCAAGATGGCTGTCCATTGTGCCAATACACTGTAAACAAAAACAAATTTGTTCTGACTAATTTGTATTACTATTGATTTTGACACATGCGTAGAACTGAACGAAAATGAAAGCGCTAATGATATTCCCTTTAATATATGTACCTTGCTGTCGACCGATTGTCATACAGAAAACTTACTTATGCCATCAAAGTTTTTGGTAAATTTTAATAAATAAATTAAGAAAAAATATTACAAAAAATATTATTTGGACGTTCGGAGTTGATACACTCGTGTTTTACATTTCGCTTTTTGTGTGGATCAACCCCCCCCCGAAATGTATGAATTTAACATCCTCGCCATACAATTTCACTCTTAATTTTTGAGTTTTCAGTTTAAACCCCCCCCCCCGAAATTTTTTCCTGCGTTCGCGCCTGGAGTTGATACAGTCGTGTTTTACATTTCACGTTTTGTGTGGCGACAAATAATTTCTATTTGGTGATTCACCTATACATATATCAAAACTAATAATTGAGTAGAACAACATAAAGCGTTCCATTGGATTTCAGAACGAGTGAAACCTTGAGTGAAACCAATGAAAAACATCATAAGTAAATTTAACATAAAGTACCAAATACCGCTTTTTTTTGAATTTGTTTAAATTAGAGTTTTTGTACTTACGTGATTGGGCGATCGTAATTTTATATCACTATTAAAACGCATTATTTTTAAAATAAAAGATTAACACTATAGGTTGAGTTTCGAGAGTTAACGTTTTTTCTTTATTGGATAGATAGAATACCCCAACTACCCTTTGTTATAAATTTGGCGGTTCCCAAGTGCCAGTAAAGGACGGGGCCGCCGCAACTTTTTGTACTCTTGCGGAACCTTTCTAAGAGCTGCTCTACGACGTAAACGTCTCTCGGAAGCGTGCTGCAAATCTGGTACGCTGCTATTCTCCAAAGTTTCTCTAAAATGAGGAATTCTGGGTTCATAGTTAACCCCCTCGCACTCCGTGACCAGATTTTAAGGAATCGTGGCATAAAGGGTAAAAGAAAGGTATTTAGTAAGGTACATAACTGTCCAAAATATATATAAAGTTTTACAAACATATACACAACTTGCGAGCAGAAAGGAATTGAGGATTGCTTTTACCAATTTGCCAATCTAGTAAATTGGGCAGAAAAGCGACATTATCACCAAATTTTCCGACGAAATATAACATCAATTGGAAAAGGATTTTTTGTTATTATTTGTTATATTACCTTCTTTTTGTTTATATTACATTTTTTTTTTTATTATTTACTTAATTTTTCATAAGTTTAAGAGGCGTTGAAGTTTTTATTTGATTTTGTTTATTTTTTCTGCTTTGTTTTAAGCTGGCCATACACGACCGAGCCAAACGGCTCAGAGCCAATTGGCTCCGAACATTTTGTACTGGATAAATGTCAAAAAGGTTCGGCGCCGAACTATTTGGATATTTAACCAGTCGGAAAACCACGAACCAAATTGGTTCTGAGCCGTTCGGCTCGGTCGTGTATGGCCAGCTTTAGCTTCAAATAATCAATATTTCAATCAGAATACCTTTAACTTTTTTTGTAAGTGACCTAGGTAGGTTTTCCATAGTTTTTTTTGTGATCACGAACCCCTCTTTTAAGATTTTTAGTCCTCCTTCACAGAAATCTCTCGAGGTAGTGAATTTCGAAAATTGCGAAAATCCAATTTATCGAGAGTAGGTACCAGAAAGGGTACTGTTACATTTTTCTTGGAAACATATCCTAGTCACATTTTATTTCTTTTTGTTTTCAGCCTTGTTTGTCAATTATCATTTCGAAAAAATAAGTTATCTGTAAAGACACATAAGAAATAATCATTGATGTAGAAATAATAACAATTAAGGATTCAATTTTCCATAATCAATCCATATAATTTTTGTCTAATGTTTCACACCAAATTATTAGTAACTTTTGCATTTAGAGTAATAAAACTTCCATGAATGCCTTTTTGTTTGAAATTTTCGTTGCTTCCTTTTCTTGCTTTATGCGAGACATGATATGTTGAAGACATAATTTTCAGGGGTGTGGACGGAAGCCTATTCCAGTCGGCAGTAGCGGATCCAGGGGGGTGGCTATAGGGGCTAAAGCCCCCCCCACAGCCGAATCATAAAATAATTTGAAATATAGAAAGCAATACATTACAACGTGTAGAATTTTATATTCCGTCTAAAATATAGTTAAGATATGAAATTTGATGGACAAAATAACGTGGTTGGGGCTGAACTATTTACATACGTCAAGTTATGTAATTTTTTTTCTAAGCCTAAAGATTGGGGCTAGAGCCTGAAGCGAATTGGACAAAATCCAAATTGGGGGCTATGAATATGGACATGTTTCATGCCATGACAATTTTTCCCTAAAAATAAAATCTAGAAAATTGGGACGAACAAACCAGCTTTGGAACAATAAGGTCTGAGAATTTTGGACAAAAAACCTAGCCACGGTTAAGCAACTTACTCCCTAAAAACTAACCTAATTCCAGAGAGTTTTGGGGACTCAAGTCTAGGGACTGTCAAAGTCCGAAGTTGGGGCTAAGGGTTGAAGAGATAAGTAAAAAGAGATACAAAATGGTTGGGGCTTAACATTAACGTGTCAAATGCCCCAACTGTTTACACTAAAAACAAAGCTAATTTACCGAAAGAAACGCAGTTGGGGCTTAAACCATTGGAGAACAACGGAATGTCAAGTTAAGTGTAAATGTAAATGCCGTCAAGCGTTTCCGTTTGAGGCATCGTCGTGATGTCAACGAGCTCCCGTCCAACGAATACTTGCCTCCAGTTCAAGCAGCTCAACTTGCTCTTCCAGAACCCCAGCCCGAGATCCAAACCGTCTTGGCTGATGATGGATACCGTTACAAGACCGTCAAGCGTTTCCGTTTGAGGCATCGTCGTGATGGCAACGAGCTCCCATCCAACGAATACTTGCCTCCAGTTGAAGCAGCTAAACTTGCTCTTCCAGAACCCCAGCCAGAGATCCAAACCGTTTTGGCTGATGATGGTTACCGTTACAAGACCGTTAAGCGTTTCCGTTTGAGACGTCATTAGAAAAAGTGACTTTGTGATATTTTTAAATCGAGTTTACAATGAATAAAAAAATAGGTATAAACAATTTTTCTGTATTTTTTGTTTTTAAATTGGAGTCATTTTAATTTTATTTAGGGAAAACTAACTCGCATTAAACCAGCTTGTTTAGTTCTAATATTGGCTTGAGTACGTCTCCAATCAAATGTTATTTTTGGTGATATATAAGTTTCGTCCCATTTTGTGCCTACTTTTTCTTCCCTAATCTTCTTCGTTGACTTTCTTAACCGCTTGCAATATTTCATCAAGGTTTGCAACTTTGTTGAAAGGAAGATGGTCATTTGTTCATTTTATTACTAGAAATCCAAGTTTACATCCTGGGAACTTCAATTAATCCTGCATTTTTTGAGCAATTTTTTTAAACAGCCCATCTCGAAAAATTCAAGTTTCTGTCAAGGCCCTAGTTAGTTTTTAGTAGGGAAAATCTAGACGGGGAAATCTTGTCAGATACATGACAAGCTCTTGCTGGATTTCAGTACCAACAATTTGGACGAGGAAGCTTTTCAAACACTCCTGAGGCCCTCCATAGTAAAAAATTGTTGGACATGTTTTGGTACCCCATCAGGAATGTCTATTGTGGATACCAAAAACAAACATTTTATAACCTTTGTCTTTTTTTCATATCACACTTTTTATTGTGAGTGTAAGACATCTGTTTATTATTGGGTTGTATAATGAGGAAAAAGTCAGATCCAAAACAGAACAGAACAGCACAGATTTATGAGAAACGTCAGACAAATTAGAACAGAAACCCTGTTCTTAGTGGTTTTACCTAAAAAGCAAGTACACAAAATCCTATTCTTTTTTGTATGTAAAGGGTTTTCCTAAAAGGTGTTATTTTGAATAGCCCGTTATTTCGGTAGTTGGCACTTTTTAAGCTGTAATTTTTGTCATTTGACAAGAAGAAACTACGCCATTAATAAAAATCCATGAAATCCGCGTTTTCATCCTGAACGTTCTTGAGATCCTAAACTGTGTGCGTGCACGCAAACGTATGCGTGCACGCAAAGGTATGCGTGCACGCAAACGTATGCGTGCTCGCAAACGTATGCGTGCACGCAAAGGTATGCGTGCACGCAAAGGTATGCGTGCACGCAAACGTATGCGTTTACGCAAACGTATGCGTGCACGCAAAGGTATGCGTGCACGCAAAGGTATGCGTGCACGCAAACGTGTGCGTGCACGCAAACGTGTGCGTGCACGCAAAGGTATGCGTGCACGCAAACGTATGCGTGCACGCAAAGGTATGCGTGCACGCAAACGTATGCGTGCACGCAAACGTATGCGTGCACGCAAACGTATGCGTGCACGCCAACGTATGCGTGCACGCAAACGTGTGCGTGCACGCAAACGTATGCGTGCACGCAAAGGTATGCGTGCACGCAAACGTATGCGTCACGCAAACGTATGCGTGCACGCTAACGTATGCGTGCACGCAAACGTGTGCGTGCACGCAAACGTAGGCGTGCACGCAAAGGTATGCGAGCACGCAAACGTATGCGTGCACGCAAAGGTATGCGTGCACGCAAACGTGTGCGTGCACGCAAACGTATGCGTGCACTCAAAGGTATGCGTGCACGCAAACGTATGCGTGCACGCAAAGGTATGCGTGCAACCAAACGTATGCGTGCACGCAAACGTATGCGTGCACGCAAACGTGTGCATGCACGCAAACGTATGCGTGCACGCAAACGTATGCGTGCACGCAAAGGTATGCGTGCACGCAAAGGTATGCGTGCACGCAAAGGTATGCGTGCACGCAAACGTATGCGTGCACGCAAACGTATGCGTGCACGCAAACGTGTGCGTGCACGCAAACGTGTGCGTGCACGCAAAGGTATGCGTGCACGCAAACGTATGCGTATACGCAAACGTATGCGTGCACGCAAACGTGTGCGTGCACGCAAACGTATGCGTGCACGCAAACGTTTGCTCTCAAGGCCTTGAGATCTTGAACGGCCTTGAGATCCTGAACGGCCTTGAGATCTTGAACGGTCTTTAGATCTTGAATGGTGTTGATATTTTGAACGGCCTTGAGATCCTGAACGGCCTTGATATCTTGAATGGTGTTGATATTTTGAACGGCCTTGAGATCTTGATCGGCCTTGAGATCCTGAGCGGCCTTGAGATTTTGAACGACCTTGAGCTCCTGAACGTTCTTGAGATCTTGAAAAGTATTGATATTTTGAACGGCCTTGAGATCTTGTTCGGCCTTGAGATCCTGAGCGGCCTTGAGATCTTGAACGGCCTTGAGATCCTGAACGGTCTTGAGATCTTGAACGGTCTTGAGATCTTGCACGGTCTTGAGATCTTGAAAAGTCTTGATATTTTGAACGGCCTTGAGATCTTGAACGGCCTTGAGATCCTGAACGTTCTTGAGATCCTAAACTGTGTGCGTGCACGCAAACGTATGCGTGCACGCAAAGGTATGCGTGCACGCAAACGTATGCGTGCACGCAAACGTATGCGTGCACGCAAAGGTATGCGTGCACGCCAACGTATGCGTGCACGCAAACGTATGCGTTTACGCAAACGTATGCGTGCACGCAAAGGTATGCGTGCACGCAAAGGTATGCGTGCACGCAAACGTGTGCGTGCACGCAAACGTATGCGTGCACGCAAAGGTATGCGTGCACGCAAACGTATGCGTGCATGCAAAGGTATGCGTGCACGCAAAGGTATGCGTGCACGCAAACGTATGCATGCACGCAAAGGTATGCGTGCACGCAAACGTGTGCGTGCACGCAAACGTATGCGTGCACGCAAAGGTATGCGAGCACGCAAAGGTATGCGTGCACGCATACCTTTGCGGCCTTGAGATCTTGAACGGCCTTGAGCTCCTGAACGTTCTTGAAATCCTGAACGGTCTTGAGAACTTGAACGGTCTTGAGATCTTTAACAGTCTTGCTATTTTGAACGGCCTTGAAATCTTGAACGGCCTTGAGATCCTGAACGGCCTTGAGATCTTGAACGGTCTTGAGATCTTGAACGGTCGTGAGATCTTGAACAGTCTTCAGATCCTGAGCGGTCTTGAGATCTCGAACAGTCTTGATATCTTGAACAGCCTTGAGATCCTGAACGGCTTTGAGATCTTGTGTTGATATTTTGAATGGTGTTGATATTTTGAACGACCTTGAGATCTTGGTCGGCCTTGAGATCCTGAGCGGCCTTGAGATCTTCAACGGTCTTGAGATCTTGAACATTCTTGCTATTTTGAACGGCCTTGAGATCTTGAACGGCCTTGAGATCCTGAACGGCCTTGAGATCTTGAACGGTCTTTAGATCTTGAATGGTGTTGATATTTTGAACGGCCTTGATAACTTGATCGGCCTTGAGATCCTGAGCGGCCTTGAGATCTCGAACAGTCGTGAGATCTTGAACGGTCTTCAGATCCTGAACGGTCTTGAGATCTCGAACAGTCTTGATATCTTAAACGGCCTTGAGATCCTGAACGGCCTTGAGATCTTGAATGGTGTTGATATTTTGAACGGCCTTGAGATCTTGATCGGCCTTGAGATCCTGAGCGGCCTTGAGATTTTGAACGACCTTGAGCTCCTGAACGTTCTTGAGATCTTGAAAAGTATTGATATTTTGAACGGCCTTGAGATCTTGTTCGGCCTTGAGATCCTGAGCGGCCTTGAGATCTTGAACGGCCTTGAGATCCTGAACGGTCTTGAGATCTTGAACGGTCTTGAGATCTTGCACGGTCTTGAGATCTTGAAAAGTCTTGATATTTTGAACGGCCTTGAGATCTTGAACGGCCTTGAGATCCTAAACGTTCTTGAGATCCTAAACTGTGTGCGTGCACGCAAACGTATGCGTGCACGCAAAGGTATGCGTGCACGCAAAGGTATGCGTGCACGCAAACGTGTGCGTGCACGCAAAGGTATGCGTGCACGCAAACGTATGCGTGCACGCAAACGTGTGCGTGCACGCAAAGGTATGCGTGCACGCAAACGTATGCGTGCACGCAAACGTATGCGTGCACGCAAACGTATGCGTGCACGCAAACGTATGCGTGCACGCAAAGGTATGCGTGCACGCAAAGGTATGCGTGCACGCAAAGGTATGCGTGCACGCAAACGTATGCGTGCACGCAAAGGTATGCGTGCACGCAAACGTGTGCGTGCACGCAAACGTATGCGTGCACGCAAACGTATGCGTGCACGCAAACGTATGCGTGCACGCAAACGTATGCGTGCACGCAAAGGTATGCGTGCACGCAAACGTATGCGTGCACGCAAAGGTATGCGTGCACGCAAACGTATGCGTGCACGCAAAGGTATGCGTGCACGCAAAGGTATGCGTGCACGCAAAGGTATGCGTGCACGCAAACGTATGCGTGCACGCAAACGTATGCGTGCACGCAAACGTATGCGTGCACGCAAACGTATGCGTGCACGCAAACGTATGCGTGCACGCAAACGTATGCGTGCACGCAAACGTATGCGTGCACGCAAACGTATGCGTGCACGCAAAGGTATGCGTGCACGCAAACGTATGCGTGCACGCAAACGTATGCGTGCACGCAAACGTGTGCGTGCACGCAAACGTATGCGTGCACGCAAACGTATGCGTGCACGCAAAGGTATGCGTGCACGCAAACGTATGCGTGCACGCAAAGGTATGCGTGCACGCAAACGTGTGCGTGCACGCAAACGTGTGCGTGCACGCAAAGGTATGCGTGCACGCAAACGTATGCGTGCACGCAAAGGTATGCGTGCACGCAAACGTATGCGTGCACGCAAAGGTATGCGTGCACGCAAAGGTATGCGTGCACGCAAACGTATGCGTGCACGCAAACGTATGCGTGCACGCAAACGTATGCGTGCACGCAAAGGTATGCGTGCACGCAAACGTGTGCGTGCACGCAAACGTATGCGTGCACGCAAACGTATGCGTGCACGCAAACGTATGCGTGCACGCAAAGGTATGCGTGCACGCAAACGTATACGTGCACGCAAAGGTATGCGTGCACGCAAAGGTATGCGTGCACGCAAAGGTATGCGTGCACGCAAAGGTATGCGTGCACGCAAACGTATGCGTGCACGCAAAGGTATGCGTGCACGCAAAGGTATGCGTGCACGCAAAGGTATGCGTGCACGCAAAGGTATGCGTGCACGCAAAGGTATGCGTGCACGCAAACGTGTGCGTGCACGCAAAGGTATGCGTGCACGCAAACGTATGCGTGCACGCAAACGTATGCGTGCACGCAAACGTATGCGTGCACGCAAACGTATGCGTGCACGCAAAGGTATGCGTGCACGCAAAGGTATGCGTGCACGCAAACGTATGCGTGCACGCAAACGTATGCGTGCACGCAAACGTGTGCGTGCACGCAAACGTATGCGTGCACGCAAACGTATGCGTGCACGCAAACGTATGCGTGCACGCAAACGTATGCGTGCACGCAAACGTATGCGTGCACTCAAAGGTATGCGTGCACGCAAACGTATGCGTGCACGCAAAGGTATGCGTGCAACCAAACGTATGCGTGCACGCAAACGTATGCGTGCACGCAAACGTGTGCATGCACGCAAACGTATGCGTGCACGCAAACGTATGCGTGCACGCAAAGGTATGCGTGCACGCAAAGGTATGCGTGCACGCAAAGGTATGCGTGCACGCAAACGTATGCGTGCACGCAAACGTATGCGTGCACGCAAACGTGTGCGTGCACGCAAACGTGTGCGTGCACGCAAAGGTATGCGTGTACGCAAACGTATGCGTGCACGCAAAGGTATGCGTGCACGCAAACGTATGCGTATACGCAAACGTATGCGTGCACGCAAACGTGTGCGTGCACGCAAACGTATGCGTGCACGCAAACGTTTGCTCTCAAGGCCTTGAGATCTTGAACGGCCTTGAGATCCTGAACGGCCTTGAGATCTTGAACGGTCTTTAGATCTTGAATGGTGTTGATATTTTGAACGGCCTTGAGATCTCGAACAGTCGTGAGATCTTGAACGGTCTTCAGATCCTGAACGGTCTTGAGATCTCGAACAGTCTTGACATCTTGAACGGCCTTGAGATCCTGAACGGCCTTGAGATCTTGAATGGTGTTGATATTTTGAACGGCCTTGAGATCTTGATCGGCCTTGAGATCCTGAGCGGCCTTGAGATTTTGAACGACCTTGAGCTCCTGAACGTTCTTGAGATCTTGAAAAGTATTGATATTTTGAACGGCCTTGAGATCTTGTTCGGCCTTGAGATCCTGAGCGGCCTTGAGATCTTGAACGGCCTTGAGATCCTGAACGGTCTTGAGATCTTGAACGGTCTTGAGATCTTGCACGGTCTTGAGATCTTGAAAAGTCTTGATATTTTGAACGGCCTTGAGATCTTGAACGGCCTTGAGATCCTGAACGTTCTTGAGATCCTAAACTGTGTGCGTGCACGCAAACGTATGCGTGCACGCAAAGGTATGCGTGCACGCCAACGTATGCGTGCACGCAAACGTATGCGTTTACGCAAACGTATGCGTGCACGCAAAGGTATGCGTGCACGCAAAGGTATGCGTGCACGCAAACGTGTGCGTGCACGCAAACGTATGCGTGCACGCAAAGGTATGCGTGCACGCAAACGTATGCGTGCATGCAAAGGTATGCGTGCACGCAAAGGTATGCGTGCACGCAAACGTATGCATGCACGCAAAGGTATGCGTGCACGCAAACGTGTGCGTGCACGCAAACGTATGCGTGCACGCAAAGGTATGCGAGCACGCAAAGGTATGCGTGCACGCAAAGGTATGCGTGCACGCAAACGTGTGCGTGCACGCAAAGGTATGCGTGCACGCATACCTTTGCGGCCTTGAGATCTTGAACGGCCTTGAGCTCCTGAACGTTCTTGAAATCCTGAACGGTCTTGAGAACTTGAACGGTCTTGAGATCTTTAACAGTCTTGCTATTTTGAACGGCCTTGAAATCTTGAACGGCCTTGAGATCCTGAACGGCCTTGAGATCTTGAACGGTCTTGAGATCTTGAACGGTCGTGAGATCTTGAACAGTCTTCAGATCCTGAGCGGTCTTGAGATCTCGAACAGTCTTGAGATCCTGAACGGCTTTGAGATCTTGTGTTGATATTTTGAATGGTGTTGATATTTTGAACGACCTTGAGATCTTGGTCGGCCTTGAGATCCTGAGCGGCCTTGAGATCTTCAACGGTCTTGAGATCTTGAACATTCTTGCTATTTTGAACGGCCTTGAGATCTTGAACGGCCTTGAGATCCTGAACGGCCTTGAGATCTTGAACGGTCTTTAGATCTTGAATGGTGTTGATATTTTGAACGGCCTTGATAACTTGATCGGCCTTGAGATCCTGAGCGGCCTTGAGATCTCGAACAGTCGTGAGATCTTGAACGGTCTTCAGATCCTGAACGGTCTTGAGATCTCGAACAGTCTTGATATCTTAAACGGCCTTGAGATCCTGAACGGCCTTGAGATCTTGAATGGTGTTGATATTTTGAACGGCCTTGAGATCTTGATCGGCCTTGAGATCCTGAGCGGCCTTGAGATTTTGAACGACCTTGAGCTCCTGAACGTTCTTGAGATCTTGAAAAGTATTGATATTTTGAACGGCCTTGAGATCTTGTTCGGCCTTGAGATCCTGAGCGGCCTTGAGATCTTGAACGGCCTTGAGATCCTGAACGGTCTTGAGATCTTGAACGGTCTTGAGATCTTGCACGGTCTTGAGATCTTGAAAAGTCTTGATATTTTGAACGGCCTTGAGATCTTGAACGGCCTTGAGATCCTGAACGTTCTTGAGATCCTTAACTGTGTGCGTGCACGCAAAGGTATGCGTGCACGCAAAGGTATGCGTGCACGCAAACGTGTGCGTGCACGCAAAGGTATGCGTGCACGCAAACGTATGCGTGCACGCAAACGTGTGCGTGCACGCAAAGGTATGCGTGCACGCCAACGTATGCGTGCACGCAAACGTATGCGTGCACGCAAACGTATGCGTGCACGCAAACGTATGCGTGCACGCAAAGGTATGCGTGCACGCAAAGGTATGCGTGCACGCAAACGTATGCGTGCACGCAAAGGTATGCGTGCACGCAAACGTGTGCGTGCACGCAAACGTATGCGTGCACGCAAACGTATGCGTGCACGCAAACGTATGCGTGCACGCAAACGTATGCGTGCACGCAAACGTATGCGTGCACGCAAAGGTATGCGTGCACGCAAACGTATGCGTGCACGCAAAGGTATGCGTGCACGCAAACGTATGCGTGCACGCAAAGGTATGCGTGCACGCAAAGGTATGCGTGCACGCAAAGGTATGCGTGCACGCAAAGGTATGCGTGCACGCAAAGGTATGCGTGCACGCAAAGGTATGCGTGCACGCAAACGTGTGCGTGCACGCAAAGGTATGCGTGCACGCAAACGTATGCGTGCACGCAAACGTATGCGTGCACGCAAACGTATGCGTGCACGCAAACGTATGCGTGCACGCAAACGTATGCGTGCACGCAAAGGTATGCGTGCACGCAAACGTATGCGTGCACGCAAACGTATGCGTGCACGCAAACGTATGCGTGCACGCAAACGTATGCGTGCACGCAAAGGTATGCGTGCACGCAAACGTATGCGTGCACGCAAAGGTATGCGTGCACGCAAACGTATGCGTGCACGCAAAGGTATGCGTGCACGCAAACGTGTGCGTGCACGCAAACGTGTGCGTGCACGCAAAGGTATGCGTGCACGCAAACGTATGCGTGCACGCAAACGTATGCGTGCACGCAAACGTATGCGTGCACGCAAACGTATGCGTGCACGCAAAGGTATGCGTGCACGCAAAGGTATGCGTGCACGCAAACGTATGCGTGCACGCAAACGTATGCGTGCACGCAAAGGTATGCGTGCACGCAAACGTATGCGTGCACGCAAACGTATGCGTGCACGCAAACGTATGCGTGCACGCAAACGTATGCGTGCACGCAAAGGTATGCGTGCACGCAAAGGTATGCGTGCACGCAAACGTATGCGTGCACGCAAACGTATGCGTGCACGCAAACGTGTGCGTGCACGCAAACGTATGCGTGCACGCAAACGTATGCGTGCACGCAAAGGTATGCGTGCACGCAAACGTATGCGTATACGCAAACGTATGCGTGCACGCAAACGTGTGCGTGCACGCAAACGTATGCGTGCACGCAAACGTTTGCTCTCAAGGCCTTGAGATCTTGAACGGCCTTGAGATCCTGAACGGCCTTGAGATCTTGAACGGTCTTTAGATCTTGAATGGTGTTGATATTTTGAACGGCCTTGAGATCTCGAACAGTCGTGAGATCTTGAACGGTCTTCAGATCCTGAACGGTCTTGAGATCTCGTATGCGTGCACGCAAAGGTATGCGTGCACGCAAAGGTATGCGTGCACGCAAAGGTATGCGTGCACGCAAACGTATGCGTGCACGCAAAGGTATGCGTGCACGCAAACGTATGCGTGCACGCAAACGTATGCGTGCACGCAAATGTATGCGTGCACGCAAAGGTATGCGTGCACGCAAACGTATGCGTGCACGCAAACGTATGCGTGCACGCAAAGGTATGCGTGCACGCAAACGTATGCGTGCACGCAAACGTATGCGTGCACGCAAACGTATGCGTGCACGCAAACGTATGCGTGCACGCAAAGGTATGCGTGCACGCAAACGTATGCGTGCACGCAAAGGTATGCGTGCACGCAAACGTATGCGTGCACGCAAACGTATGCGTGCACGCAAACGTATGCGTGCACGCAAAGGTATGCGTGCACGCAAACGTATGCGTGCACGCAAAGGTATGCGTGCACGCAAACGTGTGCGTGCACGCAAACGTGTGCGTGCACGCAAAGGTATGCGTGCACGCAAACGTATGCGTGCACGCAAAGGTATGCGTGCACGCAAAGGTATGCGTGCACGCAAAGGTATGCGTGCACGCAAACGTATGCGTGCACGCAAAGGTATGCGTGCACGCAAAGGTATGCGTGCACGCAAACGTATGCGTGCACGCAAAGGTATGCGTGCACGCAAACGTGTGCGTGCACGCAAACGTATGCGTGCACGCAAACGTATGCGTGCACGCAAACGTATGCGTGCACGCAAACGTATGCGTGCACGCAAAGGTATGCGTGCACGCAAACGTATGCGTGCACGCAAAGGTATGCGTGCACGCAAACGTATGCGTGCACGCAAAGGTATGCGTGCACGCAAAGGTATGCGTGCACGCAAACGTATGCGTGCACGCAAAGGTATGCGTGCACGCAAACGTGTGCGTGCACGCAAACGTATGCGTGCACGCAAACGTATGCGTGCACGCAAACGTATGCGTGCACGCAAACATATGCGTGCACGCAAAGGTATGCGTGCACGCAAACGTATGCGTGCACGCAAAGGTATGCGTGCACGCAAACGTATGCGTGCACGCAAACGTATGCGTGCACGCAAAGGTATGCGTGCACGCAAAGGTATGCGTGCACGCAAAGGTATGCGTGCACGCAAACGTATGCGTGCACGCAAAGGTATGCGTGCACGAGTTAAGGTAGGAAGTGTAGCGCTTAATAAAAAAAATCAACCTTTGTTTTATGAACAGCTCAGTGCTGTGTTTATTATCAAACTCAAACTCTTATGCTATGCATTACAATTTTTATATCAATCAAATGATGAATCGGCTATTTTACAAACAGAAATACGTTTAAGGAAAATGTGAAATAGAATTGCAAATATGAAATAAAATGAAATAAGATCTTATGAAATGCTTTTATAAATTAATTGTGGGAAACTGCTGATGATGGTTGTTGGTGCCGTTGGTGCCGATGACCTGGGTTGAGGCATGTGTCGTCTGAGGTATGTAACTCCTCCCGCCCTGGAGAGAGCTACGGTCGAAGAGGCTGTATGCGTCTTTAGCCGGAGCTATCATTAGGTTTATTGCTGGGGTATGTTGACTATTGTTATCGAGTATTGAGTGTTGTTGTTGGGGTTGGTTGGCCCTTCTATGTAGGTGTGTGAGGTATATTATGATGACAAGTCCGATTAGCGTTGATATTGTCGAGATGATGGTGTAGTTAAGGATTATATGTTTGTTGGTGCGTCTTTCCAGATAACGTATTGCCTCTTTGTTTTCAAAGTGGAAGTTTTGTAGCGATTGGAGGTTGATTGTTTGGATCGAAGATATGTTAATTTTGTTGATCGAAGTGGGATAAATGTGGACGTCTTCATAATAAACTCTGCTCGTGCTTTCGTATGTCACTTGGTTGACGTTGACGCTGCAGTTTGAGAAGTGAATGATAAATGTACCCTTCAGATTTTGAACCTGGGGGCCACAAGTTGATGTTATTTCTGTCTCTGGACTGTTTATGAACAGAATGTAGTTAGGTTCTGGCTGGTATATTTGTTGTTCTTGGGTTACATCTGAAGTTTTACATTGTGCCGGTTTGTTGTTCATTAAATTGGCGATGCAGCTTGTTTCCATGTAAGAGTTTTGGCTCGTTTCTTCTTTGCAGTAGAATGTTTTTTCTATTTGTTCACATTTCTTGTCAAAACATTGAATTTCGTTTTGGTTAAGGATACAAAAGGGTTTAATGTGAAGTAATTTACTTTTGAGTGGGATGGGTAATAAATGGAAAAAGGAAAATGATTCATTTTTTAAGGAAGGAATTTGTATATTAAATATTATATCTGAATGGTTATAGTAAGCCTGAAGCTCCAATAATTCGTATATGTTTTCGTTTGAATTAATTTCTACAGACTGATTTTTTAAGGAACTGTAAATGAATGTTAATTCATCAGAGTTTAAAATGTGTTTTGAGATGATATTTAATTTGGCAAGAATAATAGATTCCGCGATATTGGTCAAATGGTTGTTTAAAAGTTCTATATTGAAGTTTATTTGGTTTAAATATTGAATATATCTGATTGAGTTTTCCTCTGATCTGATTCTGTTTCCTAATGTCTTTTCAGTATTAATTAAATATTTTTCAATAATCTTCTGCTGCGTGTTTATGTGGTTTGTTATATTGTCGAATCTTGCTATCATTTGTTTGTTAAGTCTAACCTGGTCGTCTTCCTGTGTCTCGATGTCATTTTGTCTTTCTGATAGCATTTCTATTTTTTTATTTATATCCAGAGCATCGTCAGCATCCAAATTTCCTGTTATGCTCTTTACAACTGTTCCTAAACCGTTGATAAGTCCTCTTTTTTGTCTGAAATTAGGTGTTAGCGTTTGGAGTTTGTCTTGCAGCTGTTCATATTTTATTTTAATGATTTTAAGGGAGTCATTAAAACCGTCTATTTTATTGAAAATTGCCAAAGAGTTGCCTATAGCGTTTACATTTTCTTGGTATTTTTCTAATCTTATGATGTGAATCAGGCTTTTGTATGCCTTAATCATCCTGCCCGTTCCCAGTTTCAATGTTAGGAGGCCATGATTATTCGTCAGATCGTGTACTTCGATCGTCTGTTCTGTGGTCATTGTTATTAGAAGGGTGAGAGTTGTGAACCTGAAATTTACGTCTTCTTTTTATTTTTGATTTATGAAGTTTTTGATTGTTAGTAGTAAGGACTGTTATATCCCTATTAATTTTAACTTTATGTTTACTGAATCTTGGTGTTAATTTATTTCTTCTATTTTCTTTTCTATAAATAAATGATCCTGTCTTTATACTACATGGTTTTTCCCTGTTCTGATTTAATTTGCTTAAATTTTTTTGTATCTGATTTCCTGTTTTGTTTTTAATGGATGGGAATAATTCTGCCTGAAACTCATTTAGTCTATTGAGATAGTCATGCACGTTGCTATGGCTAATATTCTTAAATTTGTAGGTTCTACCGTAAAAAAGTTCGTAAGGTGTTAATTTCGTAGCAGAGTGTATAGAGTTATTATAGGTTATCATAGTTTCATTGAGTATGTCGTCATGATCTCGGTCGTTATGTTTTGTAAAAATGATTCTGTATGTTTCAGTTAGTGTGGAGTGGAGTCTTTCAACGGGAGAATTGCTACTTGATTGTTGAAGCGATGTTATGTGTTGGTTTATATTGTATTGTTTAACGAAGTCTTTGAACATAGAAGAAGTAAATTCTGCGCCTTGGTCTGATATAATTTTGGTTGGAATGCCGTGGAGGCTCATAAAATGCAGAAGGGATTTTATTATTGTTAGGCTATTTCTAACTGGAACTGTGTACGCTGCTGCGAATTTAGAGAATTTGTCTATAATCGTGAGGATTTTTTGATTATTAATACTATAGATGTCGATATGTACGATATCTAAAGGTTTTTCAGGATTTTCTGGGATTCGAAATTCAATTTTTTGGGGTTTCCTGTCGTATTTGAGTTTCTGGCACAGTTCGCAGTTATTTATAACTGTAGTGATTTTGTTTTTCATAAATGGGAAAAAGAATTCACGCTTAAGGTGAAGAAGTGTCTCGTTTATGCCTCTGTGGTTGTTTTTTAAATGGTAATCGTTTATCAGTTTATCTTGATCATCGTTCTCAAGTATATCTTTTAATATTTCTGTGCAACGAATTACTTTGAAGGCTTTGTTATTTAAAAAGTAATTTGAGTAGACACTTTGGATGGTCTTGAATGTATCGTCATCGGTATAAATAGCGCAATATTTATTTGGAGGAACATAATTTTTGAAAATGGTAATAATATCATTCTCTGAAAAACATTGTTTTTCTAAAGTTCGTCTTTGTTTGTTTTTAAATGGCATTTGTAATTGTACTGGTTTGTCTCTTTCAGTTTTCTTAAGTACGAGCTGTATGCTAAATTCATTTAAGGGACGTTCAGATATATATATGTGATCGTTCATATTTTCAAGAGCAGAGTGGATTGTAGATCCACTAGAACTGGGATTTGTGTGGTTAACCTCGTTTATATTTAATTCAATTTTCTCATTTTGACTTTCGGTTTTTATTCTGCTGAGTGCATCAGCATTCAGGTTTAACGTTCCTTTTTTGTAAACGATTTCATAGTCGAACTCTTCTAACTTGAGTCGCCATCTAACTAGTTTTGAATTCGGATCTTTAAGATTCATCATCCATTGCAATGGTCTGTGATCGGTCACGATTTTGAATTTGTGACCAAACAGGTAGGGGCGGAAATATTTCGTTGCCCAAACAATCGCTAAAAGCTCTTTTTCAATGGTAGAGTAACCACATTCCGAATCAGTTAGGGTTCTACTAGCATAGCAGATTGGTTTGTCGCTACCTATGGTGCCTTGAGATAGGACTGCACCTATTGCGTAGTTACTTGCATCCGTAGTTAGTACGAACGGTCGAGAGAAATCGGGGTATTGAAGAATTGGGTCGTTAATCAAGAGATCTTTACACATCTCGAAAGCTGTGACGTACTTTTTGTCGAGTGTTATTGATTTTCCTTTCTTCAAGCACTCTGTAAGTGGTTTTGTTAGCCTTGCAAAGTCCTTAATGAACTTGCGGTAGTATCCAAGGAGGCCTAGAAACGATTTTATTTCTTTTTGCGTCTTTGGGATAGGGAAATTTTTTACAGCTTTGATCTTGTCGGGGTTGGGTTTTACTCCGTCCCTGGAAATTATATGTCCAAGAAATGCTGTTTCTTTGTGAAGGAATTCAGTTTTTTCTAGCTGCACTTTAAAATTGAATTCTTGTAATCTTAAAAAAACTTTCTTCAAGTTTTCAAGATGTTCTTGTAGAGAGGTTGAAAAGATGACTATGTCATCTAAATATACCAAACAGACTTTTCCCACGAGACCACTTAGTACATGGTCCATCACTCGTTGAAAAGTGGATGGAGCATTTTTAAGTCCGAACGGCATTCGTACGAACTCGAAGTGACCTCCTTCGACTGTAAATGCCGTTTTAGGTATATCTTTTGGGTCCATCTCTATTTGGTGAAACCCACTCGCTAAATCTAGAGTGGAGAAATACATGCATTTCCCTAATTTATCCAGGATCTCCGTTATGTTCGGGAGTGGATATTTGTCGCTAATTGTCTTTTCATTTAGACGACGAAAATCAATGACAAGGCGCCACTTTTTCGTGGGTATATCTTTTCCTTTCGGAACCACCCATACCGGGGAACTCCACGGCGAATGGCTTGGACGAATTATTCCTTGTCTGAGTAGTTCTTGTATCTGTTTTTGAACTTCCATTTTATGTACAAATGGGTATCTGTATGACCTGGTATATATAGGGACATCGTCGTTAGTTGGTATTTTATGTTTGACAGCGGTAGTGAAAGTAAGAGGTTGGGTTTTTTGAAAAAAAATATCTTCAAATTGTTTGCACAATTTGATTATGGATCTCTTTTCTTCAGAGTTCAGGTGGTTAAGTTTTAATGAATTTACTATTTCAGTATCGGGTATTTTCCTGTCATGCGATTGTGAGTATGTTTCTGTTATATTAATCTCGCAAAATTCAGTATTTGAATATGGACAGACTTTCATGGGTCGCTCCAGAAAAATAGTCTGTTCTTGGTTTGAAGTATTAATTACTTCAAGGATGCTATACCAATCTTTAGCGACATATATTCCCTCTGAAATGGAAACGCCTGGTTTGATTTCTGTTGGTCTTATGAAAATATCACCATTTCGTATGCTTACTGGGAGGCGACATATCATTTTTGAGTATGGGGGAATAATGTATTGCGATGATGTAGAATTTGGTTTAAAGAGTAGAGAAATACTGGAATTTTCTGTTATCAATTTTCGTTTTTCCAAGTCTATTTTTGCTTTAATTTGTGTCAAAATGTCTAAACCGATAAGGCCATCGAAGTATCCATGGAATTTGAATATTAAGAATCTAAATGTACCATGTGTTTGGAATTCTGAAAAAGAGTTAAATGTTATCGCTCTATTTATTGTGTGTTCTTTAAAAATTGTTTTTATAACTGTATTATTGATGGGGATTTGAAGTTGAGGGTCTGCAAACTCAGGATTAATGAAAGATGAAGACGCACCGGTATCTATTAGGAATCTGAGTGGTCTTCCAAAAGGTGAAGAAATATTTACATATGGTAAAATATTTCCATGTTTATTGATGTTTATATATCCGATTGGTTCCCAGAGGCTGGTTCGTGAAAATTTTCGGTATCTTCTGGGTGGTTAATTTCTTGGAACGTCTCGAGGTCTTGTTGAAACTGTTCGTTATAATACCTGTCCAGATTTTGGTATGGGTTTTCGATCTCCAGGTCCAGGTTGTCAAAGGGCTCGTACGGGTTCCCATATTCAGGATGTATTGAAGTACCTGGGTGTTCTATGTCGATGTTATGCAGTTCTCTAGAAGGACCTGCTTGTTTGAAAAAGTTGCTGGGTGTTCTGGTGTTTTGTAGACCTAAACTGTGTTGTGTTGGGGATTGGAGTTTGGAGTACGTGGTACTTGCCTCCATAGGTTCTTGTGGAGCTATATGTTGTCTATGTGAGAATTGGCCAGAGCCGGGGTTCGTTTTAAAAGGTCTGTTAAAATGGTGGTTACCTTGTCCTGGTATAGGATTTAAGTGATGTTGATTTTGTCTTGTTTGTGGGTTAAAAGGGTTAAGAGAATTATACATTTGTTGCCCTGGTCTATAACGTGAGTTGAAGTTAACGGTGTGGTTTGGTGTCTGTGGTTTTCTGAGAAAGACTTGAGGTTGTGGATTGAATTGGTAAACGGGGGGCACAAATTTCTTTTGTTGTTGGAAATATAATGGTTCGTGTTTCATATATGAAATGTTCTGTTCCTTTGTGCAATAAGCAAAGGCTTCTGATAGGGTTGAAGGTTTCATTGCCCTCACTGTGGAACCGAGAGGTTCTCTAAGTCCTGCAAGGAAGGTATTTAAACACATTTCTTGGTATAGTTTATTTTTTGCAATTATCACGTTGAGTTCTTTTTCATGTATCTGTATATGATTATTCATGGATGCTTGTATTTCCATAACTTCGCTGAAAAAATTTTCTAAGGTTTTGCTATTTTGTTTTAAATTGTGAAGGTCGCGTATGAGCGACGTTTCGTTCCGTTTGTCCGAATAGTGATTTATGAGGTTCGTTTTAATAGAGACCCAAGATAACGTTGTCCCGTACACGTTGAGGACTTCGTTGGCTGGGCCAACGATTTTATTCCTTATGGCTCGGAGTATGACCCTGCACAAATTTGTGCCATCGATACCCTCGAGAAGAGATAATATCTCTTCAACGTTTTTAATAAAATCGAAGAGAAGTCTTGGATTTCCATCGAAGGTTGGAATGTCCTTGACTATCTCTGGAACTCTAAGTGAGTTCATGAGTTCTATTGCTGCTGATGCAGCGACGGCTGCTGCTGCTGCAGCGGCTGCTGCTGCTGCTGGGTCTTCTTGTTCACCATTCAACATTATAGTTCTCTTTATGTTTAGATTAATTCTACTTTCTAAATAAGTTTCACTATCACTATCTAAATGCTTGCTAATGTTTTTAGTTAAATTATCTCTTTCAGATTTTTCAATATTTAAATTTATATTTTCAAAGTTAAATTCTTTATTTATTCCTATGCTTAAATTATTGGAGTTGACTAACTTTTTCCTTTGAGGTGGATAAGGATTATTTTTAATTTTTGGGATTTTAAATGGGAGCATGGGATGAAATTCGTTGTTTCGACTTACGTGATATAAAATTTCTTATTGTTCATACTGTTGAGCTGCTCCTCCAGGTTTTTGTTTGCACTTTTAGATGTCTCGATGAGTGTCTATGTATCGCACTGATATTATTTTCACAATATTCGGTTTGCTCCCGAAAAAAAAAAAATATTATCTTTTATCTCGTTGACGTTTTAGATTCACTCTCGGAGAAAAAAAAAAATTTTCCTCGTATATTAGTGTTTATTATCTCGATTTGCTCTCAAAAAAGTTATCCCGTTACACTTATTTCGATTTGCCTTCGAATTTGCTCTCAAAAAAGTTATCCCGTCACACTTATTTCGATTTGCCTTCGACAGTGTTTTTATCACTTGCACTGAACTGTTGAAAGATTGACTATATTTTTTTTTTTTTTTTTTTTTTTTAGCTATGGTATATTTTTCCGATGAACCTTCGAATTTTTCTTCCGTATACACTTGTATTATATTAGAGTTCTTTTACGAGTTGGATTTTCCGATTAACCGTCGATATAATCTTAACTCGTTCCGTTCGACTGCGCCAGTTAAGGTAGGAAGTGTAGCGCTTAATAAAAAAAATCAACCTTTGTTTTATGAACAGCTCAGTGCTGTGTTTATTATCAAACTCAAACTCTTATGCTATGCATTACAATTTTTATATCAATCAAATGATGAATCGGCTATTTTACAAACAGAAATACGTTTAAGGAAAATGTGAAATAGAATTGCAAATATGAAATAAAATGAAATAAGATCTTATGAAATGCTTTTATAAATTAATTGTGGGAAACTGCTGATGATGGTTGTTGGTGCCGTTGGTGCCGATGACCTGGGTTGAGGCATGTGTCGTCTGAGGTATGCGTGCACGCAAACGTATGCGTGCACGCAAACGTATGCGTGCACGCAAAGGTATGCGTGCACGCAAACATATGCGTGCACGCAAACGTATGCGTGCACGCAAACGTATGCGTGCACGCAAACGTATGCGTGCACGCAAAGGTATGCGTCCACGCAAAGGTATGCGTGCACGCAAAGGTATGCGTGCACGCAAAGGTATGCGTGCACGCAAAGGTATGCGTGCACGCAAAGGTATGCGTGCACGCAAAGGTATGCGTGCACGCAAAGGTATGCGTGCACGCAAACGTGTGCGTGCACGCAAAGGTATGCGTGCACGCAAACGTATGCGTGCACGCAAACGTATGCGTGCACGCAAACGTATGCGTGCACGCAAACGTATGCGTGCACGCAAACGTATGCGTGCACGCAAACGTATGCGTGCACGCAAACGTATGCGTGCACGCAAACGTATGCGTGCACGCAAACGTGTGCGTGCACGCAAACGTATGCGTGCACGCAAACGTATGCGTGCACGCAAACGTATGCGTGCACGCAAACGTATGCGTGCACTCAAAGGTATGCGTGCACGCAAACGTATGCGTGCACGCAAACGTATGCGTGCACGCAAAGGTATGCGTGCAACCAAACGTATGCGTGCACGCAAACGTATGCGTGCACGCAAACGTGTGCATGCACGCAAACGTATGCGTGCACGCAAACGTATGCGTGCACGCAAAGGTATGCGTGCACGCAAAGGTATGCGTGCACGCAAAGGTATGCGTGCACGCAAACGTGTGCGTGCACGCAAACGTATGCGTGCACGCAAACGTTTGCTCTCAAGGCCTTGAGATCTTGAACGGCCTTGAGATCCTGAACGGCCTTGAGATCTTGAACGGTCTTTAGATCTTGAATGGTGTTGATATTTTGAACGGCCTTGAGATCTCGAACAGTCGTGAGATCTTGAACGGTCTTCAGATCCTGAACGGTCTTGAGATCTCGAACAGTCTTGACATCTTGAACGGCCTTGAGATCCTGAACGGCCTTGAGATCTTGAATGGTGTTGATATTTTGAACGGCCTTGAGATCTTGATCGGCCTTGAGATCCTGAGCGGCCTTGAGATTTTGAACGACCTTGAGCTCCTGAACGTTCTTGAGATCTTGAAAAGTATTGATATTTTGAACGGCCTTGAGATCTTGTTCGGCCTTGAGATCCTGAGCGGCCTTGAGATCTTGAACGGCCTTGAGATCCTGAACGGTCTTGAGATCTTGAACGGTCTTGAGATCTTGCACGGTCTTGAGATCTTGAAAAGTCTTGATATTTTGAACGGCCTTGAGATCTTGAACGGCCTTGAGATCCTGAACGTTCTTGAGATCCTAAACTGTGTGCGTGCACGCAAAGGTATGCGTGCACGCAAACGTATGCGTGCACGCAAACGTATGCGTGCACGCAAAGGTATGCGTGCACGCCAACGTATGCGTGCACGCAAACGTATGCGTTTACGCAAACGTATGCGTGCACGCAAAGGTATGCGTGCACGCAAAGGTATGCGTGCACGCAAACGTGTGCGTGCACGCAAACGTATGCGTGCACGCAAAGGTATGCGTGCACGCAAAGGTATGCGTGCACGCAAACGTGTGCGTGCACGCAAACGTATGCGTGCACGCAAAGGTATGCGTGCACGCAAACGTATGCGTGCATGCAAAGGTATGCGTGCACGCAAAGGTATGCGTGCACGCAAACGTATGCATGCACGCAAAGGTATGCGTGCACGCAAACGTGTGCGTGCACGCAAACGTATGCGTGCACGCAAAGGTATGCGAGCACGCAAAGGTATGCGTGCACGCAAAGGTATGCGTGCACGCAAACGTGTGCGTGCACGCAAAGGTATGCGTGCACGCATACCTTTGCGGCCTTGAGATCTTGAACGGCCTTGAGCTCCTGAACGTTCTTGAAATCCTGAACGGTCTTGAGAACTTGAACGGTCTTGAGATCTTTAACAGTCTTGCTATTTTGAACGGCCTTGAAATCTTGAACGGCCTTGAGATCCTGAACGGCCTTGAGATCTTGAACGGTCTTGAGATCTTGAACGGTCGTGAGATCTTGAACAGTCTTCAGATCCTGAGCGGTCTTGAGATCTCGAACAGTCTTGATATCTTGAACAGCCTTGAGATCCTGAACGGCTTTGAGATCTTGTGTTGATATTTTGAATGGTGTTGATATTTTGAACGACCTTGAGATCTTGGTCGGCCTTGAGATCTTCAACGGTCTTGAGATCTTGAACATTCTTGCTATTTTGAACGGCCTTGAGATCTTGAACGGCCTTGAGATCCTGAACGGCCTTGAGATCTTGAACGGTCTTTAGATCTTGAATGGTGTTGATATTTTGAACGGCCTTGATAACTTGATCGGCCTTGAGATCCTGAGCGGCCTTGAGATCTCGAACAGTCGTGAGATCTTGAACGGTCTTCAGATCCTGAACGGTCTTGAGATCTCGAACAGTCTTGATATCTTAAACGGCCTTGAGATCCTGAACGGCCTTGAGATCTTGAATGGTGTTGATATTTTGAACGGCCTTGAGATCTTGATCGGCCTTGAGATCCTGAGCGGCCTTGAGATTTTGAACGACCTTGAGCTCCTGAACGTTCTTGAGATCTTGAAAAGTATTGATATTTTGAACGGCCTTGAGATCTTGTTCGGCCTTGAGATCCTGAGCGGCCTTGAGATCTTGAACGGCCTTGAGATCCTGAACGGTCTTGAGATCTTGAACGGTCTTGAGATCTTGCACGGTCTTGAGATCTTGAAAAGTCTTGATATTTTGAACGGCCTTGAGATCTTGAACGGCCTTGAGATCCTGAACGTTCTTGAGATCCTTAACTGTGTGCGTGCACGCAAACGTATGCGTGCACGCAAAGGTATGCGTGCACGCAAAGGTATGCGTGCACGCAAACGTGTGCGTGCACGCAAACGTATGCGTGCACGCAAACGTATGCGTGCACGCAAACGTGTGCGTGCACGCAAAGGTATGCGTGCACGCAAACGTATGCGTGCACGCAAACGTATGCGTGCACGCAAACGTATGCGTGCACGCAAACGTATGCGTGCACGCAAAGGTATGCGTGCACGCAAAGGTATGCGTGCACGCAAACGTATGCGTGCACGCAAAGGTATGCGTGCACGCAAACGTGTGCGTGCACGCAAACGTATGCGTGCACGCAAACGTATGCGTGCACGCAAACGTATGCGTGCACGCAAACGTATGCGTGCACGCAAACGTATGCGTGCACGCAAACGTATGCGTGCACGCAAACGTATGCGTGCACGCAAAGGTATGCGTGCACGCAAACGTATGCGTGCACGCAAACGTATGCGTGCACGCAAAGGTATGCGTGCACGCAAAGGTATGCGTGCACGCAAAGGTATGCGTGCACGCAAACGTGTGCGTGCACGCAAAGGTATGCGTGCACGTATGCGTGCAAAGGTATGCGTGCACGCAAACGTATGCGTGCACGCAAAGGTATGCGTGCACGCAAAGGTATGCGTGCACGCAAACGTATGCGTGCACGCAAACGTATGCGTGCACGCAAAGGTATGCGTGCACGCAAACGTATGCGTGCACGCAAAGGTATGCGTGCACGCAAACGTATGCGTGCACGCAAAGGTATGCGTGCACGCAAACGTGTGCGTGCACGCAAACGTATGCGTGCACGCAAAGGTATGCGTGCACGCAAACGTATGCGTGCACGCAAACGTATGCGTGCACGCAAACGTATGCGTGCACGCAAAGGTATGCGTGCACGCAAAGGTATGCGTGCACGCAAACGTATGCGTGCACGCAAACGTATGCGTGCACGCAAAGGTATGCGTGCACGCAAACGTATGCGTGCACGCAAACGTATGCGTGCACGCAAAGGTATGCGTGCACGCAAAGGTATGCGTGCACGCAAACGTATGCGTGCACGCAAACGTATGCGTGCACGCAAAGGTATGCGTGCACGCAAACGTATGCGTGCACGCAAAGGTATGCGTGCACGCTAACGTGTGCGTGCACGCAAACGTGTGCGTGCACGCAAACGTGTGCGTGCACGCAAACGTGTGCGTGCACGCAAAGGTATGCGTGCACGCAAACGTATGCGTGCACGCAAAGGTATGCGTGCACGCAAACGTATGCGTGCACGCAAAGGTATGCACACGTTTGCGTGCACGCACACGTTTGCGTGCACGCATACCTTTGCGTGCACGCATACGTTTGCGTGCACGCATACCTTTGCGTGCACGCATACGTTTGCGTGCACGCATACGTTTGCGTGCACGCATACGTTTGCGTGCACGCACACGTTTGCATCCACGCATACGTTTGCGTGCACGCATACCTTTGCGTGCACGCATACGTTTGCGTGCACGCATACGTTTGCGTGCACGCATACCTTTGCGTGCACGCATACGTTTGCGTGCACGCATACCTTTGCGTGCACGCATACGTTTGCGTGCACGCATACGTTTGCGTGCATGCATACGTTTGCGTGCACGCATACGTTTGCGTGCACGCATACGTTTGCGTGCACGCATACGTTTGCGTGCACGCATACGTTTGCGTGCACGCATACGTTTGCGTACACGCATACCTTTGCGTGCACGCATACCTTTGCGTGCACGCATACGTTTGCGTGCACACACACGTTTGCGTGCACGCATACCTTTGCGTGCACGCATACGTTTGCGTGCACGCATACCTTTGCGTGCACACATACGTTTGCGTGCACGCACACGTTTGCGTGCACGCATACCTTTGCGTGCACGCATACCTTTGCGTGCTCGCATACCTTTGCGTGCACGCACACGTTTGCGTGCACGCATACCTTTGCGTGCACGCATACCTTTGCGTGCACGCATACGTTTGCGTGCACGCATACGTTTGCGTGCACGCATACGTTTGCGTGCACGCATACCTTTGCGTGCACGCATACGTTTGCGTGCACGCATACCTTTGCGTGCACGCACACGTTTGCGTGCACGCATACGTTTGCGTGCACGCATACCTTTGCGTGCACGCATACGTTTGCGTGCACGCATACCTTTGCGTGCACGCATACGTTTGCGTGCACGCATACCTTTGCGTGCACGCATACGTTTGCGTGCACGCATACCTTTGCGTGCACGCATACGTTTGCGTGCACGCATACCTTTGCGTGCACGCATACCTTTGCGTGCACGCACACGTTTGCGTGCACGCATACGTTTGCGTGCACGCATACCTTTGCGTGCACGCATACGTTTGCGTGCACGCAAACGTATGCGTGCATGCAAACGTATGCGTGCACGCAAAGGTATGCGTGCACGCAAAGGTATGCGTGCACGCAAAGGTATGCGTGCACGCAAAGGTATGCGTGCACGCAAAGGTATGCGTGCACGCAAAGGTATGCGTGCACGCAAACGTATGCGTGCACGCAAACGTATGCGTGCACGCAAACGTGTGGGTGCACGCAAAGGTATGCGTGCACGCAAAGGTATGCGTGCACGCAAACGTATGCGTGCACGCAAAGGTATGCGTGCACGCTAACGTGTGCGTGCACGCAAACGTATGCGTGCACGCAAAGGTATGCGTGCACGCAAAGGTATGCGTGCACTCAAACGTATGCGTGCACGCAAACGTATGCGTGCACGCGAACGTATGCGTGCACGCAAACGTGTGCAAAGGTATGCGTGCACCCAAACGTATGCGTGCACGCAAACGTATGCGTGCACGCAAACGTATGCGTGCACGCAAACGTATGCGTGCACGCAAACGTATGAGTGCACGCATACCTTTGCGTGCACGCACACGTTTGCGTGCACGCATACGTTTGCGTGCACGCATACGTTTGCGTGCACGCATACCTTTGCGTGCACGCATACCTTTGCGTGCACGCATACCTTTGCGTGCACGCATACCATTGCGTGCACGCATACCTTTGCGTGCACGCATACGTTTGCGTGCACGCACACGTTAGCGTGCACGCATCTAGAATTAATATTAGTTGTTGAGACAATGAATGGTTACAATTCATTGTCTCAACAATTAATATGTTTTCTAGATTTTTGCATTTTTTTTCTAGATTCTTACATTTCGAGATTATGCTTTCTTGATTTTTGTTTTCGAGATTTTTTCAATTCTAGATTTTTTTTCTAGATTTTTACTTTCGGGATTTTTGCTTTCTGGATTATTGGTTTCTAGATATCGTGGTAAACCCTATAAGGTTATTGTTAATAATGGTAGTGGAAGATGCCTTTAAGTAGAACAATTTTTTTTTTTTTTCAATTTTGATTTTTTCGAAAACGAATTGGAAGATATTTTTCATTTTTTATATACACGATCTTCTAAAAGGTTACAATAGTGTTGAATATCAAAAATATAATTTTTTTAAATTTAAAATCAAAAAATCTGGACACTTGCGAGCACAAGTTTGAAAAACTTCTTTTCAGTTTCGATGAACAAATTTTGCACCAAAAGAAGTAGCATGTAGTACAGTGGCGGATCCAGGGGGGTGGATTTAGGTGCTAAAGCCCCCCCACAGCCGATTCCTTAAATAATTTGAGATAAAAAAAGCAATACATTACAAAGTGTAGAGTTTTATATTCGTCTAAAATATTGTTAAGCTGTGAAATATGTTGGACAAAAAACCTGGTTGGGGCTGAACAATTTACATGCAATGTAACTTTTTTCCTATGCCCTAAGGTTGGAACTAAACCCTGTAACGAATTGGACAAAACACCGAGTGGGGGAATAATGGACATGTTTTATGCAATTACAATTTTCTGTAAAAACAATCCAGAAAATTGGAAAAAAAAAAACAGATTGCGACTAATAATGTCTGAGAAATTTGACAAAAACGTAATCAGGGTTAAACAACTAATTCCTTAAAAACTAACCTTATTCCAGAGAGCTTTTGGGGCTTTAGTCTAAGGACTGTCAAAGTCCAAATTTGGGGATAATGCTTGAAGATATAATTAATCGGGGCTTAACATTAACATGTCAAAAGCAACAATTGATTAGACTAAAAAATTAGCTAATTTAAGGAAATAAACGCAATTGGGGCTAAAACAATTCGAAAACAACGGGGTGTTAAGCTTAGTGTAAATGTTTAATACAACAAGAATTTTGGGGCTTAGTTTTCAAACTTGCAAAGGTCAAAGGCAATTGTACATACAAAAAATTTTTGGGCTAAGCAATGAAATACAAATTCTCTAGTCAAGGAGCCAAGTTCCTTAAGCGTGAAAAACTCTGTGAACTCAGAAAAATTTTGCAGGTTTGAATATTTACAATCCCTATGAGACATATTTTGAACAGGAATAGAAAGTGGAATTCATTCACACTTGCAGAAATGGGCCGTCGTGGTTATTTTTTAGAGCAGCTGTTTCTTTCTAATTCAAGAAAATGAGAACTCAGAGGACTGATACTCTCAAAGCACAAATGAGCTTTTGCCAGCAAGACCACTTAAATATCATTTTTCTGAGCTAGACAACTAAAAACAGTTTTTAATTTTTTTTCAAAAAGGCGAAGTTGAAAGCATATTTTTCATCTAATTTAAACAAATAGTTATGTACATAATGTAGGTAGGTACCTGGTACCTAATCAATTATTAAGGAATATAAATAAACTAATTTGCTCGTGTGGTATGAGGCTGTAACATGGCTGAAAATGTAAGTGATAAAATTAGTTATACTACCATGTTTTGCTGAGCAATTAAATTGGCTTCTAGCTCTGCTTAAAAATAATTCCCGTGTTTAAAACAATATCAATTCCAAATTATTGTTATTGAACTTTATTTAAAACATTTTAAAGCGCGATAGGAGCGGATATAAGGCAAACAAAACACGGCTATTATTAAAGGAAAAGTGATAATGTCAAAACTCGTTTTCTGTTTCATATGTTTTCATATGAACCAATTGGATCTCCAAACTCCAAGGCCCCCCCCCACAGCCAAATCCTAGATCCGCTACTGCCAGTCGGTGAAGCTGGTGTGACCGGATGCTGGTCATCGATTTTTATTTGAGGGAATGCAAACAGTGCCGAAGGATTTCGTTGTAGGGTGGGTACGGCATCGCTGCACTATCATCTGCAGCGCCCTTGTAGTGGTGATATGGTCCGTCCGCAGTCTTTTCGATTTTTCGTTCTCTCTCTGGCCTGATATATGTTTTGCTGCAGGTGAGGTTAAGTTTTGGGGGCAAGATAGCCCCCATTCCGGCGAGTTCAAGCTGAGCACCCGCAAGCAGGCCGCGTCCCCCGAAACTTAGCATTCCATTCCCTTTCCGAACTCTTCCTTTTTTTATTTTCCTACCTATTCCTTTTACGTCCTTCCCAACGCATCCCATCCTCTTGCCTCGCAACACATTGCCGGCCGCTTACTCTAATAAATGAACATTATTTTATAGAAACATAAAGTGTAGACAAAAACAAAACTGTTATAACTCTTCTTACCATTATTATTGTATTTCCAAGTCTAGTCTCGTTTGAATTCGAAAACATTTCAGTATTGTCACAAAATACGCCAAAATAAATTTTATCTAGGTAGGGTATGCAGTCTTATTTTTTCGGAGACGCTCTTTTCAAATCCGTTGTCTTTCCATTCCCGAGATATTCAGAATGGTTTCAAAATAAAAGGGTAACATTCAAGAATTATTATATTGACATCAAATGTTGGAACATACCAATGTGTACTTCTAAAAAATTGTTTATGCAGTCGTGTTGAAAATGAAATTTTCCGTCCATTTCGACGGAATTTTGTTTCCATGTCGAGGATTCTCTTTTTTTAAACGAACACTTGAGGTAAGGTATTGAAGAAAAGTTCTAAGTTTGATATAACGACATTTCGAAAAAAAGTACGAGGTCCCTTATGTCTCCTGAACGTACCCATTAGTACGTTTATCCCCACCCCTTTTTTCTCAACAAAAATTAGTCTCTAGAGGAAATGAACAAAGTTAAGTCGAATTTAAAGGTGTTTGCGTGGGCTACATGAAGTTTGGCCCCAATGAAAAATGGCTCAAAAAAAAAATTCCCCAAAATTAATATAAGAAGCAACAACAACATTAAAATTACAATCGTACAAAAAATGTCTTAAAAGTACCTTGCCTTTTTGGGTCCTCTGACCCGCTCACGCGACTCCGTGGCTCCGCTTAGGGTATGCTCAGTCGCCTGGCAGGCGCCTATGTTGACAGTGGTCTGATATCAAAGTTTTTGTTGCAAAAGTATTTTGGTTTAAGAATAAAAGTTTGGGATCATTTTTCATAATTAATTTCCCCCCAAAATTAAAAAAGAAAAAAGGTTCCAAAAACATGAAAAATGTCCTCAGTTTACAAAATTTTAAACTTTTTTTTGTTGTTTCCCATATAAATTTTTGGTGCCATTTTTCATTTTATGTTTGGGGCCATATTTCTGTTTGGGGCCAAACTTCATGTAGACGTTGCGTGATGGTGGAAAGGGGTAACTGAAAAGAGGGGGGGGGGCGGAGGGACAGACGTTGCTTTTGTCATCGTTCTTAGGATTAAGTTAATTGTGTTAATAAATTTTTTTTTAGTCAAAGTCAAGATAACAACTGATATTTGGGGAACTTTGCCACACTCTTACTTTTTCGGCTGTAACTCTAGATAGTTTGACCTATGTACATTTTTGTATGTCCAGAAATGTTTTCAGAATTTCAATCGGTTTTGGTTATTAAAAGGTGTAAAATAAGTTACAAGAGGGTGGACGCACTAGAGGAGGGGATACCATAATTGAGTTTTGTATGCTTCAAACTTAAGAAACCTAGCGTTTTTCAATACAAAACATCAAAGGCTTTTAACTGTCAAATTAATGACTTACAAAATATGTTTTTGTTTTACTGATGAGGTTGGTACATTCAGAAGATGACTTACATTTAAGACGAAGTTTCTAGTCTTTGCTTGACCAGCTACCAAGCCGTCAAATAAATGGAACTTTTATTGGAAAGTGACTGGAAAATTAGTCAACAGCCGCATTCGGGTGGTAGGCAGATACGTATCAGTGATACGGTTCAAAATTAATTTCATTTCATTATTTTCATTTCCTATCGTACGACCACTAGGAAAAAATAATAGAAGTGTGGAAAAGTGTGACATTTGTCAAAAAATTAAAATAAAAGTTGTAATAGTTGAATAAAAAAGCCTTAAGAATTATTTTGGATCTTATGATCGTTTATTTTTGAATATTAAGTGTTACCGACAAGCCAAAAATCAACTATGGAATTAAAATAGTCCTCTCAAGCATTTCAAGATTCTGTTAAACTGTCAGACAAATCAAATTATTTTTTTCACTCAAAGTGAGTACCTACTAAAAATTTTCAAACTGAGGACTGAAATTTCACGTGGATAATTAATTATGGTTTCACAATGCTTATTCACGTGAATTTCAAACCGCTTTATTTTTCATTTCACTCAGAGGTGAGTAGGTACTCGTACTAGGCTTTATGTGGAATTCCTTTCAACCATTTCAATTTCGAATCGGTTATTTTTTGTTTGAAAAGAATTTTGTAAAAAAAAATCGATTCTTTTATGTGATTGAGTTTGTACCATTTGACAGGAAATTTTATACACAAATTATTGCGCCCGAAATTAATACATATTCAGTGCCGTTCGACGACTGATAAAATCTTTGAAGCACTTATATTATATTTCTGATTATTACTAATCCTATCAACACAACTTTTCATATTTATTTGCAATTATTTTCTTAAATTTATAATTTATTGACTTGAGAATTTTTGTTTCTGCGACCGCAAAAAGGAAACAAATTTGATTTGAAGAATGAGAGATGTCAAATCTTCATAGTGTGTGTATATTTTGCTGAAAAGGCACTATTTAGGTTTGTTTAATGAATAATAAACTAGACCAGAACAGAACAGAACAGCTTAGAACAGCACAAACTGTCAGAACATGTAAGAACAGAAAATTTCAACTTTGTGGTTGACAGTTTCTAATCAGCTGTGAAAAGTATCAAAATGAAATTGATTTGGTTAGAATAAATTAAGAATATTTTCTTTTTAAGATGGATATTTCTTCAGATAGGTACTTCCCACTTTTTTGTTTCTGAACTGTAGAAAAACTTCCTCGAAAAAACATCAACAACCACAATTAAAACTTGTTTTTTTTTTTATGCTGACTGCTGACAGAAATCAGTCAGCTGTTCTTTGACACTTGTCACGCACTTATACCACATAAAAAGTAGGTGCAGAAAATATTGGCCACGTTCGGGTGGTGAGCAGATACGTATCTGAGATACTATAGCATCTGATATGTTTTCGAACGACCAAACCCGGATACGTAACCAAACCTAACAAAACCAAGAAAATTAACAGATGAGATGTCAGCTGTTAGTATAATCCAAACAAATCCGAACATTTTTGGGATAGCTTTATATTTTTTTTAACATCAGCTGTTTGGTTCGTCAGCTGGTTTTTCCTTAGGCATTACAACAACTCGAACAAGTCCAGATCCCAGATACCTTTAGTTACGTACCCGATCGCGGCCAACCTTAATTTCTAATCAAGTGTGTTCTTGTCAATATTGTCAGCTGTTAAATTATAAATCAGGTTAAACAATTTATGAACTCTTTGTGCAGTCACGATGAATTATGTATATAGAAAATGAAATTGTCCGTGCATTACGACGAAATTTTGTTTGATTTGGAGAATTGTCAAGAAATCTTCGAGCGTGTATCGAATCGTTAGGTACTTTCTTAACTACTACTTAAGCTAAATTATTCAGCCCTATCACGAATTCCATCGTAATCGGAAAGTTCTTAAGAATCCCTAAAAAACGGATCACAGAATCCATCGTAGTGGAAAATCCCATACAAATTGCAACTACGAATGGATTTGGTAATAGTTTTTTCGGGATTCGTAAAATGTTTCCGATTACGCTGGAATTTGTGATGGGGCTGATTATAAAAGTGCGATATAGCTCATACAGTATCATACAAATAATGTTTTGGCGCGTCGTAAAGTATGTATGTATGTACCTAGTCCCGCTGAAGTTGAGTCCGGTCTTGCCTTTAATATGCCTATTTATAAATGTTTGGTGGTGCGAGGGGAGGGGGATGATAAAGCTAAATTTCGTTCATTGAAACCCTAAGGAAGATTCTGACAAAGTTTGAACTAAATATATTTCATATGGAACGACTCAAAAGATTTTTCAAACTAAATCCCAACAAGAACCTATGTATGAAAATGAAAAATGCAAACAATATATTTAAAAGAGAAATAGAGTTTATATTTTTCAATTCATATATATATATAATATTTGTATGTATATAATCAAATAGATTTCCTAATAGTACGATGATGTTTTAAAAATAACAAAACTAAATAAATGTTAACAATGTTTTTTTCTTGTTGTTTTGTCTTAAAAAGTAAATACATATTAAATATTTTTCATGTTCTTGTTGTTGTTAAAGATTAAAATGATGATTTTAAAAAAAGTCCTTCTGACTTTTAAAAATTTTATTCTCCCATCATTGAATTTATATAATTTAATAAAATTGAATCACTTAATTTTTTTTATTTTGTATTATTCTGTTAATACTACATCGATTAATTCAAAAGAGATAATAATTATATAATCGAAAATAATATTTAGACTTATTTTTTTTTTTCTTTCTATAAGTATATAATATATTTTGTGTTAGTATATAGAGTATATAAATACTTTTTAATTTTCAACCATATTTGTTTTGTATCATTTTTACAAGTTTTATAATTTATTTATTTATTTCTGGTTTGAATTTTAACATTATAGAATTTCTTCTTCTTTTTTAAAGATAAAATAAAGTTTTACTTTTGAATGATGTTAAATAAATTTAATTTAGTATACAAATCGAATTTGATTTTTGGCAATATACAATGCGATATATGTACCTACGTAAGAGAGATTTGAGATTATCATTTTTTTAATTAATTTTAAGTGTTCTGTGTGTTTTTCTTTTTAATTAATTCTGAGTCAGTATTTTGTAGTTAGTAAAGTTTCTGAGTCAAAAATAAAATCGAACATTTCGCTTAACGTTTAAAAAAAACTTATTAGTGTATTAAAATAGATTTATGTAAATATAATGTTGTTTCTTCTGGTTTTGTGTTTTTTAAATGCTAGATTATATTTTAAGGTTTTTATTTTCTTATACTTACGTGAATGTATTATTTTTGTATATTTGAAAATTCAGATTTATATAATTATGTTAAGGTTAATTTTTTTTTCTTACTTAGATTATCATTTTATAGTACAAGGATTTTAAAGATGAGGCATTTTGTTTTACTTTATGTATATTAAATAGTATGTATATGTATATGTAGATGTCATTATTAAAAAATCAAGTGGCGTTTAATGGAATCAACGAATATTATATATAATTTTTACAGAATTTCTTCACTGATATAATTTCATTTAATGTTTCAGAGAAATGAAAAAGACTTTAATGTTAAATCCAAATACGGGTAGGATTTCAGTCTTTTTCAAACCGAAAATGATATCAGTCCCGGTACGAAGTTTTTTTTTTTTTAAGTTATAGTGAAATCGAACACCACCACATCCATTGCATGGAACATTTTAGTGCTCCGAAAATATGTTTTATGTATTTGAAAAAAAGTTGAGATTCATATTAATATTTATATAGGTGAAGGTACCTCTATACTTTGAGGTCTTTCGAAAATCCAGTGTAAGTGTAGTTGTTTTTGTCCAAATCGTCAAAAACAGTGATATTTCTGATAATTTTTGCTTATTTAACTACACATTACTTTTGTTTTTTAATTTTTTTTAAACATCTACATAATCTAATACCTATATTATTTCCTTAGGATAGATTGTCTTCAAAAAAACTTAAATTTATATTCTTTGGTAAAATTTTTGTATTTATTTTTTTTTCTTGTCATTATAAGTCTAATCATCGAAGTAGCTATTATTTATGTTTTTTCTTTTTTAATACGATCCGATTTCGAATGTTAATTTATTATAATTTTTTTTATATTAAATTATATTTTATTTATTTTAAGCGACAAACCTCATGTGTGATTTATGTTGTGTCACTTCGAATTTAAGGTATTTGTATATACGGTACATTGAGACTCTTTCTTTCAAAATACATAATTATATTGCTAAATCTATAAAATTAAATTGCTTGTGTTTTTTTTTTTTATTTAATTAATTTATTTATTTTATTTCAATTTTGGTTTCATTTTCTTATAGTTGTTCTTTTTTTTAAATAAATATACCCATTTATTTAAAAAATATCATAAACAATGATTTTTTTAAAAGTAGGTATGTTATATTTTGTAATGTCGGGGCTGGCATTACCAACTATTTAAACGTTTAAAGATTTTTTTTTCAAATTTATCTTTACTATAATAATATAAAATGTTGAACTTTAAAGTTTTGTTGTTTATTTTTCAAGTGTTATATTTACAAGAACTTACATTATTATTTTTATAATAAGTTTATTTTTTTAGCAAAATCTTTTTAGTATTCAATATAAGCTTTATAAATATTTTTATATTGTTAAAAGTATCACATAGTAGATTTTTTAAATAAGAGAAAAATGATCACTTATGGAAAAAAAAATAGCTAAGATTCACTCAATGTGTTAATGACGTGTAGAATGTAGATACAGTTATAATGTTATTTTAAAGAAAGAAATAAACTATAAATACTCATCATTTAAGCTCAGTATATCTTTCTTTGAGGAAAAAAAAATAAACTTCATGTTTCTGGTGGAAATTTCTATCGAACTGTAAACAGATCTAAAATAATAATACAAAAAAGTATATACTCACCACGAATTTAGTTTCAAGCAAAACAAAAACTATTACACCGATAACAGAATCCGATGAATGGTCTGCGGATGGCTTCTGGCAATTTTGTTCAGTTTTTTTCTATTAGAATCCGCTGTAAGAAATTGCAGGAATGTCGGTAACGTAGTTTGAAAAGCCCATCCGCATTCTATATAACATTTGACATTTCAAGTCCGCACAAAGTCGTTACGGAGCGAGACAACTGCCCAGGAATAAAATTTTGTGGATTCCATAATCGACATGTATGTTTCTATAGAGGTCGCAATGTACTCAACTAATGCGAGCATAGAATCTTTGAAGAAGTACAAGTAGAGGATCAAGTACAAGGTGGGGTGGCACACAAGTTGTCACTCAATGTTCTTTGGCTGAGGCGTATTTCTTTTTTTTGAAAGAAAAACTTAAATTCCGCTTTGGGATTATGTTTAATTGATCCCCATTAAGTCGAGAAATAGATATCGGCTATGTGGCCGATAACCATTAAAGCCAGATTTATGGCATTATTATCATCACTCTTACCATATCTTTCGGCGATATGTAATCGAATTCCTGACGGATATTTTGTTTAAGGGCTTCAAAAGCCTGAGGCTTGCTGACAATTGACATTGACTCATGGTATTGACATTAAAAAATCGGGCGATCTTGCTGGCCAGTGCTAATCGCCAAAACGAAAAAGAATATCGGTTATGGCTCGTTGAGGATGCGCCGCGCCGCGCCGTGCCGTTTGATTTATCTATTTTGTTTACTTAACAAGTGTCAAAGTAGAATTGATATTTGCCGCCATTTGCAAAATTTATAGCATCTTCCGATCTTACCCTACGGCGAAATTGGCAATATTTGACGCTACAAATTGCCTCTCTATATTTGACCAAAAAGACGAACATTCAAAATTCAATGACTATACAATGGATAAATGCCTTCACCTACAGGGCAATATTGCCCTTGCCAAAAGTGTCTCCTTTGCCAGAATATTGCTAATGGAGCCGCTAGGTAAGCTTCCGATAGGATGATCACTTTTGCGCCACCTTGTAGCTTGAAAATACAATGAGCAGGGGAGTAACGTACCTAGCCAGCTAGATATTCATGCAACTTCAAAAATCTTACGACCCGACGTGCGTCACAATTTGTATTAAAATTCTTTTACGATAAATCGTAAGCTTTCCCACACATATTTGTTTGTAAATGTCCTAAATAAAAATATAGTAAAAGTGGAAAGCTCTTTGTGAAAGTATTATGACATTTTATGTATCAACATTTGACAACAACAACATTTCAATAAAACATACCATTCTTAATTGTTTTTTCAAACGCAAAAACAAAATAAATGACGTGCGGATAATTTGTTTAACACATCATTGACCACATTCATACAGTCAGATTTAAGGGCGTTCATAAAACTTGTGGCGAAAAGTTTACAATTTTACGACTTTCTTCGAAAAGCGTACATCATTGCATGAATTCCCTTATATGACTAATATTATTATATGTTTACGTAGTTTATGACGTTTACCACCCTCGTTTCTGACAAATTTTCGTGTGGGAAAGTTTGCCATTCAGATTTTGACAGTTCGTTTATGACGTCATAATCTTTTATACGCTCACGAGGGGTTTCCGTAGTTGTTTATTTCTGGGGAATTTTATAATCTTAGAATTTTTCAGTAACAGTGGTAAAAGTCCGAAATATTTTGTGTTTATAATTTATTCTGGACTTTTACCACCATGCAGCGGACCACCCAAGGTACTGTTACCCAAGAGAACTATTGAAATTGGTGCCTCACTGCCAATGGCAACTGAACAGAATATAGGCCATAAACGGAGCAATGGAATTATGTGAGCGAGACAGAAAATTCATAATTATTTATACGTAGTTAAATTTAATTGAGTTTTAAATGCCAACAAATGTTAATGTTTGTCAATTATCAATTGATGATAGTGACAATCGTAATAGGAGTAATGACTATACTCGTAAGAATAGGACGTATACAAGAATTAAACACAAATAGTTTTTTTTTATAAGAATAATGTAATGTATGTATGTATTGTATATGTATATGGTGAAGAAATATTTGATTTTATTAAGACACATTCATACATTTTTAAGAACAATATTGGCAATAATTAAATTAAATAAATAAAAGTTATTTTTTTTTGAAGAACGAGTTTCATGACAGACCAGATCTGTCAAAAGTCAAGACTCAAAAGTCCTAGCATTTTCTACTGACTAAATACCTATATATTTCCAATACTTACTCCTGAAGAAGATTTTGGTTTTTATAAACAAAAAAAAAAAACGTTTTCAAGGGTAGGGTAAAGGTGTCGACAGTGGATCAGGGTACACAGTGAATCATTTGCTCTAATACTGTCACTTTTTATTTTAAAATGAATCTGAAAAAGAGAAAAGAACATAGTTTTACTTCCTCTCACATCACAGTCTGCGCGATCCTGTTTTCGAAATTGGCTTTCCTCTTGTGTTTGTGTTTTCGGACTCGAAAAGTAAATTTTTTCTATTTTATTTTAGATTTGATTAAAAAAGTGTGTTTTGTAACTTCATTTGGGTTAAATATTTGTACTTCTGTTGTTGATTTTTTGTTTTGTTGATTTTTTCACTTTGGTGAAATAGTTTATAAAATATTAACATGTTTTTTTTAAAAGACAACATGGTACACAGTCGATCAATTGAAAGTGGTACAGAGTGAATCAGGGAATTTTGTATGAAATTTGATTTTTTCATATTATGTATAACTTTTCTAATTTATTTTATTTATTAGTTCTTTAATAGTTTTATGTTTTCTTTCGCTTTATGGACAGAAAATGTAATTTTGTATCAACTAATAAAAAATAAATAAGGTACAAATAAACTAAAAGTTTTAATATAATTTTTTTGTAAATTCGAAGAATTTTTTCTAATTATTTGTTGTTTTTATTAAATAAAAATTAATCGATTGATTATTTAAAATACATAACTTTAAAAAATATAAATTTTTAAAATGGAAAAATTGATTTATTATCCCTGATTCATTGTGTACCATGCACTGATTCACTGTGAACACCCATGGTACATACTGAATCACATGAATATGTTTTTTTTCAAATTAAATTTTTATATTTTCGTGATCAATATAGCTTTAAATAAAGTACCTTAAATTAAAGATATACCACTGAAAAAGTTGTGGACAAAAAACTGATATCTTTTGATTATAATTGTACGAGCAACAGTGCAAGAAGTCAAAAGTGATCCACTGTTGACACCTTTACCCTACGATTTTTTTGTTTTTGTTTCATTCGAATCGGTTCAGCTGAAATTCTTTTCACTAACTTGTATTAATTTTCTTTGTAGTAGAAATTTTCTTAGTATGTATGTATGTATGATTAGGTATATGTGTTGAGTTGTATTGTTAAGAAGATGTTTTTGAATTGATTTCAATTATGGATGTTCATTGTGCTAAAAGAGTATAATACATAAATATGTTATCTTATGAGTTCCACGTTTTTTTATTGGTTTCGTTTCTAAAAATTTGCAATTCATTAACTTTTCGAATTCCATTTTGTTTTGTGTATTTAAATTTGTTCTATATTTTGTTTTCTTTTAGTTTGTTTTTTATTAAATGCGTTCTTACATAATTAAATAAATTGTATGTTTATATTTTTTCGAATTTTATACCAAGGACGTTTTATTATGAAAACGATAAAGTTAATATCTTTTTGTTTTTAAATTGTTAATATCATGCTTCATTAAGTGTTTTGTTTTCCCATAAACTTTCATATACATAATATTTGATAATATATTTTAACAGCTTAGCAAAAAGAAAAATTTAATAAATTTTTAAACACTTTTAAACTTAAATAAATAACATTTAATTATAACATTTGTATGTGTTTTTTTTACTTGTTGACAATTTTATTTTTTCTTTAATATTAAAGGAATGATTTTTTCGTGAATACGTGCTTAATATCGACCGTACGCAAATAAATCCGTTTAATGGTCATCCTAATTGCATTCTCGTGCTCTAATATAAAAAAAATATATAGGTACTTATAATAAAATTATATATAATAAATAACAATTATTGTAAATGATATTTTATAATAAAAACAAAAATATATATGTAACAGTGTTGTGATAACTGTTATGGTTTTTCCTTTTAAGAAAATTATATAATTTAAAAATTATATAAAGAAAAATTTAATTTTTAACAAAAAGCTATTTTTTTTAAAATGAAATTATACAATATGAAAACTTGAAAACTTAACAAACTTATCTATAACAGAATTAAATCATTAAGAAATTATTAACAAAGTTTAAAAATTTAAACAATTAGATAACCAATATAAAATTGTCTGTAATAAAATAAAATTTATAACACAAATATGTTGTTTTTTTTGTTTAAATAAAATTATATAATTTAAATGTATAACAAAATTATTTTAATTAAAATTATATTTTGAACAGAAATTTAAATTAAAACTCAGTTTTAGTGTGAAGTTTTGTTGCAAAAAAAAAATAATAATAATTGTTATTGTTGAAATTTGTTCTTACACTGTTGCCACATATTCGGGATTTAGATATGAGAAACCAACAAATTCAGTTTGATCCAAATTCATCATAAATACTTTGTCGGTTGGTGTTAAGTCTGTCTTCTCTGATGTAAATTGCTTATCGAAATTGGACACATCTTTGCGATGTTTCTATATTGCAGAAAATGATACAATGTAATTTTGAAAATTAGTGTTTTACATTTACTTTGAATTAATTAAGTTCTTACAATCTTTGGTTTGAACGGTGGTTGTACTTCGCGATTTTCAATTTTTTCCCAATCGATTCGTCGGAAAAATGGATGCAAACGGACGTCTTCTTCACCAGTTGAGCCGCATCCAAGTCGTTTTGATGGTTGTTTTGTTAGGAACTGAGGGAAAAAAATTGTTTTCGTATAATAATAATAATGAATTGCATTATAAGTTTTTATGTCATAGTGCACTTGGAAATAAAGAAGAAAGTATGAGAAGGCAATGGGGTAGTTTCGAGGAGAACAACTGACACTCACACAATACCGGATATAGGATTTGAATATGGCCATTCATTATTATTAGCCGTGTTTTTTGTGCCTTTATTTCCGCTTCCATATCTGCTTAAAAATAGTTCCAATGTTAAATAAAAGAACAATTTCGGAATTGTCGAAATTGTTGTTGTATTTTACATGTAAATTATTTTTTAGCAGATATGGAAGCGGGGATAAAGGCACAAAAAACACGGTTATTATCTCCTAAAATTGAATTATTTATTTTCTCTTTCTAATAAGAAATGCTATATTTATCAATGTTTTTAACAAGGCTTTTGAAATATTATTCACACAAAGTTATTGTCAGCCAATTTTAAGGGTCTTTAGCTGACACTAGTTAACAATTTGTAGATTTGACCGCTTTCACACAAGGAAACTGAGTTGCCGGCAACTGGGAGTTTGTAAGCGAGAAGAGTAAGAAGTAAGGGAAAGGAAAAGAGATTGTTATCACATTCCTTCTCACACTGTCCGTAATATGCGTTCAGCCAACAGACTTTATATGTTAACAAACAGAAATCTCTGGCAAATTAGTTTCTATTTGCGAAAGGTGCAAGGTTATTTAAGGTAAACGTCAAAAAAATCTCCAGCAACTGGTTTCCCTGTGTGAAAGGGGACTTTACTTTTTCAGCCTTAAAGTCACCCTGGTCACTCCAATGCATTTTTTGAAACACTCTAAAACTGAACTCATCCTGGCACTCAAATTCTTTGGGTTTTGAAACCTGGGTTGCCCTGGACTCGCTTTGAAATAGATCTAGGTTTTTTAGTTAAGGCGAGTTGAGGTTACGAATAAACTGTGAAACTGACAATAGTGGTAAAGCATTTGTTTTGTTGTGGATTTATGTTTTAAGGTAAATTGTAGAAAACGGAAACGTTCGAAATAGCAGTTCGTCCAATTGGTGAGTCTATCTAACTCACATACACTTTTGATAGAAGAACCCTTGGGTGTTTTTGAGAACCGAAAAAACAGTTTTTTTTTGATAGCTCTTGGGGTTGTCAAGAAAACCTGTGTCACCCCTGGATAAAGTTCAACTAACAAAGGTTTTAACTTTAATGTAGTTGCTTTAATAGTGTTTTCGATTGTAAATTCAGATTTCAATCTAAAAATTGATTATTTTCGTGGTGATTGGCACACCATTACAAATTGATTGTGCGTCTGTTTCATAACTTCAAAAAACTTGTCGTGGCTTGATTGACTTTCAGAAAAGAAAAATGAGCTTCATAAATTTACGAATTAATTTTAAACTGCTTCCATTTTATATCCGAAATGATTTCCTTCATGTTTGGAACACAATTTTTATTTAATCGAAATAAATTCAAACAATTAAAACGAAATTTATAAAGTGACAACTTTAGTGCACGAAGGGGTAAATCTGCCGAAAAATTTAGAGCTGCAAAATTAATTTTAAATTAAAAAAATAAATTAATTTATTTGCCCAACGGAATGCAAAACCTTTGTTTCGACAGATCCAAATCAAAAATAAATTAATTTATTTTACCAATGGAAAACACCAATACTTTTCCTTCCAGTTTCTAGCTTCGTTCCTTGAACCTTACCAAGGGTTGGTACAGGTTTTTTTTGACAACTCCAAGAGTTGTCAAAATACCCAAGGGCTATCAATTACATTGCTGAAATTTAAAAATATAAAAAAAACATTTGTCCTTTGAAAATGTATAGCAACTTAAAACATGGTTCAAAATACTATTCCAATGGATTAACCCGTTGCACAATCCGAACTTTAAAGGTTTCCATATTCTTTTTTTTGTTTATTATTCTTTAAATTTCTATTTCAAAAGTTAAAAATTACCTGAAGCACGCGAATCCACAACAAAACAAATTCAACCAAAACAAAATTAAACCACGGCAAAATTAATTCACAATTCATGTCACTTTGACAGTTTACTCGTAACCTTAACTCACCCTTGAAAAATACCTAGATCTATCTACACTTTGGTGCGAGTTCGCGAGACCAGGGTGACCAACCCTGGGATTAAAAAATAAAACACAGAATTTGGTCGAAAGGGTGAAAGGGGGTTTTTCAAAACACGCATTGTGGCGACTTAACGAACTGTCAATTGTTAATTTTCAATCCATAACAACAGGACGCGTTACACAGTCTTGCGAATAAATAATTCGCTGGAATCTAACCTCAATTACGGATGCTGAATGAAAAGTCAGAATTCGTGACCATTCGTAATTAGCAGTTCGTTGTTCGTGACTCATGTGCAAGGCATTTATCACCATTTCTCTAAAAAAAATCAAGTTGAACACGTCTGAACCGATAACAGTTCTTGCGACCAAATATGATAAACGTCATACACGCATGTGGTAGTGTAAAAGATTGAAGTCAGGTTTTGTCGGCTTTAATTTTAGTGCAAGTTTATAACCACTTTATAGAGAACTTCAAGATTTTTAGTCGGGTTTATGACATGCCAAAGCTGCTGTACAAATTATCTGAACTCTAAAGTATTTTTATGTAATCATTTACTTACGACCTAGTAAGAAAGATAAAGGAACTCAAAGAAGTTTGGAAACAAGGTTGAAAAATAAATTTTTACCGATCCCAGAGTGGTGATTTTTCGATATAAAAAAATGCTAGCATTTGGAAAAATTTAAACACTGAAGGCCTGACAGTTCTCTTTAAGCAACGTAAGCCGCGACGTCTTACGACGTTTCGTTAGATAGCAACCAAACAAAATTTGGAAACAGGGTTAAAAAACATTTTTCACGTCCCGGGTTGATTCGATGAAAAAAAATGTTCACGATTTGGAAAGGTTGCCGTGACATTTGGCCATGCGTCATATGGCCATATTTCAAAATATTGCCATATGGCACATTGTGCAAGTGTCAAATGGCCATATTCGAAAACATGGCCATTTGATGCTTTTTCAAAGTGTCACATGGCCATATTTCTTTTTGACTTTTGGGCATATGGTTTAATGCTTAAACACCCACTTAAGTGGGCCAACACTCAATAATATATTGTGGCCCTTTGGCCCACCCTGATGTGGCAAATGGAAATTTTATGTAAATTATTTTATTAAAATTCGCGCGAATTTTAAAAAAATGCTTGTATACGTTTTCAAAAAGTTGTTTTGAAAAATTTAAATTTTATGTTAAGTACTTTTAAAATGTTAAGGAGACTATATTTAAAACAAAATTAAAATCTTTCAAAATAACTATTTGAAAACGTATACCTACAAATATTTTAAAAAATTCGCACGGATTTTTTAAAAATACATACTTGTATACGTTTACAAAAAGTTGTTTTGAAAAAATTTAATTTTGTTCTTAAAGAATGTTTTAGAAAAAAATTTACATTAAATTTCCATTTGGCACATCAGGGTGGGCCAAAGCTCCACAATTTATTTATTGAGTTTTGACCCACATAAGTGGCTATATTCGAGCATTAAACCATATGCCCAAAAGTCGCAAAGAAATATGGCCACATGACACTTTGAAAAAGTGTCAAATGTCCATGTTTTCGAATATGGCCATTTGACACTTGCACAATGTGTCATATGGCCATATTTTGGGATATGGTCATATGACGCATGGCCAAATGTCACGGCACCACATTTACAAGTAAGTATTTAAAAAAAAGCACGAATTTAAAATAAAATACTTGTAAACGTTTTTAAAAAGTTGTTTTGAAAAAAAGTAATTTTGTTTTTGAAAATTTATGTAAAGTATCTTTTAAAATATTCTGGGAACTATGTTTAAAAACAAAATTAAATTTTTTAAAACCAACTTTTTGAAAATGTTTACAAGTTTTTTGTTTAAATTCGCGCGTACTTCTGGCAAAAGAATAATTTGAAAGTGACATATGACCATAATAGCCATATGACACTTTTTAATAGCGACAAATGGCCAAATGTTGGAATATGGACATTTGAAGCTTGCAAAATGTGTCACATGGCCATATTTCATGACATATTTCAAAATATGTCCATATGACAAATGGCAAAATGTCGCGGCACCTTTGGAAAGATCACGCATTCATCACTCTATTAAACAACGTAAGACGTTTTAGCCCAAAGCTAGTTTTTTTTTATCAAATTCCCTTTGGAATTTTCTGGAATTAGCTAAGTTTTCAGGAAATAAATTATTGCGCTTTTTTCGTGCAAATTATTTCCGCTGCAGGGGTTTTTTATCCCCTATTACACCCCCATGGCTGCACCACTGCACTGCACAATATTTTCTGACCCGGAAAACGAAAAAAAAGACTTCATAACTACTAAACTCATCATTTCGCTATTCCTTTGTTAACTTAGTTTCACCATCAGCACATAAATTCTTCCAAATATTCAAGCATTCAATTAACATGAGTTTAATAGCTTAGGTCTTGTAGGAAAGGTACATAACTATATAAACTCTTAGATTAAAATTAATTTCATAAAATTCCTCAGCACGCCAGCACGTGATGATGGAAACAAATTGAATCTTCTTTTCAACTTAACGTAGCCATCACGCACAAGAAAATACTTTCACGAAAAATTACAAAAAAATATGCAACACCAAAACCCATTCGCCTCATAAATTGATCCTAAATTTCAGCAATCTCTGGAGGACTACGTACAAACATACACATATAAATGTATATGTATAAGTCATCTTAAAGGGAACCACACTATCATCACACGCCTATACCATACTTTTAAAATGAAATTTCATAAATTACCTTCTCCAACCTCGCACGTATACACATTAATTAATTCACCCACCACACCTCCCTCCTCCCACACAACTCACCCCTTTGCAGGCCTCTTTAGCCTCTTTGCTCAAGTTCTTTGGATACGACACATTATGGTCTGTAATTGCAGCAAACAATTCCTCCTCGTCTTCCCCATCGAATGGAGGTTGGCCCACAAGCATCTCGTACAGTAAGACACCATAAGCCCACCAATCAACTGACTTGCCATAGGGCTGATAAAGGATTATCTATGTATATAAGAAAATACAAAGGATGTACAAAAATAAATTGAAAATTAAAAACTTAAGATATTTTATAACAATGAAGATAGAGAGAATCAAAAATCCTTATATGTACAAAAGAACACATGAAACACATTATATACGAGTATATCATTGTTTTCGAATGTCCTGTCCATGTTCATTCTTATACATACCTCTGGGGCAATATAGTCCGGTGTACCACAAAACGTCTTTGTTGTTTTATCTCCACCAATACCCTCTTTGCACATACCGAAGTCAGCGATTTTGACATGCCCATCTGCGTCCAAAAGGACATTGTCCAACTTTAAATCACGATATAAAATCCCTTTTGTGTGTAAAAAGAACAATCCTGCGGCAATTTCTGCAGCATAGAATCTACAAGGATTATATTTAAAATTAAATTTAAAGCGCATGTATGTATATAAATATTTTATCTTGTAGTGTTTAAAAAGAAAAAACCGTTACTTCAAAAATTCAAAATTAAAACCATCATGATAGTGAACAAAACATAAGAGAATGAATTTGATTTTGGAATTGTTGAAAAATAGTGAGTCATTTCTTGATATTAAATTTGAGCAGTTTCAAGGAAATTTATTTTTCATATCCATACAAAGGTTTGGCTTTATATGAAAAATTGCAATTATAAATTAATTTCTTGTTCTCATGACTTCATTTTAATAAAGGTTTGGCCAGCTTTTATAATATTTAGTTACAATTTTGAAAATGACAAGACAAGTACAATACAATAACGTACAGTTTATCACAGATAGTTATTGCTTCGCACAACTTTTACCAAGATTTTTACTTAACATCGCCATTGAAAAATTATCAAAACTTTGGATTTTGTAAATAAATCTACAATATTTTGCGAAAATTAAGCTTTTTCCAAGTTGTTATCCCCCGTGCTTCTGTAATCAAATTAAAAGAAACTTTATAGAAACTTTGCGAAAAACGACTCTAAAAAACTATACATTTAATGAATTGTAGGATTTAAAGTAGTGGTACCTATCCAAAGCAAAATATTATACACTGCTGCTCATTTGAATAGGTTCACATATTTTCACAAACTAATGTTCTTATATCTTAATAATTATTAAATGTACCCAACTATATTTTATGTTTATAGCAAGACTATTTGTGAACACTTATTTTGGCGTAGAAACATTATTTGGAAAATTTACTTTTTTTTAAAAAAAGTGCTTTGATCATATTATTTGACAAAACCATGTGATGTTTTTGGCTCATCAGAATAGGTTTACTGGCAATAATTGATTTTACGGCAAAATGCGCTAACTAATCATCTTGTTTTGATTGCCAGTTATTATTAGTTATAATTGTTTTGCGATCTGTTTTGAAAATGGGTCGTGAAAAGTGTGAAAGCTATGCAACCTAACTGCTAGAGTGTTATCATAAGAAAACCCCCTTCGAAAATTTAATAACGCTTCCCAGATTTTACATATATGCAAATAAAAATGCAATTTGTAAGTAACGACATCTGTATTTTAAGTTCAAAGATGGTAGATGAGTTAAGTCATTTAGATATAAAAAAAAACAAGCAAGTAATGCTTATAAAATAAACATGATGGCTTTTGTTTGCATACTTACACAGCAACTGGTTCCTTAAACTTTCCAAATTGTTGAATTTGAAACATCAAATCGCCGCCATTCACATACTCCATAACAAAGAATAGCCGATCCTTTTTTTAAAGATTGGGTATAATAATTATTAAAAATCCCTATATTTCCATTGAGCAATCAAAAAAAAATATAATTAAAAACTTACCATAGTTTGGAAGCATGAATGCAGCTGTACAAGGAATGGTGGTTTCTCACCCAAAGCTAAAACTCTTTTTTCAATCATCGTACACTCAACATCATCGTCCTGAATGATGACATCTTTTTTCAAAATCTTAATCGCATACAATTCTTCTGTTCCTTTTCGTTCAGCAAGCATTACCTAGTGAGTTAAATAAAAAAAAACAACAACGAAAAAGAGCTTAACACAAATTGGTTTTGATTTTATTTTCAAAAGCAATGATTACCTTTCCAAAAGATCCTTTGCCCAAGACTTTGATAAAATTGAAATCCGAGGCTCGAATCATGTCACGTTTGGATGCAATATGTGTGGGATTTGTATCACTTCGCATGACAAGAGGCTTCTTTTGTGATGCTCTCTTTAATAATAAAGGATACAAATATATCGAGAAAAAAAAAGTTCAAGGGTAAAGGTATATTCTTTTGTGGTTGTGTCAAAATAATTACCCTCATTTGGCTCTTGAGTTTGATCAAGTCTTCTGTGGCATCCGCACAAGGAACATTATAGAATTCACCTTCTTCCTGTGTGAGCAATTTAAACCATCCATTTGCGGGGTTCTAAGGAAGGTAATTTGAAATTTGTTATTTTTTTTTTTGGTTTGATACTTTCATTCAACACAAACATTTTCTATAAAATGACAAACAAAGGAAAAACAAATTTCATTTTACCTTTATAACTTCTGATATGCCAAAGGATAACGAGCCCATAAAATCATTCCTGGATGTTCTATCCCAATCCCAAACCTCAATAAGCACACGACGATCTTTATCTTCTGGTTTAAGTTCACTGATAAATAGACAAAAAAAATACATAAGAATAAAAGAAAAGAAAATTGCCTTGAGTTTCCAATTTAAACCCAAAAAAAAAAAACACAAAAGGGGTTTCGAACTCACTAGGTGATAGTTTCATGCCACACGGGATTTAAACAGGCTTTAATGGTCCGTGTTTTTTTCTTTGATTTCTCATGTTCATCCGGAATGAGTTTGACTTTGACATATGGGTCACTTAAGCCATTTGGATCCATGGGAATGAGGTTAGCACCTTCGTTAACTATAGAAAAACAAAATTGAAAATTTAAAGATTTATTACATTGAAAAATCGGTTTTATTATAAGAAAATCGTTATAAAGTTTAAGTAGAATAGTGAGACACTATGGAAACTTTTTAAATTCTTCATGTGTTCCATTGTATATATGTATGTGTACATAAGTTTGTGAACAAATATTTTTTCGATTTTTTGAAAAAAAAAAACATTATTTATTATTTTAATTAAATATCTTGAAAATTGGTTAATACATAAAGTTCACATACCAAATTTTGTTTTTAAAAATTTTACAAAATTTTAAATATAAAAAATTATTTAAAAAAAAAAAACGCCTAACGATTTTATTTTTTTTTTAATAAATTCAAATTTGAAAAAAACGAAACAAATAGCAAACTTAGCAAGTTCAGCGATATCAATATCGCTGGCGCGATTCAGTTGTGCATTTTATATTCTTTAGCTTTATTATTAAATAATGGTGTGAATGAAGTGAACTGTTTTAGAAAAATTAATTTTCAAATTTTGGAAATAAGAGCTCCTTTGTTTTATTGTGCGTTTCGTGTTTCTTCTTTATACGTTCGTGATTACACGACTCGAACGTGCTTTCTTTATTTTGATGTTTCTTGAATTTGGGTTTATTTTGTGGGAAATATTCAGTAGTTATAATTAAAAATATTACGAAAAACGTTTGTCAAATCAGAAACGTCAAAGTTCGATCAGATAATAAAGGCTTGAAATGTTCATTCGTGGTTTCGTTTCTTCCTTTCCCCTACATATCTACAGCCCTCTTCCAATCTGTCTAAAAGACGATGAAAGAAACGATAAAAGGAATCGTGTAATCGGTGAATTGCCTTAAATCAAGGCAAGCATTTGGCGTGAACAGAATTCAAAATAGGTGGTAAGATAAGCTGCAAATGAAGAGTTGCCTTACTGTCTTTTTCGGTGCTTTAAAGGGGAATATCTTTCGAACCCCATGGTTTACGACCATATAATTAATTAATGTACACGTTATTACCTTTTCAACGATGTATGACACATTGGTGTTGAGTAGGTAGACCAGCTCCCATTCATATTTGCCCATTCTCCTTTGCTCGACATTTCCGATATTTTTATCTATGAATTTATTAACAAGAAATTATTTTTCAGAATAAACTTAAACTGTCATTTTACCTACATTAAACGGTGTTCATATTGGACTGACTCCTCCGAATTTTCAAAAAAATCCACAAATTTTAAATGTTTTTAAAAATTAACTACTTTTCGCTCTTTCTAACCATAAAGTGGGAGGGATATAAATTTCAGAGAAGTCAAAAATAGTCGTTATTTTGCAACCATAGAGGAATCTCAACATCGTCGACTCGGGCAAAATATCACGATGGACAGATATAACTTCGAAGTTGTCAAGGACTTTGTCTGTTTCTTCGGTCTAAGAAGGCATTTAAGTAGTAAGGCCCTCTCTCAGAGAACCAAGGAGACTTTATACAAGACCCTAATCATCCCGGTCCTGCTTTATGGGTCAGAAGCATGGACACTGAAAGATTCGAATAAAAATCTGCTAGGGTGTTTTGAGAGGAAGATTCTTCGTGTGATTTTCGGTCCGGTGTGTATCGAAGGAGTATGGAGGAGAAGATTCAACGACAAACTATACGGGCTATACAGCGACGTTGACCTGATCAAAAAGCTGAAAATACAGCGGCTGAGATGGCTGGGGCACGTGGAGCGTATGGACAGCAACGCACCTGCCCGACGAGTCTTCGAATCCAACCCCGATGGGGTACGCAGCAGAGGAAGAACCCGTAACAGGTGGCGCAATCAAGTGAATGACGACATCAAAGCACTCGGTGTGCGCAACTGGAAGCGGCTAGCTAGGGAAAGAGCTGGCTGGAGGGGCTTGTTAGTTGAGGCCGAAGCCCATCCTGGGCTGTGAGCGCCATCAAAAGTGAAGTAAGTAAGTTGCAACCATATATAATTCAATTTTTTTGGTTGATTTTTTTTATTAAAAAAGGAATAAAAAAAAATATGGACGGTTTTGGACTTTTTTCCCATTTCCAAATAAAACAAATATTCTAAATTAAACAAAACATTGGTTTCTACTCACATTTTCCCAAGCAATTGAAAACCCGCAACATTTTATATGCGTATCTGAATTGTATAGAAAGAGTCCCTTCACGTAAATAAGAGAATACTACACCGTATTATTACCGACCTTGCCGACGTAAATCCACATTCACTTGAATAGTAACAAGTGAAAATTCAAGCAAAATTCCCACCGATGAATAGCAGAATAGGGCTGTTAGTTAAGAAACCAGTTTTGGTTTTTGTTTATATTTTATGTCGTTTTCGATTGGATTTTGGAACAGTTCGACTCCTTTTTAATTCCAATCAAATTATTTTCTGTTGCACGAAGCCATCAAGAAAAATTAAATGTGTGTGTGAGTAAATGGTCTGACTATTGTCAATTAATCCGACGAAAGATTTTGTATGTAGAGGTATGTATGTTCCTAGTCTTATAAAAATTATAAAATCGAGAGCAGAAAAACACTCGGCAAAAATTATTTGGAACCGCCAATCGAAAACTATGGAAATGTAGTATAACATATGTACGTCCATAGTTTTCGATGTACCTTATCTAGTAACAATGCTATTAAAATATCATTTGTATGGCTGGCCATACACGAGCCAGCTAAACGGCTCGGTTCCAATTGGCTTCGTGCATTTTCTACTTGATAAATGTCAAAATGTTTCGGCGCCGAACTTCTAAGATTGTCACCCATTTGGAAAGCCACGAACCAAATTGGTTGTGTTATGAGCCGTTCGGCTCGCTAGTGTGTGTCCAGCTTTTAAGCAAAATAAACATAAACAAGCAGCTTGAAGGTTGTCAAACCAATCTGGAATCAGTTTAAAGCATTCGCAACAATTAAAAATATGGCTTAATCACCTTTCTAACCTCATACTTACTACGTTTCCAACGACCGAACTTTATCCTTAATCTTTTAGAATTTTCGATAATTTATCACCCAAATTTCTATCTGGATTTAATAGATGAATTTAATCGAGTAAATTCGAAATATATCTTGTTGAATCTGCATAGGAAAAATAATTTCATCAACAAATATCAGTAGTACGTAGCGTAATGGTTACAGTGCGATGGGCTGTCACGCTGGAGGTCTGGGTTCACTTCCCAGCCTCGTCCACCTCAAAACTAAAAAGTTTTTTTTTTCAGGACTACTGCCTATTGCGAGGAACTGACAAATCCTCCAAAAGTATCACTTTTCATACATGAGTGCTTATCGTCTAGCCGTTCGGATTCGGCATAAAATTGTAGGTCCCTTCCATTTCTGTCGACACGTGCACACAGGAATAGTTGCGAGTTGTTAGTCACTAGGCTCTGGTTCTTCATGAGCCGTTGCGCCACCTTATTTATTTATTTTTATTTATTTATCAAAAAATATCAGTCTTACTACTTAAGAGAGCTGCGCTTGCGAGCGCTCTAAAAGCTAAATTGAACAAAAATAAACGAAGTCCAACAATTGTTAATTATAGACGCATACTACTATTTCCCTTTCTTTGGTTTTTTTTCGTCCGACCATTTTAGTGTTTCTCCGAAAATTATCATAGTTTCGGCTATATTTTGTAAACCGATATTTAATTACTCAACCACCCACACACAACTGAAAAAAGTCCATTTCATATAATATATTCGAATTCACCATTCCATGGTGATTTTTTATAAAATTTCCTACTGGAGCAGTCTTATTATGATCAACAGCAACACACACGAACACAAAATTCATCAGCGTGTGCCTTTTTTTCTCTCCAAGTTCAACTTGAGTTCATTCAGTTACTCGTAAGTCTTAAATTCTGTGTAAAGTATTTTGCTTCGTTGATTTGCTGCTCGATCGTCGGACTTAAAATGTATGTATTTTTGTAGTTAATATTTAATATACGGTCATATATTTATTAAGTAATTGTTCTTTAATTGATGTGGATCGGTTTTCGGATTAAAAACATAAATAAAAATCCATTCGACTTCTCGTTCTCTTTGTTCGTCGGCTTGGCAGTGGATGACATTTTTTTCGATTAAAAGAAGGTCGTTAAATTTAAAATTTAAATTCAAATGTTCGGGCTGAGATTGTGTTCATGAAAATGGTGGTATAGGTATACTTTGTTTATTTTATTCACTGTTTTTATAAATCGATGTTTAAATTCAATTATTTTTTTCTGTCAAATTTCCAATTTAGTGTACATACATTTTCTTTTACGCAAATTCAAATTAATTACATTTTTCATTTCATTCATTGGCTAAATATTCTGTTTCCTAAAATATGTTCCAATAGATGTCTATTAAGAAAAGTGTAGTGAAACTTTCTTTTAAGTGTTTTAAAGTGCGTGTGCCTATCTAATACATATGTATGTACATTGTACATTGAAGAAAATATTAGTAATCTATTCGATGTAGGTACATACATTATCTACCTATCAACTTTTCAGAAATTTGGTAAGTTTTTATTTGTGTTTCTTACTAGATAAAATATTTAATGCAAACATTTCGATTTTTTAAAGCTCTCAAAAATGGGTCTAAAAATTTTGATTAAATTTCGTATCTGTTTTTTCTTTTCTTATTTTTTTGTTTCTTGAACGGCGTTCACATTGGACTGACTATTCTGACTATTTTTGACTTCTCTAAAATTTATCTCACTCACTTCATGGTTAGAAAGAGAGAAAAGTAGTAAATTTTGAAATTTTTTTTAAAATTTATGGATTTTTTTTTACTCTCTCTTTAGTAAATTCGGAGGAGTCAGTCCAATGTGAAACCCGTCATGGAATTCACGAAAACAGCCGGTTTGCTCAAAAACGAACCAAACGATTTGGGTATACAATTTTTCAGGGTTTTCCTATGAATGAAAAAAAAAAAGTTTTTTCTATAATTCACCTGCTGCCACACCGTCTTTTCTTATTTCTTTATTTTACGGAATTCACCGAAATGGCTGTTTTTTAAACAATTCAAAATCTAAATATAGTGTTGTTAAATCCGCCCACCACCACGTCCACTTTTTGCGCTTTTTTGTTTTTCGGAAACACCTTCAATAATGTGGATGTAAATGTTCAGTTTGTTTTTATTAACGTTTAAAAATTATTCAGACTACGGCCACGCCCATATTTTTTTTGTGTTTAATGGAATTTATGAAAATGGCTGGTTTTCTCGAAAACGACCCAACGATTTAGATAGAATTTTCATAGTCTGTTTTTATGGACAAGACAAAAATTCAAAAATACCCGAGCAGAAAAACAATCTAGTTCTCGATACGGCACTAGAGAGTTTTACATAGATTCTGGCAAGGGACTAGCAAGGGTTGGAAACGGCTACAGCAAGTGCCTTGGGCGACCGACGCAGGGACATACATAAGCCCCAGGGACATAAAATTTTAATTTTTGGAGATTAAGTCCCACACAAGCGAGACCCAAGGCCCAAATAAAAATGTTGGGGGTTATGTCTCAATAAATAGGAATCATCTGGGTGGCCCGCTTCGCGAGTTCAAGGATTCTTACTCCCTTTTTGGGCCCTCTCTTCCGCTCATGTGACTCCGTCGCTCCGCTAAAGGTATGGTCAGTCGCCGGGCAGGCGCCTATGTTGTCAGTTGGTCTGCTTTTAAAGTGTTTGTTTTAAACAGATTTGAATAGAAGCATTTATGAATCCATCAAAAGGAATTTACACCCGCGGTGGTAAATTCCTTTTTCTGAACGGCTTTAATTCCAATTTTAAATGCAAATAAATCCCATTGAAGAACAAATATCAACAAGTGTACAAAATTAACAAACTCAATTTTCAAATTTTACATTTCTAATTTTCTAATGTTATACTTTTAATCATTGAGTATTTATTTGGTTGGTGAAATTTAAAAACTCGCGCGAGTTTTAAAATTTCACCAACCAAATAAATACTCAATGGTCAAAAGTATAACAATAGAAATGTAAAACTTGAAAATTCGCACGAATTTATAATAATAATAATAATAATAGTTTTAACTGTGTGCCTGTAAGACCTCAGGTCTTTTAAATGCAATGCACGGCACTAGTTAGAAGGAATAGAAGGAAAGGAAAGATTTTTATGTCCAATAAAGTGGGGCATAATCCCCAAAAATTAAAATTGGGCGTTATGTCCCTGGGGCTTATGTCCCTGCGCCGCCTTGGCCATTACGAAGCCGTCTTTGCCTCGTCAGGCAAAAACAAAGTTAGCTTCACCAACGCGCTACCAACTGGGCTAACTCGCTTTACAAAAATTCAATGTCGAAAGTGAATAAGTTTCATACTATAATATCAAGGTATATCAGGTAATATTATTAGCATGTTCATTTTTGTTCAGTTCTGCGCATGTGTCAAAATCAATAGTAAAAAAATTGAGTTTCAAACAATCACAAAAAATTTGTTTTTTGTTAAAAGTGTAGCCATGTTGAAATTTGGAAAGCTGCGCCTGATAATACCTTAGATATGTGTACTGTGCTCTAATATTGCATAACAAATACCATACAGAATTGAAGAGAATTAATGTACTTGCTTACTAGGTAGAACAACTTAGAACAGGTTTTCTGTTCTAAATTATCTGACGTTTCTCACAAATCTATGCTGTTCTGTTTTGATCTGACTAACTGAAGTCCATGTGATATGAAAAACAAGACAAAGGAAAGAGACAAAAAAGGGTAGTATGATACTGAAATAACATGGTGCTTATTAAATGTTTGTTTTTTGGTGTTCAAAAGACATTCCTGATGGGGTACCGAAACATGTCCACCAAATTTTTACTAGGAAGCTCCTCACGAGTGTTTGAAAAGTTTCCCTCGTCTAAATATTTATTACTGAAATCCAGCAAGAGTTTGCCAAGTATCTGACAAGTTTTTCCTTGTCTATTTTTTCCCTACTGATACTTACTATGACCTTGGCAAAACTAGGCAGAAATTTGGAATTTTTCCGGATGGGTAGTTTTACCTAAATCCACCCACTGCCACGCTTACTGTCTATACTTTTTTGTTCCTTTTAAACGGCTCCAACAATTTTGAATTTTTTAAAACGACCCAAACGATTTGAATGGAATTTTCAAAGTCCGTTCTTATGAGCAAAAAAAAAATGCAAAATAATTCTTTTACTTAAAACGGCCCACTATCATATAGACACTTTTCTTTCTCGGAAACGGCTTCAACGATTTATCAGTTTGTTCTTATAAAAAAGAACAACATTTTGTAAGTTTTTCTTTTTTTATTTCTCGGAAATGGCTCTAACGTTATCGATGAAATTTACCGATAAAAGTTGTTCTACTAAAATTATCCTACTTCCATGAAGTCATCATTACGCTCTGCATAAAAGAAGTAGAAGCTGAGACGATTTAGAGCCGATTTTTCAATCATCAGTTAAACTATCAGAGGAATATTTACTTTAGTAACAGGAACAAATTTTTCTTTTATTCGAAGAATAAGTACTATCTGAGGTTTAACTGACTATTGAAAAATTGGCACTCAAGCAGCTTACATTGTCAAGTTTCTAAATTGTCGAAATCTAATGATGAGATTCCATATTAGCAAGAAAAGATAGATTTTTTTGTGGAACGAAATATAGGACGGCTGAATTTTATACATATACCGGAAAGAGAGACTATTAGAAATTATTAAGTCCTGTTTTTGGAGACGCCATACTCCTTGTGAAATCCGCAATTTTGGAAAACGCGAATGAATCTATAACTCCGAAGCTATTGATCTTAGAGGAAAAATTGCAAGGCCAAGCTTGCAGACAATTAAATTATCTTCATCATACGCATACATTTTTTTGGTGCGGCCGATATTTACAAGGTTATATCGTTTTATTATTTGTTTTTTTTTTTTTTCACATTTACACATTTTTGTCGTTCTCTAATAAACTTACGTGCATTACTTACCGAATAATAATTTTAAAATACAACATTTCTAACACTTTGATATATTTTTGAAGATGATGCGATACCGCAGTCAAAAGTTAGATCAATTCGCAAAATGGCGGATTTCGCCAGGGGTATGGCGTCCCATAAAAACAGAGCTTAAGCTTTTCTATATTTATTCAGGTATACAAAATTAAGCCGTCCTATATTTCGTTCCATAAAACTATTGTTTTTTGACTAGTTTGCCTTAGCCCAGTCAATAATTACAAAAAATGTGCTAAATTCGCAAAGCGCGATGTAATTCTGCATTTTTGATATGTTGGTGGGGCATGTTAGAGTAGTATGTATCTAAGTTTGCAACTAAAACCTGTGATCGCTGCAGGAAAAATGCAACAATGGAAAAAAACGCTTAAATCACCCCATTTTTTCCGACATTTTCCTTTATAACTTAAAAATATGCAACTTAGGAAAAAACCGCCCACTATAAACTTTTTTGTTAAAAAATTTTCTACCAGATCACATCATTTTTAAATTCATGCATATTATATTTGTGTTGCTATCTAACCATGAATTAAAAAAAATTCAGAAAAATTAAGTTAGTAAGTAAGCACTCAAAAAATATGTCCAAATCTGCTAAAAATTTAGAATCAAATAGTCTAGAGTAAAATAATTATGGCAAGGAACCTGATGTTAACTAAGTGCAACAAGCAATGTTTGCATTACTGCTGTGGTCAAAGTAGGACACTTAAGTTGGCACTGATTTTTTCACGTACTTGGAACCTTTAACTATGACAAAATATAGTTGTGATATTTATATCTTTTTCCAAGCAACTTTGGTATCGATTTTAAAAGTTCCGAAAATTGTGCACTTGGCATGTAAATAAGTCATTTCGTGAACATTTTCGAAACTTTAACATTCACTTCCAAAGTTGCTTAAAAAAAGATAACTATATTTTATGATAGTTAAGGGATCCAAGTACGCGTGTACAAAAATCAGTGCCAACTTAAGTGTCCTACTTTGACCACAGTAATGATGGAAACATTGCTTGTTGCACTTAGTTAACATCATGTTTCTTTCCACCACTATTTGACCGATTTAAATCAAGTTTTCTAATTTCGTCTTGTAATACTATACACTAACTGATTCCATATTTTTTGCAGAATTGGAAAATGTCTGACCTATTTCTTGAGTGCTTCAAAATTGCTTAGTTTTTCAGATTTTTTTTTTAATTCATGGTTAAATAGCAACACAAATATAACGTGTATGAATTTAAAACTAATGTTGTCTTGTAGAAAATTTTATAACAAACAAGTTTATAGTGGGCGGTTTTTTTTCCTAAGTTGCATATTTTAAAGTTATAAAGGAAAGTGTCGGAAATAATATGGTGACTTAAGCGTTTTTTTCATTGTTGCTTTTTTCCTGCAGCGAGCACAGGTTTTTCGAAGTTGCAAACTTAGCTACAGACTACTCCAAAATACTCCAACAACATATCAAAAATGCAGAACTACATCGCGCTTTGCGAATTTATTGTCGAATTTGACTGGGCTACCTGTACTGTATCTGAAAACAAAAATAATTGTGTATAGGTATATTAGACGTGCAGTTTCAAAATAATTCTTAGATTTTTCAATTCTTGCACCATTTCCCATAGTTTTGCAATTGAATTAGTAAAGTAAAACGACTTAATGTCTGCAATGCTTATAGCCACATTATGGTGTTGAGCCAAAAGAGCAAGTACATGCGATCCAGTCGTGTATTTTTATTTACTTTAGGGTTACTATATTTAAATTGTTGACTAATTGGATTTAGATCTTCCGAGAATTATTTTTGAATATTTCCAAGAATTGCTTAGAAATATTTTCCATACAAAATAAAATTCCTCTTTGCGCATACAAAATATAATTATATAATTCAAAAGTGCAAAAGTTAAATTTTATGATACTCGTACCTACTGACTGAATGCTTTTCTCAGAATTGAACTTTCAACTCAATATTTTTTTTTATTTTACTACCGCACAGTAGGTAGATCCAACAAAAATAATAAATACTGAGCACTCTGTGTAATGAAAGAGTCTTCCTTCTCGCATTAAGTCCTGTGGCCATTCAAATCACCCAACTCCTTAAAAATAATTGGAAATTCATTGTAAGTAATAGAAGTGCACGCATACATACACATCCAAAAAGAACAATTTCTTTGAAAGTCCATTACAAGCAATCTCTGTCACCAACAATTGAACATTTTCTCCTTGTCATTTTCTTCTTAAAATGAATATACTCCTATAGACCACAAACTCTAAGGCTTTGATTACATTTATCATTACGACTGTCTTGAGAGATACGAGTATGTATATTGTAGCTATGTAAGGTACGTCCTTTCGTCCATTAGACATTATTTTGTCACAAAAAATCAATGGAATAATGTATCTGAAACTTTGGACAATATGCTTTTCTGCTAACCAACCAACCAATCCCAAAGCAACGGAGTGGGATTCAACAAATGATGGGTTTTATGATTCCATTGCTATTCAAAGAGGGAACACAAAAAAGATGTCCTCGTTTTTCTTTTTTTTTCTTTTGAATAAAAAAAAGTATAAATCAGATGATTCTTTAGTAGGTACTATGGTTGGGCACTTTGGAAGATGGATGGATTCTTAATGAACTTAGATTATTATAGATAGAGTGATGAAGAAGAAAAACACATCTAAGGAGAGCTTCAGTGATGGTAGTGCAAGGCATATCCTTAAAAAGTTTCTATATGTCCTCGAGGATGGAGGTTTACTATGCATATTTTATTCAAGGCTTAATTTTTTTTTGTGAAACATCAAATGTTTGGTATGGAAGAAACGTCTCTTTAAATATTGAAGAAATTCAAGTATTGTCGGGAGTTGAGGTTGGTATAGTTGCTTAGAGCGACGAAAACTTATTATTTTGCATGCTATGCTAAGTTACACAAATGTGCGTAAAACATATCTACATGTCTTAAACTAGCTTAAAATTGGCTGTTTGAAAGCAAATTTATTTTTAGAAATATAACATTATCTGTTCTTTTCGCTGAATATATCCTTCCACAAAGGGTAAAGATGAAGAGTAGTAAAATGACATTTTTAATATTCTGAGATAACGCTGATTAAGTCGACTTAATTCCTTTTTGTCTAATGATAATAAAAGATAGTAAATGAAAAAGATAAACGGAGATAAAACAGAGCCCTGTGGGACCTCATAGCATTAATTTGTAGAATTGCGATTAGAAGCTAAAATGACTTGTGTTGTGTGGTCCAAAATATGATTGCTAACAAAAAAAAGCGGTCCTATGAGAATTTTAGCCACCAATGATGTGTAACATCTAACCCATATAATTGATTTTTGAATAAACCTTTTAGTAAAGAACAATTGCATTCAAGGTTTTTACTATTAGATACGATTGTGTGGAACGTAGGCTTTCACAGAATTCACCAAAATTCACTCACACATTTCTGAAAGATTGGTAATTTTTTTTCAATATTTTTAGTATACCTTGAAAACGTAGCCGAGTTTGAATATTTTACTTTTACGACTTTTTATTTTTATACAAAAATTTAAGCAGGAAAATTTAACAATATTAAATTAGGTAATTGCAGTTTTTTTTACAATCACTTTAAAGATTATAGACACAAAGTTTAATACAAATCCTTAGAGCCGTTTTGTTAAAACTTGTAAAAATCTGAAATTCTGTTTTAGCTCTTCAATTATGGAAGTGACAAAAATAATGCCCGTCTTAGTGACGGTATTATAGAATATGTACATTTTATATTTAATATACACCTAATAGCTAAATATATTAAGAAGAAGAGAAGTTGCGGCTTTATGAGTAGCATGTCGATTCCGTTTCTACATTTAAGTCCATCATTTTTGTAAGCACTGTAGTAGCCCGTAGCGTAATGCTTAGTGCGTTCGACTGTCACGCTGGAGGTCTGGGATCGCTTCCCAGCCTCGTCCACCTAAAAACTAAAAAGTTTTTTTTCAGGGCTACTGCCTCTTGCGAGGAATTGACAAATCCTCCAAGAGTATCACTTGTCACGAATAAGTGCTTCTCGTCTAGCCGTTCGGACTCGGCATAAAATTGTAGGTCCCTTCCATTCCTGTCGAAAGGCGCACACAGGAATGGTTGCGAGTTGTTAGTCACTAGGCCCTGGTTCTTCATGAGCCGTGTATTCATTTTTGTGTATGGACACAAAGCTGTTCACCATGGGGCTTAGGCATTATATGGCAACAAAGATTGAAACTAGAGCGAAAATTAATTTCAATAGTGTTCCATTGAAATAACGGTATTGGTCACTTTTGATGAACTGGATAGAACCCAAAATAAAGGAACTTTTATACCAATGGCAAATAATATCGAATAATACAATGGTTGGCCAATAATTCGCTTAATAGTATGAAAATTCTACTCTTTTTTATTCGATTTAGCGAAATTGTGCATCCAGTTCACACAATTGAGATATTCAACGTTGGAAAGCTTAGTTCAAGAGCATCATTTTTGAATATTGGAACAGAACTGTAAGCCATGGGGCTTATAGGCAGTATATTACAAAATATAAATCAATTCGTCTATGTTTATTCGACTTTGCAAAGTGTTTTTCTTATATTTTTGGTCGCTTATTTTAGCCAACTCCCATTGTTTAGGACAAAAACAAAATACTCGTACGTTGGTACAATCCATAGTTCCTAATCATTTACATAGGTCTCGTTTCTGGCACTAGGTAGACCAGGTCCCATATATTTTTGCCCATTCTCCTGTTCAAACTGATTTTTTTTTTTTTCAAAATTTTACGTAATTGAGTACTGCCATTGAGTTTATACACATAGAGGAACCACGTCAGAGTTATGATATCACCAATGTAGGTGGCGGTAGTAGCCCGTAGCGTAATGGTTAGTGCGTTCGACTGTCACGCTGGATGTCTGGGATCGCTACCCAGCCTTGTCCACCTAAAAAACTAAAAAGTTTTTTTTCAGGGCTACTGCCTGTTGCGAGGAATTGACAAATCCTCCAAGAGTATCACTTGTCACGAATAAGTGCTTCTCGTCTAGCCGTTCGGATTCGGCATAAAATTGTAGGTGCCTTCCATTCCTGTCGAAAGGCGCACACAGGAATGGTTGCGAGTTATTAGTCACTAGACTCTGGTTCTTCATGAGCCGTTGTGCCACCCGATTTATTTATTTATTTATAATGTAGGTGGCGCCCTTATTTTCATCTAGAACAAGAACCAGTGATAGGCAATACAAGAACCATTTTCTCCTTAAGGTAGACTATTTCCTTAGTATTTTCACAAATAGTCTACCTAAAGGTGGAATTAGTCTACTTTAAGGAGCAAATGGTTCTTGCATTGCCTATCACTGGTTCTTGTTCTAGATGAAAAAAAAGGGCGCCACCTACATTGGTGATATCATAACTCTGACGTGGTTCCTCTGTGTGTATAAGCTCAATGGTACTACTTATGTTGTCAAAATACAATGCTCTTATAAATTTTTAAGTCAAACACTGAAAACTGGATGGTTTTACGACTTTTACTTTTCAAGATATTAAAAAATAATGAAGCCAACATCTTAGTAAATTTAACGTAAGTACCAATTTGCATATCATTCATCCCTATTGCGATTGTCAATCGTTGATTGATAGTTGATAAATATTGAAATTTGATATTTAACCACCCAACCGAAAAAAGATTTGGTCATGGAGAATAATGCAGACCGTTGTGAATTATAAGAAAATTGACAAATATCAATGATTAATTGATCAGATTTTCAGTAAATTGAGTTTAAAAATCCAAAATATCAATATTTATCAACTATCAATCAATAATTGACAATCCCAATAGCGGTGATTATTTAATTTACATTTTGTTTGGCTTTTGCTCAAGAATTGCATGGGATAATTAACACCTTATTCGCGATCCACTATGCGCCAAAAAAAAATATTTCCTGTTTTTCTATTCTTTCTAACAAGATGTCTGTTAAGTTGGCAGGGCAACTTTCACCTAGAGGAACAGGACCAACACAGTAATTTGCATTTTTTTGCATTTATATTACCGATTTTGCAGTTCACCAAATAGTGGGTGTAATAGAGTACCTGGTACTGGTAGCACAAAAAATGCCAATAATTGTCTTTAATTTGTAGTGAATTTGTCGTGAATTTGGCGTGAATTTGTCGTAAATTTGCCGTGAAGGAAAAAAATTTTTCCCACCTCTTTTTAAACAACTAACCCTGGATAATGCTAACTTGACTGTCAGGTTAGTTAAAAAAAAATAGATTCGACAAAATTTTTTCTTTCGCTTAATAAAACTTCAGACATCTTGGGGGCCGGGTTAACGTTAATAGAATGAGCTAAAATTTTACAGGATTTTTTTATTTATTTAGAACAAATTGTGGGGGTGCATCTGTTTTAATTGTTAAAACATTTTATCAAAATCAATCATCGATTACTGTGACGATGAGATAGTTACGTGAAATTTTTGGGAGAAACAACGTGCCAAAACAACGCACTATTTATCGTGTAGTGAATGATTTCGAAGAAAGAGGGTCTGTAGGTGGTAGCCCCAAGCATGGAGCACAACCTACTGCAAGATCGGCTGAAAATATTACTGCTGCAGCAGCTCAAGGAAGTGTTCAAAACAATCCATCAACCTCAATTCGACGCCGTGCTCAGGAGCTTGGTCTTCAAAGAACAACTTTGGCCACAATTTTGCAGAAGGATTAGCTTTTTTTTTCATTTAAGATTCAGTTGACACAAGAGCTTCTTCCACAAGACCATTTACGCCGCCGTACATATGCCAATAGGATGTTAGAGCTAGCCCATGACTACCCCGATTTTCATGAAAAAATCATAAAGAGTGACGAGGCACATTTTCATTTGAATGGATATCTGATTAAACAGAATAGTCGGTTCTGGGCAATGGAAAACCCTCAAATTATTCATCAGTCACCTTTGCATCCAATAAAAGTTACAGTCTGGTGTGCAATTAGGAGGAATCATATTGGACCTTACTTCTTTGAAAATGAAAACGGCATAACGGTAACTGTAAATGGGGAGCGATATCGTGATATGATTGAAAACTTTTTAACGCCAAAACTGCATGCTTTGGGCTTGATTAACATGTGGTATCAACAAGATGGTGCCACATCGCATACAGCCAGGATTACAATGGAATTACTGCGAAACCTCTTTGATTGGTTGATTAGCCTCCACGGTCGCCTGATTTGACTGCTCCGGACTTCTTTTTGTGGGGATATATTTGTATCTTGTTTTAATTTAATCTCAAGATTTTGTGCGCGTCTAATTTATTCATGCTCTTTATTTGATGAGCTTATGTATTCTAGAACACCAAACTAAATAAACTGACCCGATAATAATTAGAGCCAACTTAATATTTTTTCCGCTTTCATTTTAATTAAAAGATTATGATGACTATTAAGAAAATATAGGTTTGTATAGTTTGTGATAATAACACAAATTTGCAATTCCAATGCTTGAATTCTATTGTGTCCCTCGAAGATGTGATGACTTGACTGTTATTTTTTTTGTTTTAGTTGCTGAAGTACTTTTCACTCAGAAATCTTCTCTCAAATACTTTATTATATCAAATTTCTAAAGCAAGGCTCCTTTTGAACGTGACATCATTAAAGAGACAGAGACGCTCAATGTCAAATCATATTCTCAAGTATCTCATTATCTCCTCGCTTTCATAACAACTCTGGTGTTTGGCTTCAGATTAATTAGCCATAACACCCTTATCCAAATCATTCAACCGCTAATACAACGACCTCACCCACCCAACCTCCCCTTTACACTCTAGTGCTGATTCTCATTTTATGTGAAGCACGCAATTTACCACTTAATTAAACACAGAAACGTCGTTTCATTCTCAACATACATTTCATATATCTTTCCAAAAAAAGCAACAGCAAAAACAAGAAGAACAACAACAAACAAGTTGCACAATCGCAGGATTATTAGGCACTTTGTAGAATAGAGGAGTCCTTAATCCATGCATCTTTGCCTCCCTATTCAAAAAGTGTCGGATCCTTTGTCTCAACTAGAGCAACTAAACTTTTCTGCCGAAGGTTGTATATGTATTTCTGTATATGTATATATCAATACTCATATAAATGATGTGGATATAGAGGTGGTGCTCTTGTAGTTTAGATATATTATTTTACGTACCATGTACATCTGTTTTTTAGTTTAGAGATACAGTTTTCATTCATTTTGAGACAATTCATTCAATGTGAACAATGGCAAATGAAAAACAAAAGACCCAGACTCCTTTATCTTGTGCAATGATGAGTGAATGAGTTTAAAGAAAAATACCAAAAACAAAAGCAAACTGCATTGTGCTTGAGATAAGGAAATTATGCCGTATGTTTTCGAGAATCAAGTTTGTATTTGTTTTGCATAAAATCACAAAACTAATAAATCAATATTGATGAACGGTGACATGATGAACAATACGAAGCATTTGCTCAGAGTAGACGCTCATTATATGTAAGAGGGTAGTTTCTTTCCCAGATTTGGCCAAACATTTAATTTAAAAACTTTTGTGGCATTAAGGCAAATAATTTGAACTCAATTTGTCCGAAGCATTAGACTATCAGCTCCATTAGGGTGGTCCATATTTTGAAAAAATTTAAATTTTGTTTCCCTCAGAGAAGCAAAGGATTCAAATACAGTAGAATCTCGAAAACATGAACGGTTCTATAACATGAACAGTTCGGAAAGATGAACACCTTTTTTCTCACCATTGAAGTGTTCCAGAAGATGAACGGGTTGAATTATGGGTACTCGAAAAGATGAACGCTTTATTTCTAATAAATTTTTTTTCTATTTCTTTCCCTTTATTGCGTCGTGTATTTTTTTAGTTAATGTATTAAATTTTGGTACCGGTAAAGGTAGGTGTTATTGGGCGCGATTTACCTTAAACTTTGTGTTAATTCTCAAAATAAATGTGAATTTTGAAGAGGAAATGTGTCTCCCGTAATAAAATTGTGCTGTGTTGGAATAAAAAAAAGTAATGCAATCACTTCGAGTGTGTGAATCATCGATTTCGTGGGGCGGAAAAACGTAAGACATTGCATAAATTATAAATGCTGAAAATAAGGCCTGAAAATTGCAGAGCAATGTAAGACCGATGTATCGACTCCTGCTTAAGACATTTCCGAGAGAAAGCAATAACGAGACTTCTTTCTTTCGAGTGACAGTTAACTATAGATCATTTTTTTAAAGAAAAATGTCGAAACAAGAATGTTTTTTATTTGTTTACTCTTATGAACAAATTTTTAATTCTTGTTGCGTTTTATGTTTTTTTTTTTTAAATAAAGTAAATTGTTATTTATGTTTAGCTAAATGTTTTTCTTAAACTGATTTTCAATGCTTGGAAAGATGAACAGTTCGAAAAGATGAACGGGGCCTGTCTTATAAGATGGACTCTACAAAAATGAATATGACCTTGCGTTGACAAATAAAATTTCGACTATAACAGATGTATCCGTTCTAAATAATTTAAAATTTGACAGCGATCACAGGATGGTAAGGACAATAATCAAAATCAATCATAGCACAATGCAAAGAAACCGACAAAAGTTAATCTTTCCTCAATCAATTTTGACTGAAAATATACTTGCTTATAATGAATCTTTAACGAGGAAAATAGACGAAAATATAAATTTAAGCAACTTTAATAATGATTTTCAAAATATTTATGACAAACTATGTAGAATCTATTATAAAGACAACAGCCAAAGAAAAATTAATGAAACCAAGATCCGAAAAAAATGACAAGTTATTAAATGAGACTAAGGAATTGATTGCCCAAAGAGAAGTCCTGAGAAAAACTACGAATCCAACAGACATTGAAAAACAAGAATTAAAAAACATAAGAAAAACTATCAAGACGAAAACAAGATTATGACGTACAAAAATTTAATGAATCAAAAATTAAAGAAATTCTAAAAAATAAAAAATCAATTAAGAAAACAAAACAATTTTTAAATAGTGAAAAAGTATGGATAGTTTCAATGAAAAATGGATCTAAGACAACAACAAAAAGAAAGGATATAAACCAAATAGCAACGAGTTTCTTTGAATCGTTATTCAGATCAATCAATGACATTGCTCATGACGACAATTCGGACGAATCCTGGAACAACTTTAACAATGACAATTTATTTCTTTTAATGAAGCCGACATTAAATTGTCTTTTGATGATTTGAAAGTAGATAAAAGCGCTGGTAGCGACGGTATTGAAGGAGAAATGTTGAAATATGGCAAGGACGCTCTAACACCTGTTATAACAAAATTTTTAAATGAGATTTTGTCAACACAACGAATTCCTAGACAATGACAACAGAGTGCTATAATATTACTACACAAGAAAGGACAAAAAGATGACATGAACAACTATAGACCTATCAGTTTGATATCAACAATCTACAAACTTTTTTCAAAAACAGTATATAAAAGGACTAAACAAGCACTTAACGACCGAGGAAATAAGCAGGATTAAGAGAAGGATTCTCAACCACTGACCACCTTCAGACAAATAACCAGCTAATTGAAAAACATAACGAATACAATAAACCACTTTACCTATGTTTCATTGACATTGCTAAAGCTTTTGACACTGTGGAACACAACAGTATTTGGACGGCACTAAGCAATCAAGGGATTCATCCCCACCTTAATAAAGACATTTAAAAACATATACAGAAATAACACCGCAAGAGTTAAAACTGACAAACTAAGCAGAGAATTCCATTTGACAAGACGAGTGCGACAAGGTGACCCCATGTCACCTCCATTATTTTCTGCAGTCCTAGAAGATATCTTTGGAAACTTGAAGTGGAAAAACAAATATGGGATAAAAATACAGGGAGATAATTTATCAAATTTAAGATTTGCAGATGACGTCGTTCTTCTTTCGGAATCAGCAATAACCATACAGTCAATGTTAAACGAATCAGATATAGCCTGCAAACAACATGGACTATGCTTAAATCTGACCAAAACAAAAGTAATGACGAACCATTTGAAAGAAGATATACTGTTTGGAAAATACAAACTTGACTATGTTGATGACTACGTGGACCTTGGACAAATTAAATCTTTTATAAATCAAGATGATAAGGAAATCAACAGACAAGTATCTAACGGATGGAAACAGTTCTGGAGCTTGAAAGAAAATCTGGACTCTAACTTAAGTAGTGATACAAGGAAATACATATATGACTCTTCAATTTTACCAGCTTTGACGTACGGGCTACAAACCCTAGGACTAACATCCATTCTTCAAGATAAATTAAGAACCTGCCAAACAAAAATGGAACGAAAACTATTAAATATACGACTAATACAAAGAATAAATAACGAGGATATAAGAAGAAGGACAAATAAAGTTGACGTGATACAACGAATAAAACAATTAAAATGGAGCTGGGCAGGCCACATATCATGAATTCAAGACCGAAGATGGACAAAAATTGTGACAAAATGAATTTATGAGTAACTATGTACAATATGTATATTAAATTTTAAAATAATAATAATTATTGTTAAACAATTTTTTTTAAGTATCTACATATATGTAATTAAACTAATGAAAAAACTTTGTAACATTGGCGAATAAAGCTTATAATAATAATAATAATAATAATAATAATAATAATAATATCCAAACAATTTTCGTAACACATCTTTAGATAATTTACGAACATTTGTTTCAAAAAAAAAACTAATTCTATGACTTTTGAATCACCAATCTCAAGCTCAAATATCTTGAAATCTTCAACATCGATTTTAAAAATATTCAGCATTCTTATAGATCTCATTACCAGCTTTCATTTGGTACCTATTTAATCTATGTACGCACGTGGCTCAGGCTTCAGTCAAAAATGGGTCATCTCCTTTTGTTTTTAATTTTTCCTGTTCATATTGAGGATTTTATCCTTAATTCAAAAAAACTAAAAAAAAACAATTTCTGCTAAATTTTAATTTTCAAAAACATGCAACATTTTTAATATTTGAAATTTTGAAAAAGTTTTTAACAAAATTTGTCGCAAATGAATTTCATTAACATTTTTTGTCAAAATTTATTTAACCTAACACTATAAACTACCGAGATATTAGACTTGACCTACACAACAATTTTCTCACAAAAAAACTAGATAATCAATCTCAGAAACGCACTAGTGAATTTTATAGGATGATTTTAAGCATGCTTATGTCCCAACACAAGAACTAATATTAAATAATATAAAAACACTTAAACGCAATTTTTCCTTCCTTCCCCCACAATTTTCAGGTATTCTTAATAGCCTTATTAGGAACCTACCTACACATATAAAACATACAAATAGTTCCATAAAATTATATAATTTTGAATTTACTTACTCTCAACTGTTAGTGTGTTGCCTTTAACGTGTAGCTGTAGAAAAATTCTCCCTCGTCGTTCTGTGTGATCACATCCACATAAACTTGGTACGTTTTCCTTACATCTTGCATGTACGTTCATGTCACATGCTACATAAGTTTTTTTTTTTGTTTTATTAACACACAAAATAAAAAGAAAAAAAGTAAAGTATTATTACTAAAATTGCATTTTTGTATGTAAATTTATAACCAAGCAATTAAAATGAACAACACTATATAAACTGGAAACAGGAAGCTTAAAATTATTACATTCATATAAAATATTTATTTAAACAGCGCACACATGATACACTTGCACACACATTCACATATACATATGTAAGTAAAATAAATCAGCAACAAACAGAAGCCTTGATTGTTAAAAAAAAAAAGAAATAAAACTTTATAAAATGACAAACACACGCTCCGAAAAAAATAAATTAAATTTTTTGTTTGGCATCCCATATTCTGTTGCCAATGCCAATGTAAATTGTTCTATCTGTATCTCTCTCTCTCTCTCTCTTAAAGTCCTTGCATGATTTAATTTTCTTAGACTCTTTTTGTGGATTTCATGGATTAATTTTGTAATTAATGATAATGATGGTCCCCCCCGGGTGCTGCTATAGGCCTCCAACTAGAAGCTTTATTGAACGGATGCAAAGCGGATGGGAAACCGATAATGATGCTGTTAATGTGTAAAAATGGATTTTCGTAATTCGTGTCGTGTCGTGAGGCAGGTGTTAATACAAAAAGTTCTATTAAATAATGGCATGGTGGTTAAAGAACGACGCGAAATGATGCTTGGTAAGAGGATTTTTAAATTTGTAGAGCACAAAAATCCAAAATGAGAACGAGCTGAATTAAGGTTAATTGTTAGATGGGTTTTGGGCGCTAGGACACTGTTTAATGAGGTCAGAAGATAAATTTCATTCTTAAGTGAAATAATTTTTTGAAATGTAGCTGTTGAAGGTATGTAAGAACGATGGAGTTTAAAGCTTTAAGAAGGGTGAAGTGTTTCAAATATTATATTAAGAAATATTTGGAAAAAAAATAATTTAAATAATTTACAAAAGGAATATATATAAACTACAAGTTTGAACTTACCTTAAGATACTTATTTATCTCAGCAGTTTGTAAGAAGTTATTTCCAAAATGTACATAATTCATGCAAAAACTAACTTACATGTTCAAAAATGTCGGCACAAAAGTGGGTAAAGTAAAATTTTGTAAATGGTTCCAATGATTTGAACAAACATAGAACTATTTTCAATCTAAAACGACTAAACGGTGAAAAACTTCAGAATGTGACGTAGTCAAGTAGACCTATATTTTGACCCAAACAAATTGTTATAAAAAGTTAAAAAAAAAATTTGATGACAAATTTTGAACAACAATTAGTTCACACTTATTGCTTTAAAATTCTTCGAAAATATTGCCATCAGATGTTGTATTTATTATGGAAGTAGGAGTTACTTTAGGGTTCGTAAGAGATTTCTTCCGAGAAAAATCCAGTCTGATTAAAAAAAGAAAATGGGCACGACTGGATCGCACAAACTAGCTCTCGTAGCTAACAACTTTAACGTAGTTGGAAATTAATGATGTTCAAGTAAAGGGGCTTTCAACGGGGACGCTACAAAAATAGAGCAACAGGGACAGCAAATGACGCCATATTTCTTGCCGCTCTTTTGACATTTCTCTTCAGTAAGGTTTGCCATTTCATGATGGAAAGATATACGAGCCAACAACGAGTCGAAATTATTAAAATTTACTACCGAAATTTGGAGCCAGTGGCCTCAACATTAAGAGCGCTACGTCCAATTTATGGTCGTCATAATCGTCCTAGCAGATCAACAATTGAGCGTCTAGTGGAAAAATTTGAATCCACAGGCACAGTACAAAATGTTCCCGCGCCAGTAAGACAAAAAAGTGCCCGTAGTGTCGAGAATATTGCTGCCACTGAGGCTTCAGATGCAGAAAGCCCAAATGTGTCTCTCACACGTCGTTCTTAAGCGTTGGGCATATCTGTGACGTCGTTGTGGCGAATTTTGCGAAAAGATCTTGGCCTACATCCTTACAAGATTAAATTGACGCAAGAACTGAAGGCGCTTAACCACCAGAAGCGTCGTATGTTCGTGAATTGGGCTGAGCAAAAACTTGAAAATGATTGAAATATGCGGTATTGGTCAGGCAGCCATCCACACGTACTCCAAAAGTCATCATTGCATCCCGAAAAAAATTACGGTTTGGTGTGGTTTATGGGCCGGCGGCGTCATTGGGCCGTACTTCTTCCCTGATTATCAAGACCGGCACGTTACTGTGAATGGGGATCGCTACCGTTCAATGATAACCGAATATTTTTGGACCCAATTGGATGTTATGGACTGTGAGGACATGTTGTTCCAACAGGACGGCGCCACAAGCCACACAGCGAATGTCACAATCAATTTATTGGAAACCAAGTTTGGAGAACGTGTTATCTCACGAAATGGTCCAGTCGCTTGGCCGCCTCGGTCGTGCGATTTGACGCCGTTAGACTATTTCCTGTGGGGCGACGATAAGTCTATGGTCTATGCCAACAAGCCAGCGACGATTGATGAACTTCGTACGAATATCGAACGTGAAATTGCAGCAGTATCGGCCAATTTATGCTTGAAAACCGTCGAAAATTTGCTTCAGCGTCTGGACTTCTGCAAGCGTGCCCGTGGTGGCCGTGCAAAAGAAATTGAGTTCCATACATAATTGCATCAAACGAACTTTCACAGGAATAAAGAATTTCATTAATATCCCAAACCGTTTTTGTTTTATTTAAAAAAACTTTTGTAGCGCTCTTATCGAAAAACCCGATACTTGCATTAAAAAAAAAAAAAAATAAATAAATTATTACTATAAATAACTATAAATTTATTATTTTGATGGCTTTGAGAGTAAGAGCTCAAAATTAAGTATGCCATGAAAAAAAAAATAAGAAATCGTTGGAGCGGTTTTCTTAAAAATTATTTTTTTATATGTACTATGTATGTATATAAAATTTTTCGCTCATATTCAAAAATAAAATCTGGTATGTCAGCATTTAGTATTTAATAAAATACAATTTTACACAAAATAAAAAAAAGATACTGAATTTTCAAAAAAAAAAAATTTCAATATATTTTTAAAAATCCAAAAATTAATTTTTTTTAAAATTTGTATATGCAAAATTATTTGAATTTTATGAAGAAGCTCTTGTATAAAGACTGGTTGAAATCGGTGCAGCCGTAGATTTGAACACAAAAAAATCGGTTCTATGACAGGTAACGTTATTAACCGTTATTGGTAAAATTTGTTTTCATCAAAATATTGACCATACTTTAAATAGTAAACGCATATCTTTTTATCAAAATTCTTGGAGCCGTTTTCGATATAAATAATGTTTTTCTTATCGTTTTTTTTTTAATATTTGTATGGAAGGTTACTTTATTTTTGGTCCTAAACAAAAATTTCAAAAAACGTCTGAGCATATTAGTCAAAAAACACTATATACCAAGTTTGAAGAAAATCCCTCCAGCAAATCCCTCCAGCCGTTAGGGCTCTACGGTCGAGGACAGACAGACAGACAGAATTGCGGGACCCACTTTTTTTCGCGTTCTCTATAATCGTAATGTTAAGGAAAATTATTATCTCGAGTTCGATTTTTTTTACGAGTCCATAACTTGCCATATAGTACCTACATAATATGGCAAGTAAAAATCATTAATCTGTTTTTAAGATAGTTAATTTTCAAAAATAGTAATACACATCTAATATTTTTGTTTAATACAAAAATTATTTTTTTTTGCAAATAATTTGTACATGCAAAATTGTAAATTACCTCCTGTACAAAATTTGGTCGAAATCGGTTAAGCTGTTGATGATAAATTTGAAAATCAAAAAACTGTTCTTATGAAATGTACCGTTAATAAGCGTTATTGGTAAATTTTACCTGATGTAGTGATTGAGAATCATTAGAGCCCATTTTGAGATAAATCATTTTTTGCATATTGGTTGTATGGTAGGTACCGTTATTTTTGGAGCTAAGAAAATTAAATTTCTGCTCTATGGTCTAGGAAAATAAAATACAAAATGGCCTTTCTTTGAAAAAATTCCCACAAAGCCGAATTTTGATGGGGAGCTTCATTTGTACGTCCTTAACACTCCCTAAAAGGTACCCTTAATTTGGAATGGAGCAACAAACTTTAGGGGTTGAGGGGAAGGGGGTAAATACTTATACTTGTAAACCATATGTTATTTTTGGAAAAAGTTGTAGGTACACTTTGTAGCTCATATAATTCTTCACATAAACATTTTTATATCTATTTTTATCGTAAAATTGATAGATTTGGAGTAAACCGTTGAAAACATTGGGGTGTAGTACATTTAATCAAACAAAATGTAATTAAATTACGTCTAATATTTTTAGGTGGGGACATTTTTTATTTTGGATATGTTTGGAAAATATTTTATATTAATAAAAAACATGTTTTTTGAATGGTACCGGAAAAGAAATGCAGCCATTGTTTGCTTATTAACTCCCGAGAAGTATATTTTTTCACAAAATGATCTAAAATAAACTTGTAGACAGTGAACAAATTGACATATTAATGACTTCAGTATTTCAATTCGTTCTTAAGTTACAGCGGTCCAAAGTTGAATTTTTGATCAAAATGGGAGTTTGAAGGACTTTTTCTGAGCTCAAATACTTTTGGTTTTTTTTTTTGATATTGCTTACAGGTTTTTTTTGTAGTGCTTTTAATAATCTTTTAAATGAGCTCTTTATCATGAATATCGGACAAAATGATGTACCGTCAGTCCATTGCCAAAATACTTACTGCACGAGTCAGAAAAAGTTTATTTGGTTCTTTCTAGATTAAGCCCAATATCAAATACAAGGGCACGAGTACGATAACTTGGGCGCCGACAATTGATAACGGATTTTTGTAGAGGGGTCAAATACAAACATTTTGTACTATTGGTGGGGGAGTCTATCTCCCCCCGTTTGGGCGGGAGGGGCAATTTAATGAAAAAAGTACTAAAAATGAAATAAAATTATTTAAAAATAACGGTAATACCAATAATTAAGTATTATATCTTCTTTGAAAGCTCTGTTTTATTAGACAGTTTTTAAATCAAGTGAAATCTATCGATAGTTTTTGAAGAAAACTACTTTCAAACTCAAAATTTGGAAAAAAAAACATAAAAAAAGTTTAAAGTGCAATTTTTCAAAACGTTGAGATTTTATATTGCACTTTTTTTTAACTAGAAATCGTTGCTTATATTAATTTTTAATCAAAAACCGAAAACAAAATGATTTTATGTCTTCTAGTTTTCAAGAAAATTAAAAATTAGCAAAACTACTACTTTAATTCAATTAATTTTTTTTTTGCTTGAGTATTTTACATGGTCTTTATATTGATAGTAAAATAGAATATGGATTAATTCTTACACAAATTGGCTCTAAATAATCATACTTTCCCAACACCCAGCCCTATGGCGTATAAACAGAGAGGTATGTTTGGGGGGCCATGCTGCCCCCCCTGCAACCGCCCTGCTTTGAGTTTGAATGCAACATTTGAAAACTATTGACACAAATAATTTAATTCAAATTTAGGATTAAAGATTAGACTTCTGACTTTTAAAACCTTTATTATTTTGCATTTTAAATATTGTTTTTGCTTTTTAATATTTGTTTTTCCATTTAAGTCGTTTTTATCGAAAATCGCCCTTACCTACTAAACGGGGCGAGATAGACCCCCCGCTCCTCTGCTTGTATTTGACCCTTCTTCAAAAATCCGCTATCAATTTTCGGCGCCCAAGTTATCGTACTCTCATCGAACTTTTTTGAGGTTCAGTTATTTTTAAGAAGGGCGACATTGTTGAGCGATATTGTTGACCGATATTGTTGAAAAATAAACAAAAACAATACACAAAATGTGTTTAATATAATTTTGTTTTGTAATTTTCAAATTTCTCAAAAACTAGAAGACTAGACTAAAAGCATGATTTTTCATAAAAAAAACATACTCTAAAATAATTTGATTTTAAATTTTAATAAAATATTAGCGCCTTGGTTTTAAAAAAAGCCAAAGTAGTTGTTGCCGTTTTTTTTAATACCTACTAATTTATTTCACATTTTATGCATTTTTTTTTGAAAACTGCCCTTCCTGTCTAATTGATTTTGTTTTCTTGTGTTAAACCAACCTACATTCTCATCTCTAATGTACATTTATTAAAATATCACACTTAAGTACTGATTTAAATCACAATTAAATATATCTTCAAAACGGTAGCTTTTATCCATTAAAAAAAAAAATAAATCGGGTGGCACAACGGCTCATGAAGAACCAGGGCCTAGTGACTAACAACTCGCAACCATTCCTGTGTGCGCCCTTAGACAGGAATGGAAGGGACCTACAATTTTATGCCGAATCCGAACGGCTAGACGAGAAGCACTTATTCGTGACAAGTGATACTCTTGGAGGATTTGTCAATTCCTCGCAAGAGGCAGTAGCCCTGAAAAAAAACTTTTTAGTTTTTAGGTGGACGAGGCTGGGAAGCGATCCCAGACTTCCAGCGTGACAGTCGAACGCACTAACCATTACGCTACGGGCTACTACTTTTATCCATTAAATGGTGTAGAATTATTTTTAGAAAACTAAATTTTCTATTTAAAAATATGTTAACCATTTTTTCTATAGTTCAAACGTTTAGGAAAGAAATAATATAATTTTAACGTTTTTTCTACCTTTTTTCCCATACAATGTGTGTAAAACGTTGTGTAGCTACAAGCAATCAATTGTTTATAATATTATTAATATCAAAGAATCTTCTTTTTTAAGTTATTTTTTGTAGGATTTTTTGGTCTATTTTTTCTTTAATGCAAATAACTTTCGTTCAATTTGAGCCACCCTAATAAACATACATTAGTGATACTGTTTTAAAATCAATACAAAGAATTTTAAAGATTTCTTCAAAAATTTAAACCTTCAACATTTACTTATTTTCAAAACAAAAGTTTTATTAAACTCTCATTGCAAGAGGTTTCCATCAAGTGGTTTAATAGAAACTTTTTGAAGTTTTTTTTTCTTCAATTAAAGGGTATTTCAATTGGAACGTCAAAAGCATTAAATCATTCATTTTACTTGAAAACCATTAATTTTACCTTAACCTTCCCTACCCGCATGTGTCCCTTAAATAAATTTTATAAAGGTATTGCTCTCTACCCTGTTGGACAAGAAAACTCCATCTTAATCCTGTGTTGTGTTAATTTTCTTTAAGGTACATCATTAATAACGTATAAGACCTCAGCTGGCAAGTGAAAATACAAGTGCCAATTACTTTGTATAACACCACACAACCCACACACATTAATTATGACAATCGACCCAACTCTTGATACAAAGCGCAGTCAGACTTTCCCACACAGTACAAGCTTCATAAAAATTAAAATTGCTAATTTCGTTTCAACACAATGTACGAGTGTGCTTGTATGTGCAAAAGTGTATTCCCAGGATGGTCTATATGTTAAGATTGCATAATTGAAGACCCCACACTATATTGGTACTTTGTTGAACGACAATGTACCATAATAATGTACATACACACCGCCCCCACATGCTCAAGTTCATTGGCTAACTGTGTGCTGTGTGCACACATAATCCTGCCAGTCAAATAAAAATTATTATGCTAATCAAATGCAGTTTATATACGAATTTTATGTCCTTTTGGTTGGTTGTTAAAATGTGTCAGTCGTGTCCAATATGATGATTGGTCAGGTGTCGGTCGTTCTTCATGTACATTTTTTGCACCTGTTTTGTTGCTCGTTTTAAATTTTCTTCAAGCTTGAATATTCCAAATTAAATTATTGAAAATTGCAGTAGGTAGCAAGAAAAGACATTAACACGTTTGGGTGTTTCTATTAGCGAAAAAGGCAGAGAATACATTGAAAAAAGGCACCACATAAAAATCCTATTAGTAGAGAAGAAAATAATTATAAAATTTATTATTTTGTATCAATGGAATGTTTATGACTAACAATAAAAAAAAGGCATAGAAATTAATTGATTGCTACCAATTGTGGCAGCGCCACAGTTGTCGTGGCTTCTTCTTTTGTTAAATGGTTTAAATCATTCTAGCAATGTTAGCCACGAGCTAATTCGCTACATGAAGTCAATTTTCCTACACAAAAAATTGCTAGAAAATTGAAAAAAAAAAAAAAAAAAATATTACGTATTCGCCATAGTGTACACCGAGTGATTTTCTTTTAAGTAATCATATTATAACTGGTTTTAATCTTTCACTAAAAATAAAAAAAAAAATGGTGGTATATGCAGAAGAAGCAGTAATTATATTATATTTTTTTAAATTTGAAATGTTAGATAACTGCTTAAATATACAAAAACTGAGATTCTTCGCAAAAACCAACGTACAAGAAACCCATTGGTTTTCTGCACTCAACCGAAAACTAATGAGAACATAAAATTAATAAAACTAAATTTGAACTTAATTATGTTTATCAAATAATAAGGTGTGAAGACCGAAAAATTGCAAGCATGAAAATTGGACAACGTCGAAAAGTAGCTAAATGCTCAACAGCAAAACTTAAATTGTACTAATAGCCCAGTCAACGAAGACTCAAAATTGTAAAACAAATGCAAAAAACAGTGCTCTCTGGATAATTTTTTTATATGGTAGGGGATACCCCCAGGTAAAACATACCCAAAGTCCCCAACCCAGGGCCGCGAGCTAAACTCAGGACGTGGGGTTAAAGATACTCCTTTTTACATTTTCGTGAATATTTCCACAACCTAGCATGCTACTGGAAAAGTATATACTACAATATTAGAGACAATTAAATTGTCTATAAATAACAATGTTCATATTTTTGTTATGGTCAATAACAAGGCAGATGCGGGGGGTAGAAAAATAAACAAATCTTAAAAAACATGTTATTGTCTTAGATACTGAATGTTTGCTGACCAATTTACCTGGAAAAAACAAAATGGTAAATACACATTTATTCCTTGTTGTTTCATCATGTCGTGAGGCTGCGAGTGAAGTTATAATTTCCTTTTTTTTTCTATACATCCGAAACTATATGAAAAAGTTGATGTATGCTAAATTAGGCTAAATTTAATTAGCAAGAGTTCGTTTTTGTGTTTCTCCAGGCCCTGGGCTGAGGACTTTGGGTATGTTATACCTGGGGGTAAACCCTACCATATACAAATATAATCCCTAGAGCACTATTTTTTGCAAGCAAAATTCCTTCGTTGACTGTACTATAAGTAAGAGGTTTACTCAAATCAAATATTTATTTTTTTTTCTGATAGATAGCGCTAAACAAAAAATTTGCTAGATATTCTAAAACTAACCATCCAATTGAGAAGAAACTCATATGAATACAATTTTTGGTATGGAATGAGAAAATTACTTAAAAGAAAACTTTTTTTCAAGTTATAAAAATTAGCTAAGACTCAACAAAAATTCTATCCTATTGAGCTGAAACGTAAACAACAGGTCATATGCAAAAGGATGAGTCCAAGATCTTTAGTCACTTTTCTGAGAACTGAGAACAATAAAAATAAGCTCGAAATCAGCGTGCGAAAGCTCGATGTGAGAAAGTTCTTTTTTTTTATATGCAAAAAGATGAGAACAAAATTGATTGAATGAGATTGATCTCATGAATTGCTAAGCATGGCTTGTCTCTTGCTCAAATTGTTGTTTGGTAATGAAGTGAAAAGTGAGGGACTATACAATAACACTTTTGTGGAAAAAATACTTCCCTCATGAAACTAATAGTAGTAGCCCGCAGCGTAATGGTAAGTGCGTCGACAGTCACGCTGCAGGTCTGGGTTCGCTTCCCACCTCGTCCACCCAAAAACTAAAAAGTTTTTTTTTCAGGGCTACTTCCTATTGCGAGGAATTGAGTATCACTTGTCACGAATGAGTGCTTCTCGTCTAGCCGTTCGGATTCGGCATAAAATTGTAGGTCCCTTCCATTCCTGTCGACACGCGCACACAGGAATGGTTGCGAGTTGTTAGTCACTAGGCCCTGGTTGTTCACGAGCCGTTGTGCCACCCAATATTTTGTTTTTTTTTAGTTTAGTTTAAAATAAAAAATTCTGGAGCCAAATTGGAGAAAATTTAGTTAGTTTGAAATCATTCAGCGAAATTTTAATCAAAAATTAGTCGGTTTAAAACTAGTAGGCTTAAAATCTCATATCACTGAAAAAAGTTTTTTTTTATTTTTGCCATGCTTTTGTTCGTTCATTAGGCCAACATAATAAACAACTCATCAAAAAAATCAGTACTAGATTCGAAAAAAGTTCCCTTCCTTAAAGGCGACAATTTAACTGAAGTAATATTTTTTAATTATATTTTTCATTTTATCAAAAAAAAAACTGAGCTCAAAATGACATTGTTAATTAAAATCTCTTATTCCTACACCACAATAAAAAGAATTTAGAAAATTGTTGCATCTTTGTGTATTGTGAAAATATTTACTTTACTTAATGAAAAGTAAAAAGTCACATAATAATTTAATTTCTTAGGTCTCTTTGAGACTTTAAATAAAATTACAAAAGTCAAGAATGGTAGAGAATTGTATATGTAAGGTACCTACTGTGTAATATTAAAAGAATTATTATACAGTAAAAGTAAATGGTCTCCCTTTTTATGCCTTATAATTTTCTCTTGTCAATGGGACCCACTCACTTACTTCCTTTCTTTGCATAACTATTATTTAATAAAATGTAAAGAATTTTTTGTTGTTGTCATTCACGTCATTCTGAGAAAAAATAAAATAAGTTATATATAAAAAAAAAAAAATTACTAACACCACATCATCCCCCGCCCTTTATACATTCACACTTACACAAGAGGGTCCTCTTGATATTTTTTTTTGTTGTAATTATTAAATATCCACTCGACAAGAAAATGACTGAATACCTATGAGGATAAGGACAACGAGTGCTTATAGCATCCTCACGCTAAGCTCATCCGTCGTAATTGCACACTACAAGTGGCCAATGAGGCTGTACTTGAAGAGGAGGCTATAGTCTAGAAAAATAGGGATGATAAAATATGTATAGTATGTATATTTCTCTCGAGTGCATTCACAGGGCCGTAGTTTTTTTCTTCATTTTTTTTTTATCATTCCTTGTCTGTTTATGGTCTCTCATGCATCCATAACATGGCCACAGAAAGCTCTTTAGATAGTAAAGGAATTCTATTTGTATATGTGGTACCGAACAAATTTAATATATATCATATCCTTGAATCCTTGGCTATATAGTATGATGGTTTGACCAGAAGGTATATACTTGCCTTGTGGTTGTTTAAACACCGCGCACACATACTGTTTCAGCTTTATCATCATCATGGTGTGGTTATTTGAGAGACAAATACGTAGAGAATAACTAGCCTAAAGGGATAACGGTTTGATAATACCAAACTATATGTATAAGCACATAGTTTGAGCTGGTATACCGATATACTGAGGAAACCAATTTTCCACATGAATAAATTGTTCACACAACTGGAAAACATTTCACGGCCATCAAAACCTTTCAATTAAAACATCGTGCTTTGGTTATAATGGCATAAATACGGTAGGTAGGTATGTAAGAAATTTGATCCAAATACTAAAAATATCATCACACACACAAATATACACAGGGTGTTGTAGAAATTAGGTCATAACCATGATAGTCATCGCCGGCCTAATTGAATACGAAGAGGAGTTTCTTAAAGAAAATTTAAGTTAAAAATTATTTAATTTAATTGTTGTCTCCATCCCTCAATTAAAAAGAACAACATAAAACAGACTCATTAAAAAACATAGTAATTTTTAATGTTTCATTCCCAATGCGGAAATATAAAAACTTTCTTACCAATTCCCTCAAGGATACTACTGTTTGTGTGAGTTAAGCATTATTTGTTTAATTATTTATTTAAAAAAAGCTTTTAACGCCCTTTATTCAAGGAAAATTCGCATTTCGCCTAGGCGATCTCATTTGGACTCATCAGTTGACTAGGGAGAGTCTTTATAGTAAAAGTTGATTTAAGAATTGCGGAACAATTTTTTTTTTTGTTATAACTTCTTTGTTTTGTAGTCAGAAGTTCCAAAAAAATCCAACAAAGATGAATTTTTGCAGAGAGCTTCATTTTTACGTCAAAAACATTTTCTAAAAAGTACCCTTAATTTGGAGTGGAGCTAACACCCTGTCGACGATGCCATGCTTCAACATTATTTTGCATTCTTGGTGATGGCTTTTTAGTTGCTTTCGAACTGTCGGAAAAAATAGCCAAAACTTCGGTGGGTGTTATCAATTCTCATGTCTAATTATAGTATCGGAAGCTAGCTACTACTACTCTGCAGAATTTTAAAAAACAGAATTTGGAAGGCGGAACTTTGAAAAGCAGAATTTTGAACACAAACAAATTCTGAGTCCGCCCAAATTTTGACACCAACCCTGAATTTATCTCAATTTTTTTTTCAAGTTGAAATTTTTTTCTTAAATTACAAGAATTCTTTTATCAAATCGCTCCTCATTCATGTTAAACAAATTTTGAACACAGATTTTTTCATTCGTACTTAAATCCGTTAAATACAAAATAATATTTTTTTTTAAAAATCACAAAACAAAATAATAACATGTTATGTAGTATCCGCACTTTTCCTTTGTTGTTGTTTACCTCCACATCAAACATTTGGCCTTATTTCAATTTCTATTTTGAAATAAGACCCGTCGGGCGTTGTTTCATTTTTATATAAGTATATTTCTGAAAACTTACAATCTTTTGTTAAATTTTAGAAATTGAATAATGAATCTAAAGGGCTTTTCAAATAAAAATCTATAAATACGCGATTTTTATCATTATTAAAACAGCTTTGCTAACAGAACATTGAATTTCAGAAAATCTTTTTTTAAATTCACATTCTTCGAAAATTCAGTTTTTCAAAATTCTGTTAGCAAAGCTCTGTAAATCGCGCGATTTTTTTGATATTTACAGAGCTTTTGTAACAGAATTTTGAAAAACTGAATTTTTGAATCATTTGAATTAAAAACAAAAAAAAAAATATTTTTCTGAAATTCAATTTTTAAAATTCTGTAAGCAAAGCTCTGAAAATAATCAAAAGAAATCAGTTGCGGCCTTATTTCCAAGTTTGAATGTGTCCTAATTTCCAAGTAAGCTTGGAAATAAGGCCCATCGGGCCTTATTTCAATTTTTGTATGGAAATAAGGCCACATTTTCAATGTGGCCCTAATTCGTAGGGCGTTATTTCACGGCAACGTATACAATTACCAATTAAAAAGGACTGGTAAAGGAGATATGGGTGTTTGAAAGTTCCATACAAAGTTATTTTTTTTTTATTTAAAAAAAAAAAAAAACGAGGGGGGTACCTAACATTTTTTTTGCTAAATCAAGGTATACATTGACATCGACTGGCATTTTTATTTTTCCGAAAATCGAAAGTGCGCCGGCTGACTTCGAGGTGGTCAATTTTCGGGACTGCTTTCCACTTGCCATTTTGTGAGCTAACAACAAAATAAGTCATTCTTTAATTTTAAATTGTCATTAAAATAATGTGGAAGTAATTTTTTTTTATTATACCGGGTGATTGGTATAAGGTGCACCAAAAAGCTGGAACAAGTAGATTGGGTATTGGGTTAAGACAAGAAAAAAAAAAAAAAAAAAATTCTAAAAAATTGATTTAAAACAGAAAAACAATTATTTAAAAACAACGGTAACGTTTAAAATGCCCTGTTATACTTTTTTGAAAAGCCAGAAATCTTTTCTTTAATTTTCATTTTAAATTAAGTTGCATTTGTGAATAGCTTTTAAACATTTAATTTTCAAACTCAAAATTTTGAAAAAAAAAAAATTAAATTTCAAACCAATTTTATTCAATTTTTTTTTTGTAGTTAACCATGATTTTTGTTTTCAAAACTAATGCTCTTGTCAATGTTTAGTCAAACACTGAAAACCGCATGGTTCTAAGACATGGACTTTTCAATATATCTAAAAATAAAGAAACCATTCAAGTAAAAACAAGAAAAAACAAGGTTGATGATAATCAACTGGTTGCTGAAATGATCATTTAGCCGGATTCTTCTTAGTTTTATGAGAAAGTTGCTTCATTTATTTGCTTATATAAGGCCTGCAACTGAACTGCAAAAAGCCTTCAAATAAAGGAGCAAGTGGCAACTGAAAGATAACTCTATATTACACATGCTAATCGAAACAATGTTTATGATATAAGAGTACTTTGGTTAAAAGTTACCCAGAATTACTGTGCGGAACATGTCCAAATCCTGCTTTAAAGGTGTCTGTACACTGTTTTCAAAATTTCATTTTTTACCCAGAAAAATTATAAAACAAATTGTAAAAATCTAAATTTTTGTGGAATTTTATTTAGATGCCCTTAAATTGTGGTAGAAATTTTTTCGTGAGGTAAAAGAGGTTAAAAGAGAATTGGCACCTGTTTTTTTTCATACACAGTTTTGAATAAAAAGTATTCATTATGTTGAACGGCGTGTGATCCGTGAATAATTATTAGAAAAATTAAATCAAAACTCTTTAATTGATCACACAATGTTGTATTTTTTCAATATCTCAAAAATTATCAGCCTTACAAAAAAAATATCAAAGTACAAATAATAGCTTATACAATTTTACACAAATAAGATTGTGGCACTTTTATCTCTTGGACAAATAGTTTTGAAGATACGAGTTGAATTATGTCTTAAGCCTAGTACGCTTCTGATGCGAAACGAAATTTGTCTGCGGTCTCCAAAACGACAACGAAATGCTTACGAAAACACAGCGGAACAATATTCTTGGAGAGTTTAAATAAATTGCAAATAAAAAATAGAAATTGAACGAAAATATCAAACAAAAACAGTGCTGTAATGATAGAAACAACAAATAAAAACACGAACAAACCCAAATGTCATTTTTCCGTACACAATTAATGGTCCGGGCAATTAATTTATTGCGAAAAGGGAGTGGAGACTTGTCAACAATCTGGTATAATCATCAATTTCGCTTGTCGAACAGCGTACCACAGAACGAAAAGGACAACGAAATTTTTCGTTTATGATTTCGTCATGTCATTTTTGTATGGGATTTTTCTTTTCGCATCAGCAGCGTACTAGGCTTTAGTCTAAAATATGACTAGTAAGCTTATGTTGTTATGAGTAAAAGTAAAAATATTGCCAAAACCTAAAAAAAAGTAATACATATAATCTTAAGATGGGTATCAACGCAGAATTTCACCATCTACAGCATATCCAAAGTTTCCCGACATTCGCACATTGGATTTCTTAGTAGTGACTTTTAAAAATGGGAGAAGGTAGGGGGAGGTTGGAGTTTATCACACTCAAGTATTTATTATGGTGCAACCAAAGTTTTTAAGGCTGAATCTAATAAAATAAAAATTACTTCGAAATGACTACAAACAATAAAGTTATAGTCCTTTTAATAAAAGGATGATTGTATTTTTACCTAAAAATGAAAAATGGAGCTAAGATTTTCCAAAAAAAAACATTTTTGTTTTGACCAAACTAAAGTAGATAAGCAAAACTATAGAAACAAATTTTAAAATTTGCGCGTTTTACTTTTACTTGTATCTCCTCATCGTGTCCTCGTCGTCTTACCGTTATTTCTAAATAATTTTGTTTCTGTTTTAAGTCATTTTTTTAGAAAATTGCCCCTCCCGCCTAAACGGAGGGAAATAGACCACCCTCCCTCCCATACGATTTTTTTCTCGTCTAAACCCAACCCATTCGTTACAGCCTTTTGGTGCACCTTCCACCAATCACCTTGCCTAGAAAGGGCACCCTGTCCTACATCATATCAAAAACATATTCGTATATGTTTTCGTGTTGTAGTGTTAGTCTATTTGATTGATTTAGGTACTTGTTAAGATTCATATCATAGGTTGTCTAAGTATCAGTTAACCAACACTCATTATGTCACATCGAAAATTTCAAGCGACAAGCGAAACTCTGACAATATAATGGGTGACGGTCGCTTCCTACGTGACAATAAAATTCCATTTGAAAATATACACATGCACCTAGTCGTCCCTACCTTTAATATCCTGCTGCATCCTTGCAATTGTATGAATTGATGCAAATTTCCCATATCTACGTGAGTTGTTTTAGTTTTTTTTTTTGTTGCTGTTGTTGTTATGTAGTTATCGCTGTATTTTTGAAACGGTAGCTATTTCTGGGGCTAATTTAAATCCTATTCAGAAGCTGGCAAATTCAATATTTTCGATTATATTAACCGGAAATTATATGAAAATCGATTGAAGGATATGTCTCATATGTGAGCAACCTCTCTATATAGCCAGATATATGCAGATGTTTTGCTAACGGTTATTTTTGAAGGTTCTTTGAATAGAAATGTTGTCCACATGGAGGTGAAAACAAGCAGGTACGTAATGGAAATATGTATGTATTTTGTTAAAATTAATAATTGGATTGACAATTTTGAAGGCGGTATTTACTCTGATTGAAAATTACCTTTAAATGCTTCTATTATCAATTAAGGTACTGTATACTCGATGCCGATAATAATACGATGATTTGAAAGGTTTAAAGATTGTAATTCAGACCAGCAAACCAATATACATTTTGGTGATGCTGCTGTAGCTGATTTGGTACAGTGTTTTAAAAAAAGTAAAAGCTGACATTTTGAATACAATAAAATGTTTATGAATACGAGAAACTTATTTGCTCCCTCCTTTAAAAATTACTTTAAAGGATTTAATTGATAAAATTTAAAAATGTGCACACAAATACACAAAATGTTGGTTAAAAATGAATTTCAAAGAAAACGATTTATATACATTTTTATCCCGCTACCTAGGAAAAAACGCTGGTTTTCCACTTTTGGATTAAAAATTCCGTAAACTTAACTTAATGAAAGCATTCTGGGTATAGGATCCAATTTCATAGCATCAAAAACTGTGTAAATTTAACAAAGAATGAAAAAAATAATCACAATATGAAGAGAAAAAAAAAAAAAAAATGTATATGACTTCCGCAATTGAGAAACTTTCCCTTTTAATTTTCCGCAAATTTTTCTTCAAAACTCTTATTTTACTCAATGCCAAAAACACAAGATTTATAGGTACAAACGCATAATTTAGAATAGAAAATTTATTGACCGGAAGAACAGTTATACATTTGTAAGGGAGAGGCCACTTCATCAAAAATTAATATCGATTAAAGAGAAATTTATGGTTTTTGACATTTGTGGGGGTAATCAAGTAGGTATGGTAGGTCGGTTCGGTACCTAAACTTTTAAATGACTATTAGTTTATAATAAAAAAAATATTTTTTTTCAAGCAGAACATTGAAAAGGAATGCTGAATGAAAAATGTATTCGCACATGGAGTCACGGCCGGCACCTAACAGTCAGTGCGTGAAACTAACAATGGGGATAGATTTATTTTCGATTTGACGTTCAATGTATTTCCCATAAGAGAAAACAAAAACAAGCTTTAAGAAACATTTATTTTACTGATTAATTTTATATGAACGGTTGCTTGTATTATAATTGCAATAGAATATTTAAACGTATGAGTTTGTAAATCAAACGTAAAACATATCAAAACTTATTACTTATTTGCTTTATTTTCCAGATGAAATATACAGGGAAAACTGATAAAAAAAGTTCTATCGCAACCACAAGAAAATATATATGCATTTTTTTGTTCAGTGCATTATTTTTTGTCTTACTTTACATTGTTGAATACCATGAATACAAGTGAATGAATTCCACCGTTTTTTTTCGTAGCAATATTTTAAATTATTTGTGCCAAAACACTGGTGGAAGAAAATTATAATAACTGTTGGACTTCTTAGAGAACAAAATTATTTAACTTTGATTTTCAATGCAAAATGTGAAAGAAAATAATTTTTGAAAAAGTTAAATCATCTCTGGTATAAACAAATGCATGAATACCTAAGTGGCCAACTATTTTAAAAATATGCGCGTTAAATGCGAATTTCAAATTGGTATAACTTGTAATTGTATCTAGAGTTTATAGCAAGTTATTGGTAAAAGTCTGCAATACTAGAATCAATTTAACAAAAACAAAAGTTTTCAAAATTAGCACAGTAGATGTGAAAATAATGCCATGCGTTGAGCATGGTAGATTTTTGATTGATTGTCTGTTTTTATGATGTTGTCATAATGTTGAATCCAAGCTTTTAACTTCCAGGGCCGAGTGCAACATTACTAAAAATGTCAACAAAGTGCAAAAAACGGTTGATTTTTTGAGGTTTGAGGTGTAACCGCCAAAAACCTTTTGTCAACGAAACGAAGGCCCCTATGAGTGCGGCTTTAGGCTAGGGAAATCAACCGTCGATCAAATATTCACACTCCGACAGATTTTAGAAAAATCCCGGGAATTCCAGATCGATACACACCACCTTTTTATCGATTTTAAAGTCGCGTATGATAGCGTGAAAAGGGACGAATTATACAGAGCCATGTCGGGTCTCGGCATCCCTGCCAAACTCTTCCGCCTGTGCAGGATGACGATGGAGAAATCTCGCTGCTCCGTCAAAATTGGTAAGAACACCACCGATTCCTTTGATGTTGAGAAAGGATTGAGGCAAGGCGACGCGTTATCATGCAACCTATTCAACATCGTTTGTGAAGCCATTGTACGCAACGCACATGTTAACACCAGCGGTACAATCTATCAAAAGGCCGTTCAATTGCTTGCATATGCGGATGACATAGACATTGTCGGCAGAACGAAGCGAGCTGTGGCAGGGGCATTTGCGAGCATTGAATCGGAGGCGGCTAGAATGGGATTGGCGGTTAATGAGGACAAGACGAAGTATATGCTGTCATCGAGAGAGGAATCTCAACATCGTCGACTCGGGCAAAATATCACGATGGACAGATATAACTTCGAAGTTGTCAAGGACTTTGTCTACCTGGGCTCCACTATTACATCGCAGAATGACATCAGTGCAGAGATCAAGCGAAGAATTACTCTTGCCAACCGCTGTTTCTTCGGTCTAAGAAGGCATTTAAGTAGTAAGGCCCTCTCTCAGAGAACCAAGGAGACTTTATACAAGACCCTAATCATCCCGGTCCTGCTTTATGGGTCAGAAGCATGGACACTGAAAGATTCGGAGTATGGAGGAGAAGATTCAACGACGAGCTATACGGGCTATACAGCGACGTTGACCTGGTCAAAAAGCTGAAAATACAGCGGCTGAGATGGCTGGGGCTCGTGGAGCGTATGGACAGCAACGCACCTGCCCGACGAGTCTTCGAATCCAACCCCGATAGGGTACGCAGCAGAGGAAGAACTCGTAACAGGTGGCGCAAACAAGTGGATGACGACATCAAAGCACTCGGTGTGCGCAACTGGAAGCGGCTGGCTACGGACACAGCTGGCTGGAGGGGCTTGTTAGTTGAGGCCGAAGCCCATCCTGGGCTGTGAGCGCCATTAAAAGTAAAGTAAGTAAGTACTTCTCAAAAATAGAAGTAATTATGAGTGATCGAGCATGACCTAAGTTCATAACTCGCCTCTTTTATAAACCAAGAAACAATATTTACATTTATTAGACTCCAGACCAAAACAAAGTTCTGTGTAAATATACATAGAATAATATTATTTTTAAAGATTTTGCTTTATTTAAATAACATAATTTTACAAACAATGACGTTTTTTAATAATCATTCTCATTTCCTAACCGAGTACTTTTGTTGTTGTTTCTGGTTTGTTTGTTTGTTTACATTTTTCATTTACAAAGCAAAGTATTTTAATTAACTTTTCTATTATATTTTCGATTTGATTTATAAGCTTGGACAATTTTTGATTCTATTTTAATCATAATATTGATATCCGTTCATATAAAATAATTTTGTAAAACTAATTTTCATCTGACGCTTTTTTCGTTTTCTCTTATTGAAAATACATTAAACGTCTAATCGAAAAGAAATCTATCGCCATTTGTAGCTTAATGCGCTGAGATGCAGGTGGTGTGGAAAGCAACTTACCATGTGTAAATTGTCTTAACTTTGTTTCTTACACATAGATGGAATCATAAATGTTATTAAGGTGGGTCGAATTGATTTAATTTTCTTTAATTTTAACGATTCCATACAAAATTAATTGCAGAATGGCTCAAAAAAAAAATCAAAATTTTAACGTTAAGAGGTACCTCATCGCTTTTTTGTTTCTTCCATGAAAAAAATGGGAACAACTTTAGAAGTACATAACTTCCAAACCTTGAATAAAATGGTTATAATATTTAAATAAAAAATGTTTAGCTTTCTTAAAAAAAAAAATTGAACCTCTTTATTGATAAAAGCAACCGTTTGGAAGAAAATCAGTTCTTAAGTATAAATTAAACAGATTTCGTTCAAAAAACTTAAATGTTTTGTCAAAAATGCAGGGTTATGCTTTTATGCATACAACTCGCGCAGAAAAACAGTCTTGTTTTCAACTAAAGAGTTTTACATAGATTCTGGCAAGTGACTAGCAAGGGTTAGCAAAGGCTAGAACAAGGGCCTTGGCGACTATGAACCCTTTTGCTTCGTCAGGCAAAACAAGTTGGTTTATTAAGGACCCAATGCCGCGATCTTCTGCTTGTCAGTCCAATGCGCTACCCACTCGACTAACTCGCTATGAAAATAATCAATGTCTAAAGTGTATTGCATAACAAATACATACATAACAGAACAGGATTTTATAAAATAAATCGGGTGGCACAACGGCTCATGAAGAACCAGGGCCTTGTGACTAACAACTCGCAACCATTCCTGTGTTCCCCTTTCGACAGGAATAGAATGGACCTAAAATTTTATGCCGAATCCGAACGGCTACACGAGAAGCACTTATTCGTGAAAAGTGATACTCTTGGAGGATTTGTCAATTCCTCGCAAGAGGCAGTAGCCCTGAAAAAAAAACTTTTTAGTTTTAAGGTGGACGAGGCTGGGAAGCGATCCCAGAACTCCAGCGTGATAGTCGAACGCACTAACCAATACGCTACGGGCTACTACAGGATTTTATGTACTTACTTTTGAGGTACAACAACTTAGAGCAGGTTTTTTATTCTAACTTGTCTGACGTTCTGGTACTGTTCTGTTCTGATCTGACTAACTGAAGTCCGTGTGATATGAAAAAGAAGACAAAGTTGCATACTGCTTATAAAATTTTAGTTTTTGGAGTACACGAGATAATAATAATGGGATACTGAAACATGATCAACAAGCTTTTACTGGAAAGGGCCTCACGATTGTTTCAAAAGTTTCCCTCGTCTTGATTTTCCCTACTGAAAACTTATTCGGGCCTTGCCCAAACTAAACAGAAACTTGGCATTTTTGATTTTTCTAGTGGGGAATTATCTATTTCACCTTATATGTTATTTTATATGTATCGGAATCTGAAGTAGGAAGAAAGGAACAATTGCGTTCAAGGGCTTTCGTTATTAAATATATTTTTGTGTGGAATATAGGCTTCCTTAGAACATGAAATTGGTCCAAATTCCCCAATGCCTTTCTGACAGAATGCGCACACTGGTCACATTTAAAAATGTTTGCTTTAACTGGAAAACTTAGCCGAATTTAAGAATTTAACTTAAAAGATTTTTTGTTGGAAATAAGATTTTCTATCGAAACAGATTATTAAAAAAAAAACTACCAACTTAAAATTCTAAGCAAGAAAAGTTAGCATAAAACTACCTGAACAAAAAATCGAAAAATCTTGGAATAACGTCTTATTTATTTGAAATGTATAAATTACAAATTGACTAAGTTCCAGGATTAAGAATATGTAGTTAAATACAATACAATACAATAACTACAATATGTAGTTAAATACAACTTCCCTAAAAACTAAATTTATTTATTTAAAACAATTAACTTAGAAACTTTCAAACATGTGTTTCCGTGTATTTGCATCATATCCGTAAAAAAATGTTAAATGCCTTTAAATTCAAATTAACGGCCGTCAGTTTATAGGATTTAGACTAAATGAAGAAACTTATTCAAGCTTTCGTTTAAATGGGTGAGACATCAGTTTCGTGTGTAATTTTAAAGTAAGTGGTTTTATTCGTCACGTGTTTCATCAATTTCGTCATTTCCGTGGCTGCGTATAATTTTAGTAAGTGAAAGTAAAACAAAATATTTTGTAACAGTCTTGTGGAGTTATGTTGCAGTTATTCATACAAAGTTAAAAAAAAAAGTTAAAAAACATCGATTTTCGTCATTTCCGTCCCCTTTATTGGGTTACGGCAACGAGAAAATGGTTACGGAAATCACTTAAAATATGTTTTTTCTTAAAAAAAATCATTAATTTATAGCAAATGATTAAAAAGTCCCTAAAAAGCAATGACAGACCGTAAATCTGAGATAGCTGGTGAAGCGAAAACGTAACAAATTATTTATCTTTACTATTTAAATGTCATTTTCGTACCACACAATCATTTCCATAAATCGATTTAACTTAGATTTTAATAATTTTAAATAAATTTCTGTAATAACGTAAGTCTTTTAAATGCATTCCGAATTACAGGGCCCTTGTTACAAGGAATATTTTAAAAGGAAAATTTAGTTTATTCCATAATTGAAAAACGACATTTTGGGTGCTAAAAAGGATCTTTTAACAGCGAATAACCCTTAAAGGGGATAAACTTCGAGGATCAAAAAAGGCCTAGATATTTTTCGAAATTTACTTTAAGTATGAAATGAGGTTTTAATAAATAAGAAATGACATCTGTTTTAAAAATTCTTTTCGTATTTGAATGGTAATACTTAAAACATGTTCTTTGAGGACCTCTTATAAATGATCTGGATTTTAAAGAAAATTAAGGTGAAAAGGGGTAAAATGACAATCAATAAAGGGATGGATTTAATTCTCAAAATTTATCTTTTTATAGTGTGAAATGGGGTAAACCAAAAAAATATATCCTTTTACAAAAAGTTCTTTTCATGTTGAGGATGTTTTAGAAACACATTAGTTTTTTTAAAAATGGTATCTGAAGATGTAAAGTGACTCCTTTTGTGTTTGAAATGTGTGTGTTTGAATAAAGAAACACAAAACCTAAAGAATCGAAGTTATATTGTTTTTGTTTTGAATAGAATTTGAGGGATGGATATTTTTTTTTACTTAAGAAAGTTTTAAGTGCCCGAGCGAAGTTGGAGTGATCCAGCTAGTTAATGATAAAAACTTACCTATCTTATTAGAAAACGATAATTCGTCAGGTAATTTAATCAGTTTTTTTCATTTGTCGGGCCAATTTGTATTTTTTAAGTAAATTGTTTTGCAATAGCAAATAATATTTCTGTGATATTTTGAAAAGCTAAAAACCATTAAAACGAAACTTACCAGACAAATAAACCATAAAACGCAGACTTTAATCTAAAAGTATATTCTAAAGAAATAAAAAAAAAGCAAAACAGAACACAATTCAAATTAATACAAATCATTTCAAAGCATGGACAAACAGTTTTTTTTTTTTGTGGAACGACAACAGTAACATTTTTTTGTTTCTTGAAAAAATCCAAACATTTAAACTCTAAACAATAAACAATCTAACTTCACTTAATTCATAGAATTTAATTTTTTAAGTGGATTACCTTTGCATTTAAGACCTTTGTGTGTAATACCATGGAGGAGGGATCCGCAATGGTCGCAAAAAATCGGCGATAGAAACGTACTGGGTTGCCATTTGTGCGGAATCTGGTGTGCCTAATGAAAAACTGATGGAAAATTAACCAGGATCCGATTTGTCGTCTCCTCAAGATCCAATGCAACAGATTTAGTTTTTTTTTGTTTAAAAAACATAAACTAGATGCAATTGTTTGTTTTCAATTTTTTCTAATTCTAAATTTCGTTTTTTTTATGCACTAAAACTATTTTTTTTTTTAAATATTTTATGACTGCGGTGCTTGTTGTGATAGATTGATTGTAATTTATTTTTCAGCGAATTTTTATTCCTCTCATGAGAGAGTGTGAATCAAATCTTTGACATATACAAAAATATATAAAATGTTGTACGAGTAATAAAGGATGGCAAAATAACTTACAAATAAATATATAATATGTAAGAAAAAAAAAAAATACGAACAAAAAAAAAAAAAAACAAGAAAAATATCCCCAACAAAGGTCCTCTGTCTGGAGTTAAATAAATCAAACAAAAACGGATAATGTTATAGCTGTTGTAAATTCATCATCTTGCATTTTTTTTGTTGCTGTATATTCCCTGGGAATGATTACGGATAAAATCCACAACAGAACATGGATTATCCTTCGGCGATTCTAATCCTGTCTGATGCTTTCACAACACACAGAAGAAGGAGATATTGTGCGCTTTCAATTTGCTTTTCATCACAGAGTACGATTATTGTATAGTGAAAGGGGAATAGAATAGAAAGTCGAACATAAATCTGTTATGGCGGAAGATTGCTTTGGGCTCTTTCTGCAGATGAATGTCATTTTTCCTCAACATTACACCCAATATATATATATATATATATTTTTTTATTATTATACCTTTAAATAAATTGGAGGAAAATAAATTGAATGATTCTGTAGCAACGGCAAACTGATGGGGGCTGAGGGACGGGGAAGGGGAGGGGCGGCAATGAGGATTATTCAATAGAAATACATAGTTCGATATTATTTCAATCGAATCCCAAACGTGCTATTAAATTAGAATATTCCAACAAGTTTGCAATATTTTTGAAGGCATCAAGACCATAAAAAGATCTGATGGCAGTTCAGATAGATTGAATGGTTATGGTTAGGATACAAAAAGGTCTTCCCTAGTCATACTACTTGTTCCTATAGATCGTGGTTGTATGGAATGTAAATTTTTTTTATAAATAAATTAACTTTTTGTTAATCTTTCTAACGGGCCAGTTATAGCGATCAGGAAAAGGCATCAGGAAAAAATTTCTTTTGCATAATTTCATGCGTTACAAAAAGATTTGAGGCATTAATGATACGAATCGATGGCAAATCTATTGAAATATTTTTTCCTGACAAAAAATAATTCCAGAAATGAATAATTTTTGTAAAAAAGCATTTATTTATTTTGCTGATGAGAATTCGTTTTACTGAACAGCTGATTGTCAATTCACAAAAAGTGGAACATTTCATTTCAGTTGTCTGTGTTCCATTTTTTTACTGTTCCAACTCATCAGTAAACAAATTACTGAAGCACTTTGTATCATTAAAAAAAATAAAAGGTTGTAGCTTGAGGTTTGACATTACATTACTGATGTAACTTTACTGATTCCTATAACCGCACGTACGTAAAAAATTCCAGTTTTCACCTGTTTCAACTTTTACTGATGGTTTTTACTGATCGCTATAACTGGGCCCTAAATCACTTTAATGTGCAACTCATAGTTTATACGTAATAGTTTTCTGAATATATCTCTATCATTTATTCTTAAAAAAAAAAACAATTGAGGAAACCCATACAAAAATGTTTTTTTCTTTTAAAAATTAATTGAAATATCATGAATTCGAGGGTCGCATACATGGCGAAAATTGACAAATTAGAAGTATTTTTAACTATAGAAGGGCTATACCTATACCCCCTCCCGTATATGCTTACTTGCTCTCGCAGCTAACAACTTTAAAGTAGCTAGAAATTGCTGATGTACAAGTACAAATGTTTCGGTACCAAAATATTATGATATCATTAAAAAAAATTAGATAAATTATTACTATAAATTACTACAAATTTGTTATTTTAATGGCTTAAAAGTCTAGAGCTCAGAATAAAGTATGCCATCTTATTTGTTTGATAAATATGAATTTATGAAAAAAAATTAAAAAATCGTTGGAGTGTTTTTCTTGAAAATTGATTTTTTATATATAAAATTTTTATCTCATTTTCAAAAACAAAATTTAGTATGCCAGCATTTAGTATTTAATAAAATACAATTTTACACTAAATAAAAAAAAATATTCATTATACCGTTTTCAAGATATTGAATTTTCAAAAAAAAAAAAAATTTCGATACTTTTTTTTAAATCCAAAAATTATTTTTTTCGAAAACTGATATATGCAAAATTGCTTGAATTGTGAAGGAGGTCTTGTATACAAATTTTGGTTGAAATCGGTGTAGCTAGCCTTTAACTAGAAATTTTAAAACCAAAAAATCGGTCATATGACAGGTATACAGTTAATAACCGTTATTGGATACCACACGTTGATTTCAATCCGGTGGCCTTAATAGATATCCCTACAAGGGATTTCTAGCCGGAAAACCGGGTCATAAAAACAAATCATGTATCTGTTTTTACGGATGGTTCCAAGACGGACGAAGGGGTAGGGTCAGGCCAATAAGGCTTCCGAACTTCTGCAGTGTCTTTCAAGCGGAGGTATTTTCGGTTTATTAGGCAGCAAAGCATCTTGCCACATATGAACTAGTAGACAAGAACGTTGACATTTTCAAAGCCATTCACTCAGTTGTTACAAAGTCAAAATTGGTGGAGTGCTGGCGCAGAGAGTTAATATAACTTAGCGCAACAAACACAGTTACCGTACGTTGGGTCCCAGGACACGGTGATATACATGGAAATGAAAAGGCAGACGAATTGGCGAAATACGTATCATCCACTGATCCGAGCCAGACTGAATCGTCAGTACTTATGCGACTGGAGCTCGAAAAGAGTAGAATTCACCAAAATTTCCACCAGAGCCAACGATAGGTGGTCACAGATTGACACGTGTCGGGTTTCGAGAAATCTTTGGCCGGATATTTCTAAGAAAAAAACTGAATACCTACTTACTCTCGCTAACGGGCCTCAACAATCCCTATTGCTTGGAATCCCAACTGGTCACAACTCAATGGGAATCCACTTAAACAGAATGGGCATCAGCGCATCTGACCTTTGTAGAGGGTGTCAAGATGAAGAGGCAGAGGAGGGCTCATTTAATTTCCTTTGTGAATGCCCTTACCTAGCTAGAACAAGAAAAAGAGCTTGCAGAAAATGCTTTTTCGTCGAACTAAGCGACATCTCGTCTCTGCCAGTTAGGAACATCCTGAAGTTCATTCGGAATTCTGGATGATTCAGGGAAGCACCCCTTAACTTATCCTCAACTTACTTTTTCCTTCCCTTTTCGCAAATCCTGGGAAGCGCAATGGATCCATTGAGATCCCAGTGAGGTGATTCGGCTTACCGAATCATCACCCCTTATAACCTAACCTAACCGTTATTGGTAATTTTTTTTTTACCAAAAAATTTATTTTACAAAATTGATTTTTTTTTTTTTAATTTGCAACATTTTAAATTATTTTTTTTAATTTTTGGTTCACAATCATGTTTATACTTTTTAAAAGATTTATCATAAAAAAAAATGAAAAACTTCAACTTAACTGTTAACTGAGAAAATCAAAAACCAAAAATATAGTTGTACTGGAGGTATCTACCAAAGATAACCAATTTTTGAAAATAAAAAAAATTATAGAAAGTAGCAATTCCTTATTTTAATTATTTGATTTTTTTTTTTTAAATCCTCGGAGCCGTTTTTTTTTTTGAGAAAAATATAATTTTCCTTTTAGGTGAAAAAAAAAAATTAAAAAAAAATGTGCAGGCATTATTTGTAAAAAAAGACTTCTTATGTACCAAGTTTGTAGTAGCTAGTAGCGTAATGGTTAGTGCGTTCGACTGTCACGCTGGGGGCCTGGGTTCGCTTCCCAGCCTCGTCCACCTGAAAACTAAAAAGTTTTTTTTTCAGGGCTACTGCCTCTTGCGAGGTAGTAGCCCGTAGCGTAATGGTTAGTGCGTTTAACTGTCACGCTAGAGGTCTGGGTTCGCTTCCCAGCCTCGTCCACCTAAAAACTAAAAAAAGTTTTTTTCAGGGCTGCTGCCTCTTGCGAGGAATTGACAAATCCTCCAAGAGTATCACTTGTCACGAATAAGTGCTTCTCGTCTAGCCGTTCGGATCCGGCATAAAATTGTAGGTCCCTTCCATTCCTGTCGATAGGCGCACACAGGAATGGTTGCGAGTTGTTAGTCACTAGGCCCTGGTTCTTCATGAGCCGTTGTGCCACCCGATTTATTAATTTTTTTGCCTCTTGCGAGGAATTGACAAATCCTCCAAGAGTATCACTTGTCAGGAATAAGTGCTTCTCGTCTAGCCATTCGGATTCGGCATAAAATTGTAGGTCCCTTCCATTTCTGTCGACAGGCGCACACAGGAATGGTTGCGAGTTGTTAGTCACTAGGCCCTGGTTCTTCACGAGCCGTTGTGCCACCCAATTCATTTTTGTTTTTATGTACCAAGTTTGAAGAAAAATTTTCCAGCCGTTTAAGTTGTAGAGGCGAGGACAGACAGACAGAATTGCCGGACCCACTTTTTTCGCATTCTCTGTTATCGTAATATAAAGGAAAAATCATTTTCTCGAGTAGGGCTGGCCACGAGACGAGACTTTGCGAGACTTTTTTAGGTCTCATCTCGGTCTCGTTAAAATCGAAAATTTTCAGCCTCGTCTCGGTCTCGTATAATTAAGTCTGGTCTCGTTCTCAATCTCGACTTTTTCATGAGAAAATTTAAATTTGCAGTTTCGTCCCGGTCTCATCTCGGTCTCATTTCGGTCAGCGGACTTTTGGAACGAAATATTCTCGATATGTCAAAATATAATTTGTCCCACATATGACGGTGTTCACATTCGACTGCCGTCTCCGATTTTTTTTTTGATTTAACAAAAGTTAAAAAAAAAATCCACGAAAATTGTATTATTTTTTTTAAACTTGTGAATTTTTGTATCTTCCGATCCTGTCCCGGGGCTTAGACAAGCGAGTAGAACTATAGTAGCTAGTAGCACAAATAGTATAATATTTTTGCCTGCGAGTTGCTTGCCAGTTACCCTGATAGTGAATTATATTTAATTTCATTTTTGGTTTTGTTTCCATAGTTTCCATATATTGTGTATTCATTTCTATATAACATATGTTTAAATTATCATACTAGACATACATACATACACTCATAAAACTTACGCTATGACATAAATGCTACTAGTACTACTCGCTTGTCTGAACCCCGGGTTAACGAAGCAAATAGATTACCTCCCATCGTAAAAATTCTGTCCCTCTGCAAGACTTCGTTAAAAATTTTGAGATAAATTACCATTTTTCAATGGCTTCCCCCTTTTTTTTCTAGCGACTCATGGGCGACAGCAAAATCAATGATTTGTTGTTCAATTTTCTTAATGGAAAATTCGATAGCTTACATTATTGAATTTCTTAACAAGCATGTAAATTGTACAATGTTTCATTTATATTTTTATATATAAATTCTACGTCATCTTCAGTATTAGCACGTTGTATGTATGCCATTGCCGAAAGGCCCCAGAAATCATGAATGAAAATTAGTTACTAAGTTTCCTCAATTCAGCTATATTATGACTTATTGCAAACAAATTTCACTACATCACCCATTGTGATTAGAGCAAAACTTATGTGCAAGTTGTGATTCCTTCAATATTTATGCGTCAACTGACGCGCAATATAGGAGAAAAAGTCGACGCAAAAGGAATACGTGCTCGAATAGAACCATTATAGGTTGGCTAAATTCAACCGAGTAGGTTGGTTAATTTAACCGAGTGGTCTGTTTAATTTCATTAATGAGAAAGTGGTTGTATGGGAAGTATGCTGTAACATAATGTCAACTGACGCGCAAAATAGGAGAAAAAGTCGACGCAATAGGAATACGCGCTCGAATAGAACCATTATAGGGTGGCTAAATTCAACCGAGTAGGTTGGTTAATTTAACCGAGTGGTCTGTTTAATTTCATTAATGAGAAAGTGGTTGTATGGGAAGTATGCTGTAACAAAACGTCAACTGACGCGCATAATAGGAGAAAAAGTCGACGCAATAGGAATACGCGCTCGAATAGAACCATTATAGGTTGGCTAAATTCAACCCAGTAGGTTGGTTAATTTTAATCGAGTGGTCTGTTTAATTTCATTAATGAGAAAGTGGTTGTATGGGAAGTATGCTGTAACAGAACGCTAGAAAAATCTGTAAATGCAGTTCGATAGAAAATCGTTTGTATACGTTTGTATTTTTTTTTTCGTTTGTAGATATAATATGTCCCAAATTTTTTCTGACAAACATTTTTTTTTATTTTTCTTGAAAATCCATGCTTTTCACATGGCCAATTATATGTTGCATGTTCACAAGTAGGGCAGCCAACAAATTGATTTGTTTTACCAGAAAACGAAAATACTAAAAATACTTTATTATAAATCTAAAAGCTCTGCAATACATTTTTTTTTCAAATTTTAGTTTAATGCAAAAAATCAGTGCCTTTTTTCTACTTTATATGTAAATTAAATGTTTTTTTTGCACCTGTATCTTTACAAATAAAAAAAAAAAAATAACAAGCATGCAAAGCAACGCGAGCACGGGTCAGCTAGTGAAGTGTATTTCATTTCGGGTATGTAAATGGTAACATATGTACGAGAACATATATTATTTAAATGTCATTATCTATAAGTTTATGTGTCAATCATATCTGATGATGACATACATTTTTTGACAGATCCTGATTTTCTACCAAAATATATTTTGTACCCACTCTCCCATTTCAAAAATTAAAAGGATATGGATACCCGATATACCACAAAGCACAATACACATGCCACAAATAACATACAATCATCTGAGGTAATTGTCTTTATAAAGAACAAGAAATAAGCATCCACAATTCCACACACCACACCTATACCCAAAACCCATGCTTGACTTGACATTTTTGCTTTTGATTCATGACTTGAAATGATAAGTATCTTCTAATGTATGCCAATTCAGAATACGAAACGACAGACAAGGATAGTGATTGATTTTTCACAAAAAAAAAGAAAAAAATAAATGATACGCAACCAAGCGTATGTCCTGAATTAATACCTCTTGACAAATCTATTTCTGTGGTGTGTGCTTTCTGCCGAAATTTATTTGTAGATGGGAATATCTTTTAAAAAGAATTTCATTTCGGTTGTAGCTTGAACAAATGTATATATATAGAACAAGAAGCCATAGAATTATTTTATTTATGTCATTCCCTGTTCTCTCCTTCAATTCGTTTAACTCGCGCGCAAATAGGATCTGGCGATATAAAAGTGGTGGCTTGATAGGATTATGTTTTTGACTTCAGATAAATATCCTTGAAACCATAGACAATATGCCTATCTCAAGTGAGTGAACTCTCCTTACTTATTGTGATCAATTTAAATACAAAAGCCTCGGCAAGGTCAAAGTCATTTTGCTTTTGGAAACACAAAAATAAAACCTCTCCATAGAACACTCATGTATGCATGTAGGTATGTATGAAGAGTGGATGTAGATACATAAAGGAGCAGAGATAATGGCAACTAAAGTATAGAATGGTTGTTGATGACATGAACATGTGGTGGCCAATACCAAATGCGTAGGTTGGGGCCTGTGTTAGAAATAGTTCAACATCCATCCTGAAGCTTTGTAGGTGTACATAATACAGCAGAAGGACATGTAAATTGTTGTACTTTTTTGTATCTCCTTTGGTAATTTTTTTATATGTATAAACGAAACATTTTCTACGTTTTCCTTTACCATCATCTAGAATGATGGTTAGACCTTTTTCTTAAGAAGCAAAAAACCCACATACAAAATGGATAGTTAAGATAACTAAGGGATGACATTTAATAGCCAGCTGATGAATACAAATTTTGTTGGTCATGGACAGAATTTGAAAAATTTAAATACGAATACTTACCATATTTGACTTGAAAAAAAGATTCAAAACATTTAACGACATTCTATAAGCACATCATTAATGACAACAGATATTTACCTTAATGGGCCTATTACATAGACGTGTAACGTGTTGTTTGCACGCGCGTATAGGCTTAAGATAGACATGTACAAAATGTTTACCAGAAATAACGCCAGAATAAAAAAATAATGGTATTTTGTCGGCTCCCCGTATTACGCAAGATTTTTGTTTGAAAAAAAAAGTATAGCTTATTATTCAAAAAAAAACATACATCGATTTCAACCAAATTTTGTATGTAAGACTTAAAAAGTTGTTTCGAACCAGTGCTCCACTGTCGTGATCGGTTTAATTTTTTTTTTTTTTTTATTCTAAATGTTGCATTCTGTTTATAAACTAAACATATCGTAAACTAAACTAAACATGTGTGTTCTTATACATGTTTTTTAAGACCCTCAGCATTTTTGTTGACATACCTTTCTGCGACAGTTTATAAAAAAGTGCATTGCGGTCAATTTAATCAAAGTGAATTGAATCAGTGGCGTGGCGTCAACAATTTGAAATGGGAAGAAGTTACGAAAGTGATTGATCTGAGAAAGTAAGCAAAACTTACCTCTTTGTATCTTGATAACAAAAAACAAGCAGATACATTAGAATTAGTTAAAAAAAAACTCTCCCGTTTGCAGTCTATTTTCATGGGACGCATGAGTGGCCTTTCATTAAAACGATTTTTTATTAATAAAGGATAAATAGTTTGCTTAATTCATTTGATTCCTACAAGAGAAAATCTGTTAAGCAACAATCTATGCTTTAAAAAAAATTTAAAAACCAATCAAAACCCAAGACTAAAAAATAAGCTATAAAGTATTTAAATAGCTATCAAACAAAAAATAAAGAACAAAACCTTCAACTTTACAACTAACTAAATAAACACTATTTCATTTCAGATATTTTTAGGAGCTCTTTTGATTCTTGTTTAACAACACCCCTATGAAACTTTTATTCCAAATCTACCAGTTTTACTTAATATTTAACTTGTTGTTCTAAGAAAGTCCCATAAAAAAGAATAGCTTTTTTTTAGATCCAGCGTTAAAAAGTACCCTAAAATCATATGTCATTTTCTTACATTTAACCATACCAAATATTTCAGATTGATAAACCATACCTTCTTCCCTTCGCCCCTTTTTAAATGCCTTTACACCAAAAGCCACTGCTGTGATTTTGCCAGAATTTTGATATAATGTAGAAGATGAAATTCTGCAATTATACCTAAAATAATATTTTATGAATTCATTTTTCACCGCTTACCCATATTAAATTACGCATTTAAATCTTTCCTAGACTATACTTAGCTTACCCAAAAAACAAGCGAACAAAAATAGAAAATGTATTTAACAACTTTCATAGCAAATTAGTCGAAGAAGAGCGTGTTTTTTTTCACCCATCAGAACGAATATTAAGAGAAATGGAGTCAAGCAAAGGAATAAAAACATTTCATTCCATTCCATACCAAGTGCCAGTATAACACGAGGAACAGAACAGCGTCTTATTTTTTCCTATGTTGTTGCGTATTGGACAAAGAGGGTCTAGAAACAAAAAAGGTAGGAATCGTCTTATATAGGCACCACGCCACTACAATCTATGCAACGACAAATGATGCTCTATAGCCTTTAATTTTTCAGTTCTAGAAATGACGTTTTGCCAAAAAATAGTTTATAGAAAATGAGTTTGAACTGTATCATTAGGTCAAAATTGATGTTTTTTGAGTAATGACGTTGTTCCTTTTAATGAGCGATATGCACATTGTCAGTTTTAAGCTACGTTCAAGTTGTTAGCTATGAGAGCAAGTTTGTGCGGGCCAGTGGTGTCCATTTTTGTTTGCACGAATCCAAAACTTGCCCTATACTACGTATATCGCAAGTTAAAAGTGCATTTACCCCCTAAAACTTTTAGCTCCACCCCAAATCTAGAGTTTTTTTTCACTGTATCAAATCCTTACGTAAATACAACGAAAAACTTTAATTTATACAATGATTTTTTAATTACAATTCAGCTGATGTTGAGTTTCGTTATCTAAACGATTAGTCATTAGAGTTTTAAAAATGATAGGCGAAAGATCTATAACAGAAACAATTACATCTCTCGAACACCGCCGTAATGTTTCGTGTCTTTCTCTATTTTACTGCTATTATTATAATCAGTGTTCTAGTGAACAGCCAGTTGCATTCCCCCCCTTAAAAAATTCAACCGTAATACTCGCGCTTCTAGGAATGCCCATCAGTTCACCCTCGAGCCCAACTTCGGACGTACTGTAATGTACAGAGATTCTTTCTTCAGTCGCACCACACGAATGTGGAATGCATTACCTGACTCGACTTTCCCCTCCCATTTCGATGTGTGAACGTTCAAAACCAATGTGCATCGGTATCTCCTTCTAAATCCTCTCCTACTTACCTAATCGCTCGTGCTCTGTTAAAAACATTTTAAGGGTAGCCATAACCCCTTTTGCACGCGTGGAATATATAAAAAAAAAAAAAATCGTTCCTTAATGCGAAGCTATTCTTCAAACAACGAATTTTCGCTGAGTCAGTGCAATATTTATATTAGTCACCGTAAAACTTTATTAACGAAATTTTTCGTTGACTCAATGAATTTATTTAATTAAATAGTGATATTTTTTGTCGAGTCAATGAAAATATTGCATGAGTTAATGATATTTCTCGTTGAGTTTGTGAATTTATTTTATTATTCAACGTTAAATGCATACATATGTTAATCATATTTTCATATTTAAATCCTAAGTGGGCTTTGGCATTTAAATATTATTTTAAAAAAAGGACACGAAGAAGGAATAATTAATCATATTTTGGTTAAGTCAACGAATTTATACGTTATGATGTTGTTATGACTTTTTTTTTGAATTGGTATTGTTTTTTGTTTTTTTTTTCATTTTATTTAGTTCACACTTGATTCTTTGTAAGAAATCTACTTAATGAAAAAAAAAAAACGTGTTGACAAGGTTTGTGCGGCACACGCAATTTTTATTTATGTTCTTGTCTTGTGAACTTATCAAAGTAGATTAAAATTTGATTTCCATTAATTTTCTGTTTCTTGCGTTGACTAAGTTAAAAAAAAAGGAAAAAATGTTATTATTGAATAAACTTTTTCGTTGAGTTCACCTACACTGAACCAAATCCTTTCGTAAATACGACAAAACTCTTCATTTATTCAACAGTTTTATAATAACAATTCGGCTTGATTAGTCATTCATAATTCACATTGAAGCTGTTCATTAAACAACGAATATTCGTTCAATAAATAAAATAAATTGGGTGGCACAACGGCTCGTGAAGAACCAGGGCCTAGTGACTAACAACTCGCAACCATTCCTGTGTGCGCCTATCGACAGGAATGGAAGGGACCTACAATTTTATGCCGAATCCGAACGGCTAGACGAGAAGCACTTATTCGTGACAAGTGATACTCTTGGAGGATTTGTCAATTCCTCGCAAGAGGCAGTAGCCCTGAAAAAACTTTTTAGTTTTTAGGTGGACGAGGCTGGGAAGCGAACCCAGACCTCCAGCGTGACAGTCGAACGCACTAACCATTACGCTACGGGCTACTACACGAATATTCGTTGAGTCAATGAAAAAATTTCATAAGTCCAAACGAAATTGTTCGTTGAGTCAATGAATTTATTTCATCAAATAACTTAAAATGCATTCGTTTATTTATAATTTATTCTTTAATTCAACGAATTTATTCATTATGATACTTGCGTTGTATTATTCTTGTTCATTTTATGTAGTTCAGAATTGATTCTTGTTAGAAAATCTAGCCTGGCAGCAAGAAATGATTATTCACATTTGGATTCATCAGTATGTTTTTCAAAACGCAATTATTAGGTGTGTTCTTTTCATTCATATAGATTTTTCGACAAGAATCAATTGAGAAATAAAACAAAACATATTAAAATTGAGTTAAGTTATTTTACATTAAACCACGACAATTTTTTATTATTGTATGAAATTTTTCATTGAGACAACGTAAAGTAACAACATATTTTCAGGAATGTTTTTCGTTGTATTATGAAATCTTTCATCAAAATAAACAAGTGGCTTCAGAGTGAAGGGAAAAAGTGCACGAATGTACATATTTTTTAAAATAAGTATTTTATTGGGCCATCGAATTTTTTCGTAGAGTCAACGAAAACTCTCGATCACCACAACGAAAGCCATGGTTTGACGACGAGTGCCGGCAAGCATATGCAGTGAAGCAGCAGGCAAACAATGCGTCTCTGTATAGAAGGACCAGAGCTGCTCGCGAGCTCTGCGAGCAAAAAAAGAGAGAGGAACACCAGCTTTTCAGAAAGAAAAAGAGGGAGCATGAGAAGCGCGAGATCGAGTAGATTGAGGGAGGTCATAACAGGAATCAGGTTCGGAAGTTTTACCAAAAGGTTAAAAGAAGCTATCAGGGCAACAGAGCCCGAACCGAAGACTGCAAGGATGAGCAAGGGAACATCGTAGTAGATTCGCAGTCAATGTTGAGAAAATGGAAAGATCACTTCTGTAGGCTGTATAATGGCGATGACGAATCTTATTCCGATGTCAGGCAGATTACACCATTCAACCTAGACGATGAAGGTCAACAATTCCGATTTCTCGACCTCGACGACGTGAAGAAAGCAATATCTAAGCTTAAGAGCCAATTTGTTCACAGCTGATTATCTTCAATCCATGATTAGTGGAGCTGGGAAATCCTCAAATGTTTTTGTTGATCAAATTTTGTTTAAAAATTTCAAAGTATGAGTTGCTAATCATGGATTTCACTAATCAGCCAATTTTGGTTGATACGCGTTAGTTAATTAAAGCCTATGATAGTCACATACTAAATTTAACCCACTGTAAGCAAACTGGCCCTAAGTCCAACAAAGCTGCTGGAGCCGACGGGCTCGCTGCCGAGCTATTCTAAGCAGCAGGAGATGACTTGGTAAGGAGTAAGCACCAGCTCATCTGTAAAATATGTTTGGAGGAAAGCATGCCCGATGAATGGAATATCAGCATTGTTTGGCCGATCCACAAACTTAACATCTCCTTAACATCACCTACAAGATGTTCTCTGCCGTATTATGTGAACGCCTGAGCCTGATGCCTGAGCCATATCAGTGTGTCTTCAAGCCTGGAAGGTCCACCAATGACTGCTCCATCAAGGATGGCAAAGACCTCAAAAAAGGATTTAGGCAAGGCGACGCGACGCGCTGTTATGCGACTTCTTCAACATCATACTTGAAGGAATAGTGCAAAGCTCCCCCCGTCAACACTAGAGGTACAATCTTTCAAGAGTCCATCCAATTACTTGCATACGCCGACGATATTAACATAATTGGAAGAACAAAGCGTAATGTTAGTGGAGCTTTTGCAAACATTGAGAAGGAAGCAGCAAATATGGGTTTAACGGTGAATGAGGACAAAACAAAGTATATGCTGTCATCTAGAAAGGACGCTCAACACCGAACGTCTTGGACAGAATGTCACCATAGACAGATATAACTTTGAAGTAGTTAAGGACTTTGTCTACCTGGGCTCCGCTTTCTATTCAGACAATGATACCAGCGCTGAGATCAAACGAAGGATAACTCTTGCCAATCGCTGTTTCTTTGGGCAAAGAAGGCAATTGAGAAGTAAAGCACCCTGTCGAATGACTAAATTATCACTCTACAAACCACTCATCATTCCGGTCCTGCTGTATGGTGCAGAAGCATGGACCCTGTTAGCGGCCGGCGGATGTGTACGCTTTGGGAATATTCTAGAGAAAAATACTTCGGGTGATCTTCGGTCCCGTATGCAAAGATGAGGAATGTAGAAGAAGATACAACAACGAACTGTACGGACTGTACAGCGACATCGATCTAGTCACAAAAGTGACTAGATCGACGTGTGGATTGCTGCCTGACCAATACCGCATATTTTGTTTATTGACGAAGCCATTCAGCCAGAAATGAGCCTCATCGCTGAAGATGATTTTTCGATGAAAATCGGAATCATTTTCAAGTTGTTGCTCAGCCCAATTCACGAACATACGACGCTTCTGGTGGTCAAGCGGCTTCAGTTCTTGCGTCAATTTAATCTTGTTAGGATGTAGGCCAAGATCTTTTCTCAAAATTCGCCACAACGTTGTCACAAAGATGCCCAACGCTTGAGAACGACGTGTGAGAGACACATTTGGGCTTTCTGCAACTGAAGCCTCAGCGGCAGCAATAATCTCGACATTCCGGGCATTTCTTTGTCTCATTGGCACGGGAACATTTTGTACTGTGCCTGTGGATTCAAACTTTTCCACTAGGCGCTCAATTGTTGATCTGCTAGGACGATTATGACGACCATAAATTGGACGAAGCGCTCTTAACGTTGAGGCCACTGACTCCGAATTTCGGTTGTAAATTTTAATAATTTTGACTTGTTGTTGGCTCGTATATCTTTTCATCATGAAATGGCAAATCTTACTAAAGAGAAATGTTAAAAGAGTGACAAGAAATATGGCGTCGTTTGTTGTCCCTGTTGCTCTACTTTTGTAGCGTCCCTGTTGAAAAACCCTTATACACGTACAACCATCACACTTCACCAGAGAAGTGACCTCAATGTCCTTAAACAAAACAAAAATAGGATCTACAAATATTTTCCTTAGTTTATTGTTTAATCTGATAAAAAAAGACGAGAATATAAATTTCGAAGAACGTGCGTATTGTGCAGAAATTTTCAAACCAAAGATCCTTTTAATGACACCAACACCACCAATCGCCACCCACCACCACCCACCTTCTTTACATCGTCATTGTTGTTTTTTGCATATACCAACCGACATATTATAAGCCAGGTGCGGTTTGCCCTTAACGAGACAACCCAAATAGCTTGTTGTTATAGGATAAATATTGAAGCCCCCATGTTAGCACCCGCATCAGTATAAGTGGGAGCATAAGGAAGAAAAAGGAGGTGCAGAGGCAACAAAAACAGAGTATAATATTCTGACAGCAATTTCAATTTGCAAATATTTGCATGTAATTGAGAGCGTTCACAATGTGTGGTCGTTCTGAATTTCGGCTCGTTCATTATCGCGCGAATGTGCTTTTGGAAGTCAATGAGTGTATGAATTAATTTATTAAGGTACATGTATGGATGAATGTATGTTGGATATGTCGTTTGTCGCTCATAAAACTGTAAAGGGCTGCTGTTGCTGGATTTCGGTCACGGGAACTCATTCAGAAAGGTAAATCCGTCCAATAGCATGATTTTGGTTGGTTACATCTTGCATGATGTGATTTTAATTCCACGTAATGGCAGTGCCGTGCGGGGAGTAGCACAGTACGGTAGGTTTCTGTGTTGAAGGACCTTTTTCAATTCTGCGAACTGCGACCGACTTTCGAAATTCATTTTAAAGGAAAAGATTATTTTTTATCTGTTGGTGAAAGATTTACTGAGTGTATTCTCAGTCCTTGGTGTGCAATTAATTATTCAACATAACCCAACAAAAAAAAAAAAACAAGGAAAAAAAAAACAAGTAAAAAAAAAACAAACAAGTCAACAAAGAGGACACAAAAATAAATATGAACACTTTTATTGAATTATTAATTTTAAATTCGTGGGGATACTCTCTGAGTGGCAACAGATGAATATGTGTTTTTTTTTCAACATCATCGTCGTACCAAGAGATCAATTCACAAGGTCACAACAAGTGAATACTTCATTAGGCAATACAAAGTAAGTGTTCTAAAAGAGTACCCTTCACTTAATATAAACTGAAAAGGAAAAGAATTAAAGATTATTACAAATAACACTTGAGCTGGTGCATATTGCATGAAGCTCCATTGATGCTACTTTAAAGACTAAATGCTAAAGGTGACATTTAGATCATTTATTCAAATGATTTAAGATTAGGAAATAAATACCACTTGTCTGATGTTGTTTTGAAAGATTGTTATTTTTTTAGATACAAATATCTAGAAGAAGCTGTACGAGCTGTTTAAATATATAAGAGGAGAGCGGAATACGGTTTCTCAGAACAGAGAGATGCTTGTTAGAGGAAAAAGAAAGAAATACTTGCTACCGCACAAGGTCTGGACATTTTATTAAATAAACAAAATTAACATTTTAAGGCTTTATTCCTGAATAACCCGTAACGGAAGCCAAAGGATTATAAAGTGGACGCAGACGGACTTACTGTATCAAATTTTCTCAAAGCAGCAAGCGACGACATTTTAATGAGTATGTACCAACCTGTCTGCAATAGGTATAATACAGAAGTAGAAATTTCAATTCATTATTACAGAAAGAAACATTTTAGGCTCTATACAACCTCTATTCTCGAAGTTAAAGCCTTTAAAAAATCCCTAAATAATTAAATAATTAAACAAAATTTCTTTTCCCTAAATGTTTGGGTTCAAGACATAATCTTAAAATCTAGAATGAACTTCTTCTTCATTTAACCGGCGGCGATTGTCATGATCTCGAGGGGGACCACAACTCTCCCACTCAACTGCTTCACCTAAGGTTCCACTTGTGGGGTTCTAAAATGAACAACACTTAGGATCTCGAATTCTATTATTCCGAATGCCTAAATCTCGAATCCTAAAATTTCCAACTAAAAAAGATCGAATGGAAATAAATTTCGAATACATTCTGTATCCATCTCGAATTTCAACAAAAATCTACTTTTTTTTTAGTAAATTTTCAATTTTTGTTTCAGACATTTTTTAATGAAACAATTTTTTTTACAAAAACCCTGCATGCTTCGTTCTTCGTACAAAAACAAGGAATATTCCATAGAAACCTTTTTTTTCTAAAAAGAGAAGCTTAAGCAAACTAAACAAATGAAAACAATCAGAAAAAATATTTTTTGAGTGTCAGTGCCAGAATCCCGAATGGCATAGTACTTTATTTCCGCGTTAAGAGTTTTGCTGGGTGCGACACACACTCGTAAATTTCCATTGCTGCCTTCTAACCTAATTATTATCTTATTAGAAAATCACTAATTAAAGATCTATTAAAACCAAATCAAACATCGTTCTTTGCTCTCGAGACATTGGGTACAACAAAAATGTATCATAGAAAATTATGGATTCGTAAAAAAAAATTAACAAGATGTTTTTATCAAATTTGAATTAACGATAATAGGGAAGACGAAAAAAGTGGGCCTTGCAATTCTGTGTGCCTGTACTGGCATCTACAGCCTATATATGGATTTTCTTCAAACTTTTTTTTTTATTTTTTTTTTTTTCATACAAATTTTCTTAGCCAAAAAGGGAAATTTTGTTTGAATTGTTAAAAAATTCAGATAATTATAAAAGGAAAAGGCTAGTTATTGGCAAATTAAATCAAAAACGGTTTTTTTGAAATTGAAACAATTTTAAAGACTTTGTTTAAGAATAAAAACCTTATTTTTTTCGACACGTTTTTATTTTTTTTAAGTTATTTTTGGTACCTTAAGTAAAATCATTTTCTTGATTTTTGATTTTATTGAAAACGTTTCTGTTGATATTGCTCATTTTTCTTTGAAAAAAGTTTAAACATAATTATCAACGTAAAAAAAAAACTTTTGTGTATTTTTAATTTTAGAAAAAGTTCAAACATTTTTTTTTGAAAACTCAACTTTTTTAAATCTTGGTTAAAAGTATTTTTTTATTGTTTTTTGCAATGCTTCAAAAACCATGTTTCTAAATTCAAAAATAAGGTCGAAAATATCAGATTTGCGCATATAACTCCGAAACGGTAAATGCTATCGAAAAATATTTTCTACAAAACTTGTAAATTTTGTGATTCCGAAGAGAAAAAGTTTTAACAATTTTTTTCCTACTACTCACCGTTCAAAAGATATCAACATTTCAAAAAACGTAAAATGCCTGTTTTTCACGTATAGCTCCTAAACGGTTCATATTTTTGAAAAAATCTGAATGCAAGGTTTGTACATTATGTAAATTCCTATAGGAAAAACTATTATTTTTTTCTTAAAAATAAACGTTTTAAAGATATATTTAAAAAGTTTGACATTTCTGGTTTTTCGCATTTTACTCTTAAATGACGAAGTTGTCAAAAAAAACTTAGATTCAATTTGTAGACTATAATATTCCCTAGAAAATAGTGTGAACACTTTTTTTCAAGCAAGTCATAAGTCGCAAGATATTGGTACTTAAATAGCGTCAAATGTCCAAAAATTAAATTGTTTGCATATTCAAAAATCCTGTTTTCGAAATTTGACAATTTTTGAAGTCGCAATATCTTGCAACTGATGTTGCGATATATTAATATCTAGAAAATAGGTTAAAATATTTTCCGTCAATTCGTCATTTAAGAGTAAAAGGCTAAGAACAGGTATTTTCAACTTTTTGTGATTTCTTGAAATAATGATGTGTATAATAAGTTATACAAGTTATGGCTGCTAGAAAAAAATGTAAATGCGAGCTACATTATGTTTAAATTTTGCTCATATAATTTTCGATAAAATGTACCGTTTAGAGATATATACAAAAAAACCTATTTTTTTGACATTTATCGCTATTTAAGTTCCAATATCTTGCCACTAATGACTTGCCTGAAAAAAAGTGTCAACACTATTTTCTAGATAATATTATGGTCTACAAATTGAGTTTAAAGTTTTTTTTTTACAACTTCATCATTTAAGAGTAAAACGCAAAAAAAAGAAATTTAGAATATTTGTCAAACTTTTTAAATAATTATATCTTTAAAACGGTTATCTTTAATAAAAAATAATAATTTTTTCCTATAGGGATTTACACAATGTACAAGCTTGGCATTCAGATGCTTTCAAAAATATGAACAGTTTAGGATCTATACGTGAAAAACAGGCATTTTCGACAAATACCTGTCTGAACCTCGACCTGCAGTCTAAACCGCTGGCTGAAGCGATTTTCTTCAAATTTTAAACTTAGGGTTCCTTATTTGATTTATGTTTTTTTTTACGTTTTAATTTTGTTTAGCTCCAAAAATACGGTTTATGCCATATAGCTAGGGGAGCCAACCTTGCACTTCATTCTGACGGAATGAGCTTTGGTACACTAATAGTCCACATCCTAAGTTTACTTTTAAGAAGTGTTGCCATGGTGGCAACACTGACAGACCGGAGATATAGGGGTTGCCTTCTGACCATGTTTTAACATGAAATATCACATAAAATAGCCTATAATTTGGGAACCAGACATCGTATATGTCATGGAATGTCTTGTTGGATTTAGGATACTTGAATCAATAGGAATATGTTAACTTATTGGTCCTTCGCGACCCTTGTACGCTGAGGGAGCAAAATACCCTCGGCGGATAAGGGTTTTTATTTGTCAGAAAATAATGATTATAAAGTGAATATACATAAAATTTTAAGATGAGTTTCGACGTAGAATTTCATACTCTACAGCATATCCGAAGTCCATTTTTATCCATGTATTAGTTTTTATATAATCACTTTCAAAATGGGGGAGGGGAAGGTGGAAGTATATCAAACCACTATATATTTAACTTCGTTTAATCTAAGCATAGGGCACATGACCTTAGGGTTATTTTTAATGCCCAATCTTGATAATTATGGGCTTCGGATATGCTGTAAAGAATGAAATTTTACGTCGAAACTCATCTTAAAATTTTTTGATTATCAATTTCCTTACTATTATTTTCTGACAAATAAAAACCCTTATACCGCCGAGGGTACTTTGCTCCCCCAGCGTACAAGGGTGGGGTAGTTGTCACATTATCATATTCCTATGGCTTCAAGTATTCTAAATCCAACGAGATATTTCACGACAACAATCGATGTCTGGTTCCCGATTTATAGGCTAATTTATATGAAATTTCGCGTTAAAACATGGTCAGAAGGAAACCCTTATATCTCCGGTATGCCAGTGTTGCCACCGTGCAAAATAAATAAATAAATAAATTGGATGGAACAACGGCTCGTGAAGAACCAGGGCCTAGTGACTAACAACTCGCAACCATTCCTGTGTGCGCCTGTCGACAGGAATGGAAGGGACCTACAATTTTATGCTGAATCCGAACGGCAAAACGAGAAGCACTTATTCGTGACAAGTGATACTCTTGGAGGATTTGTCAATTGCTCGCAAGAGGCAGTATCCCTGAAAAAGAACTTTTTAGTTTTTAGGTGGACAAGGCTGGGAAGTGAACCCAGACCTCCAGCGTGACAGTTGAACGCACTAACCATTACGCTACGGGCTACTACACTTCTTTAAAGTAAACTTAGGATGTGGACTATTAGTGTACCAAAGCTCATCCCGTCAGAATGAAGTGCAAGGTTTGACCTTAAATATGGCCTTAACGCCCTAACTAATAGAATCGTCATGAAAAAAAGTTAATTATCGCAAAAACGGCTATGAAAATTAAGATACAAAAAAATCACGTATTACGTATAGTCAATATTTTGATGTGAAATTTTGTTTAACAATAATGATTATTAAGGTAGCCGGTGATATAACCGTTTTTTCGTTTTTAATTTGAAATTTCTTGTTAACTGCTTCATCGATTTCAATCAGAATTCGTACCTACAATATATTTTTTTTGGATTTTGAAAAAAAATATATATATATTTTTTTAATTTCAATAATGCCACCATTTTTATATAAAATAAGGCTCAACATTGATCCCAAACGAGGAAACTACTCTTTACTATTGACCAATAAAATCATTACTGTCGTGGAAAACAGTATAAAAAAAAGTTTCTGGAAAGCTTTGATCAAATTAGTTTTTTCTTCGTTTTGTAGCCAGAAACTGCTAATTTCTTCATAAATTTTATATTTTTGTTAAATGAACTTTGACGAACTTTAGACTTAAATATGCAGTCTAAGAAAAATCATCGAACAGCGACGTACATATGTTCTTTAAGTATGGGAGATTTAAGTTTGCCAAATTTTAATAAGCGAGATTTTGATATGCGAAGTAGTTTTGTAAAAGTAAGACAAAATTCAGCCAATTACATCTAATCCCATATAATCATTTGAAGAAATACAATTAGCTTATACTTTCAAAGAGCGGTTAACTAATTTATTGACAAGATAAGTGAAATCACCATAACGAAAAAAACACTCACTTCTTAATTGAAATTGATTTGTTACTTAAATTGCTTTTATTTTAATCCATTCAGCATGGTCACAAATAAGATTAATTATTATTTTTCCAGCCAAATGTAATGGTGGTAGCCAACTCAGGTAGTTCTTGAACATTCAAACATTCATAATTAATATAATGACGGAGCGTTAGCCTATGCAGCCTTACTGCGAGTGTGTTATCATACTAAAAACCCAATTGAGTTCTTATGACATTAAGGCCCGTTTACTGATACGAAACATAAAAATTTAAGTTCAACACAAACGCTTAAAAAATGAATAAATCGGGTGGCACAACGGCTCATGAAGAACCAGGGCCTAGTGACTAGTGAATTTTTTGCTTTTTTTATAGAATGGCACGAAGAATAATTTCGGATAGTGATAGAGATATCGTAAATTATCTAAGGCAATTGGAAAATAGGTATTTGTCAGAGGACGGTGATGACGTAGATGAAGATGATCTTGGGGAATTGTTGACTCGTGCCCAGCTGGAAGCGCTCCTTGAAAATGAAATTGAAAATGAAAATGAAAATGAAAATGCAAATGAAAATGAATATGAAAATGAGGAGATTGTCAATGAAAACCAAGGACAGAACATCTCGCTGGTTGAAGCTGAAGACGGGAAGTAAACAATGATCCAGGTCCAAGTAGCTCTTGTCGATCTGTTCCTAAACCCTTGGACATCCAACGGCTTAGATGGAACAAAAAATCACTTGCGTTTGATTAAGATAGAATTCAGTTTCATTGGTGCAACGACTTTTCATCAGAAATAATGGAACTTGAAACTCCGTTTCAATTTGTTTCTTATTTTTTTACTTCTGATTTCACCGATAATATAGCTGAAGAAACTAATAGATTCTTGGTTCAAAAGCAGCCTGATCATACTGATTGTGTGACAGCTTGTGAATTGCTCAAGTATATGGGAATTTTTCATTATCATTACCCAAGCGTTCGTTCTTATTGCGATAGCAAACATGGATTCCAGGGCATAAAAGAAACAATGACAGTTAATCCATTTGAAAAGATAAGACGAACTCTCCATTTCAATGACAACGACAAACACAAGCCGGTTAACGATCCCAATCATGACAGGCTCCATAAACTTCGCCCGGTAATAGACCACCTCAACAAAAGATATGCCAGCGTTCCTATGGATCAGCGACTCTCTATTGATGAACAAATTTGCGCAACAACAATGGGGCACTTTATTAAACAATATATGCCCTTGAAACCACATAAGTGGGGATTCAAATTGTATATGCTGTGCTCACTAAAGGGATATGCTTACAAGTTCATAATCTATTCAGGAAAGGACAACGAGCCGATGTTGGATTATGAGACAGACGTTGGAACGGTTGGGAATGTTGTCATAAAGCTATCTCGGGCAATCGAAAGAAGAGTGAACCACATTGTTTATTTTGACAATTTTTATAGTTCCCTGCCACTGATGTACTACATGGCCAAGGATGGAATTTTGTGCCTAGGGACTGTACAAAGAAACCGCCTCGGAAAAAATTATAAGCTACCGACAAAGCAAGAAGTTATGTCAAAGTCACTGGCAAGAGGATAGTACGAAGAATACGTTACAAGTTACGATGGTATCGAGATGTCTACTGTGAGTTGGAAGGATAACAAACAAGTTACTTTTTTGTCAACGTATGTAGGTGCCGAGCCTCTTTCAGATATAGAAAGGTACGACAAGACTGAAAAGAGGAGGAAAAATATAGTATGTCCAAAAATCGTCAAAGAATACAATGCCCATATGGGCGGGATGGATTTGATAGATTCGTACTTGGCACGATACCGTATCCGGATGAAAAGCAGAAAATGGTACTTGAGAATTTTTTATTACCTCCTGGACCTAACGGTGATAAACTCATGGGTGTTATATAAGCAAGTTTTGGCTAAAAAGGGAAAAGAATCGAAAGAAATCATGAACCTTGTTGATTTTAGAAGCGAACTTGCTGAAACGCTTTGTATATAAAGCACACAATCAGACACCAAGAGGTCGACCTAGCAGTAGCAGTCGTTTTTCAGAGGAACCAGCCCCAAAGCGGAGGAATGTCTTGCAGCTCGTTCCGCCAAGAGATGTAAGAAATGATGGCACTGATCATAAGGAAAAACGACAGAGCAAACGTATGCGATGTATGATGCCAGGATGTAAACTCCTTAGTAGCGTTATGTGTGAAAAATTCAAAGTTTACTTGTGTTCAAGAAAAAGTGTTGATTGTTTTAATAAATTTCATTCATAATTTTTCTTAATAAATTAAATAATCATACATTTCCACATTATTTTTCAATTCACAAAATCCAGGTCTCAAAGATGCCTTAAATGCATGTTGTATCAAAAATGATACAACCTTTTTGTTTCAAATAAAACCGTTATTTCATGCATAGGACTTTTAAAATATTTTTTTTTCATCATTTATAAACATATTCACACCCAAAAATATTTTTTTTTTGTTTTGAAAATAAAAAATCATGCATTTAAGGGTTAAAGTACATTTTCAGTTAATAGACTTCACTTGGCCAATGTCTTTTTAGATTACACAAAACAATTATAAAAAGTTTCATTGAAGACTATCTGTTTTGTGTAAGACTATGGCCTCACCTAAAATACCTTTCAATGAACCTTATTTAATCCATTCCAAATTTTAAAACTGGGTCACCAACAATGTGTGCCTTTTGTTAAATAAAAAGATATAAAAACAAAAATCAAATCGAGATTATCACTATACATATAATAACTATTTGACTCCTTATTATGTATGTCCTTTACGATATAAGAAATAATTTTCAACGTGAATGGAATTATTAATAAAATTGGGAGGAAGTTTTCGAGAGTTTTATAAAGCCGCATATATATTTATGTATATATGTATGTTTAGTGGAATAAGATAAGAGCGAAAAGGTTTATCACAGATGTTACGTCGCAACTACAAACATACATATATACACAAACACATACATAAATACACAATGGAATGATAAACGATGTTTTAATAACTTTTCAAGAAAGTTGAAAGCTAAAAGATCTTTTGTTTTTTGGTATAAGATAACTTATCACCACCGCACCGTAGATATACTCACATACACGCATATAATATATGACGATAAATTAAGTTTACAAGTATAAGGTGAAAAACTTTGTCATTTTCATTTTATATTTTTGCTTAATTTCGCTTTTTCTTCAGAAGTTCTTAAAACAACTTGTACCTAACAAAACGAAGAACAAAAAAAAAAAATCAATACATAAAACTTTTGAGAGTTTGCTTACTTGTTTTTGATAAAACTATAATATGATAGGCATAGGGTGTTCCATAAACAATTTTAATCTCATAAAATTTGATGAAGAAGTTCCATTTATCATTTAAATGAAAAATCAAAACAATCTGTAGAAATATCTGAGAAGGAAGGGTGTTTTTTCGACGAGGGAAGGTGTGATGTTTCAAACGGAAAATTCTAGTTTGCTTCAATTGTTTGTTAATACTGAATTGCAATGATTTTATTTCGAGTGATGGACCAACAGGGTAAAGTCGAAATAATAAAGGTTTCCTTTAGCTACGGGAAGTAGCCCGTAGCGTAATGGTTAGTGCGTTCGACTGTCACGCTGGAGGTCTGGGATCGCTTCCCAGCCTCGTCCACCTAAAAACTAAAAAGTTTTTTTTCAGGGCTACTGCCTCTTGCGAGGAATTGACAAATCCTCCAAGAGTATCACTTGTCACGAATAAGTGCTTCTCGTCTAGCCGTTCGGATTCGGCATCAAATTGTAGGTCCCTTCCATTCATGTCGAAAGGCGCACACAGGAATGATTGCGAGTTGTTAGTCACTAGGCCCTGGTTCTTCATGAGCCGTTGTGCCACCCGATTTATTTAATTTTTTTTGCTTCGGGCTACTAATATCCAACCTAATGCCAATTTTTTGACGTGCGTTAATCGACTGTTGATTTAATGATTCAAAAGTGTATGTTAGTTTCTAAATAAATATTTCTACCTGAGAACTCACAGAAAAAAAATAATTGTTTCCAGGGGCATTCATCCTTAAGAAGCTAAGCAAAAGTTGTCACGCGATGTTCTCTGGCTGTGCTGAAAGTTTTTGTTTATTTGACCAATTAGGTCGAGAAAATGATATCAGCTAAGTGGAAACCACCGGCCGCAAAAATTGATGATCATTTGGACCTGATGTATGTTTTTTTTTTCATCACTCTTTTTTTTTTTTAATATTTTGCGCGCACTATAGGGGTTATTTTAACACAGCACGAGAGTTTAGGAAAATTGGAGACGATTTAAAAGGAGAAACCCACGCACATTGGTTTTGAATGTTTGAATATCACAATGGGAGACAAAAACGGAGCCGGGTAGGTTAGGTTAAAATGGCTGCCAGCAAAAAGCTGACACACTTAGACCATCTGTTGGTCCATTGTGATACCACATGAATCTAAACTTTTATCCCTAATCGTTAAAACCAATTGGAGCTTTTACAAAGCGCGCTAGACTGTTAATGCCCATGTTTGATAGATCAGAAGGATCATTGAAGAAGAAATCTTCAAGATGGTGTTTACGTCTGTAAAATAAGGCGGGACACGTACAGAGAAGTTGAGGAATAGAGCCGGGCAAATTATTCCACATTCATGTAGTGCTACTGAAGAAAGAATCTCTGTACCTAACAGTACGTCCAAAGTTGGGCTCAAGGGTAAACTGATGGGCATTCCTACAAGTACGAGTATTACGGTTGAATTTTTTAAGGGGTGGAATGCAACTGGCTATTTCACAAGAACACTTTTTATAAAAACAGCGATAAAATATGAAAGGCACGAAACATTGCAGCGGTATTCAAGAGATGCCAATGCTTGTATATTAGGTTTATCGCCTATCATTTTTAAAGCTCTCTTTTGTATTCTATCCAATAGTCTCAAGTGGGTTTTTGGCGCAACTGCCTAAATATATGAGAATTGTACTCAAGTGTTTGTAGATCTTGCCAGAACTTTCACCTATTCGTTATGATTTACGAAAATATTCTCTGTGAAGGCTTCAAGAGTCTCAGGCTTATTTACTTAGAGTTCTGACTTAAAAAAAACCCACAAAAAGAAGTCTGGAGTGATTAAATCGTGGTTATCTTGCGGGCCAGTGTACATCAGCAAAACTAGAGTGAGAAATAAGTTGAGTGAGGATTTGAGAAATGCAAACTTTATGCTCGCACAATATGTGGAGCCGTTCCTCCATCTTTATTGTATTTTGTATCTGAATTCACAATTGACAAGCAAAGGGCTTATTTAATCCTGAGCGAGACGCACGCCAGGCCGGCCGACAATGAGAAAGAACTCAATTTTACATTTTATGTATTTTTGTTGCTTTTTCCTGAATAACACACATTTTTTGCATTTTCTACAAAGTAAAAATGTCTGATAATTTTTATAGACCACTAGCTGACCTGGCGAACTTCGTTCCACCTTAATTTCGTTAAAGTAATGTTATAAATAATACCGAGCATGCACAATGTTGTTTCATGTAATTCGGTCATGAATAACAATGAAAATTCAAAAGTATTTGAATTCTTACTACGATTCACATCAATAATGAATATGGAAGTATGTGCATTTCAGGCACTTGAACCTGAATTTCTGTGCTGAATCGTAGAAATATAGATGATATATAAAATACAGGTACTTGAAATCTGAATTAAATGAAGCATAATAAATATGAATAATAATAATAATTTATGTATATGGGTAAATTCAGAATATGCAACGATCGACCAACGTGGTTCGATCGTTGTACCCATTTCTGAATATTGTCGTTGTCAACACTTGGTTACCGATTTTTTATGCTGCTTACATACTTCCCTGCGTTGAATTGGTCAATTCAACTGTGGTCTTATTTAAAGTTGACATTGTGCTGTGTTCGAGTTTTTGGAACTGGTGAGGAATTAGGAGCTGAAGTTACTTTCTTCCGAAGGTTGCTAATAATTCCAAAGCTCATTGATAGAAGAAGAGTGAAATAGCTAACGAAGTGGTGATCAATGCTTTTGGAGAATAGAGTGTCGCGTTCAGCTTGAAGAAACCTTGATGTTGTGAGGCAGAGAGTTAAATCTGGAGATGGTTTAATCGTTCTAGATGACTGTTGTTGAATATTAGAAGCGATTCCAGAGCTACGTGAAGATTCTTTGGGTTTGACAATTGAGAATATGTTCCTAAAGCTTATTTAGGAAAATTTTATGATGCTGATCATTATCTGATTTCCTTAAATTGTAATGAGATTGTTTCTCAGTATACAGTCATTTTCGACTAAGAGAATACCGGATCAGTGAATTCAATTTGAAGAGTTTTTTGTTTTGCATCCAGTAGTTAGTTGAATAATAAGAGTACTTTGAAATGACAGCATCCAAGCTTAAGAAGTTTGACAACGAAAAACACATGCAATTTGTCTGCAAAACATTCGTGATGAGCTCTTACAGTGTTGTTGTAAAGTGGAAAAAAATCGGTGGAAATTTAATCAGGCTGGCGACTTAGTCCACTGGAATCACCCATTGCCAAAAAATTGCGTAGAGAACTCTGCAGCGAACTGATAATTTCGTAAAGCAACTCGCATGTTTGTTTCCAATTGCAATTTTCACGTAATACCAAAAAGCTTTGCCTTCAGTCAAGCGTTTAATTCATCTGCTGAAGTTGATCTTGGAATGAATGACAGGTAGCGTTTGACGGAAATCGCCTGAACTAAATCATTGCACCACCAAAACGTGGTTTATCACTACGTTAATCTTTCAACGTGCAATTCCAATGCACGTTTGTGAGCATCGTTCCAGATGCCAATCTTACAGTGCTGCAATAGTTTCGCCATCGCAGAGTTCTTTAAAATGTTGCATGTAGGTTCTTCGCCACTTGCAGGAAATACATACATACTTTAAACACAATGAAATTTATAAAAAAAAAATTATTACATTTTATTTTATCTGACCGAACGCAAAAGCAAGCCCAATACAAATTTGAATGACGAAACGAACAAGAGACAGGACACCTAATATTCATTTCTTGGGCCAACACGAAAATCGAGTTTTTCCACCAGTATCTTGCCTTTCCTTGGGCCAATACAAATTCATCAAGGCCAGAATCGTGAAAATCGAAGTGCGTTCTCAAGTTATGTACTAAAAACAGGATCTTCCCGGATTTCAAATTTTCCTGAAAATTTTTCGCGATTTTCTCCAGTACCCTATGTCCTTCCTTAGGCCAATACGAATTCATCAAGCCCAAAATCATGAAAATCGAACAATCTGTTCTCGAGTTATGCGTGCACACACGGACGACATTTATCTTTTATATATTAGAGATTTAATTTCTTACATTTCTAGATAGAGCACGACAAAGTTTCTAATATTATTTAATAAAGTGTCGTTTGATTTTATTAAATTACCCGTACTTGTTCCCCGTTAGATTAACAAATATAAAATTACAAATATATTTGCAGAGAAAGGTTTTACCTATAATTGTCTATAGTTTGTTTCTTGAAAATTTTAAAATGTTCATAAAATTTTGAATTTAAAATTGTAAATATAAATTTGACGGGACATTTACACACCCTTTTAGTACGAAACTTTTTGCCCCACCCAAATAATTTTTATTTAAAAATTTAGCCACATTTGTAAGCTAAATTTTGAGATTTAAATCTTAAACATCTGACCAGTAGAAATGAAGTAAGGATTTTTTAAAAGGGAAAAAAAGCCAGAACCACGCCTTCAAGAGAACTCTGTTTTTAAGCTTCAATTTATTTATAGAAGTTTGTTATTAAATTGGCAGCACCGTACCAGTTCCTAGTGATAGCACATTTGACAGCTGACAGATGATTTATACTCAGCTCATGTTGGCATTTCATTTAGAATGGAAGTCAATAACCTACCACCAAGACAAATTTACCACAAAATATTGTTAATTTTGGGTTGAAATACTGGGACTTCATCATCATTTTTTTAGAAAGGGTTTATTATCGTTTATTATAGCCTAGGTCCGATTTCGTATAAGAAGCTTATAGTATAGGTACTCGTAAGTTGTTTGAATTATTTTTCAAGATATGTTTAAAGTTTTGTTTCAAAAAATGTCTATAAAATAAAATAAGGAACACCCTGTAGTCTTTTGTTGCTGCCATATTTGTATTAACACTCTATATTAAAAATACCATACACACATTCGTTTCCAACAAAAGAAAAGATTAAATGGATTAGAGAGAAAAAAAAGGAGAAAAGCATAGCGTTTTATACAAGAAGCGAAGAAGAACCAAAAGTTTTAGAGAAAAAGATTTGAAGAAAACAGCGGAAGGGGTTATAAAGGGTGGTTCATTTTTGTTTTTTATTGTTGTTTTGGGATTATTTCGATTTACCTGAACATTTAAGCCCCTGATGATAAATACCATATAGCAGAGAGCCACAGTGGTCACAAAATGTGGGTCCTGCATAAGTGAATGGTTCGAAATGGTGTAGAGTTTTTGGTGAATCCTGTGGGGATAATATTTCACAAAAAAAAAAAAAGAAAAAAATAAAATAGAAAAGAAACAAAACAAACAAATAAAATAAAAAAGTGAATAATATTATAAAGCACATTATGAGAAATCATAAATTTTTCAATTCGATTAGAGAATATTTTTTTTTTTTTTTTTTTTTGATATGAAAGCCATAAATGATATTACATGTATAAAGTACAAAAATGCATATATCTATGTAATGAAATGAATGTTTGTGGTTTTGTGGGGGAAGGTAGGTCTTTTTTTTCTCGTTTTTTGTTAAATCGAGTGTGAAGTTTGCTTAGAGGTTTTCATTTTGCATATTTAGTTTTTTTTTTTTTTTATTTGCTTTTCATGTGCTTGTGCATGTGGTTTGGACAAAACACGTTGTAATGCTGAATGAAAGCACATAAAACCAATGAGAAAACTTCTTCAAAGAACACCACCATCAGGATTATGGTCGTTGTGATAGTAGAAATATATATGAATGATGAAAATGTTGTGGTCTAATTAATATTTTAAATGATATGTGAGAAAGTATATGAAAGTGGAACGGACCAATATTTGCTATATTTTTTTTCTTATGATTTATATAAAGACTATATAAGTATTCGCATAACTATAGTTAAACTTACGGAATCGATTCCTTTGTCTTTGCCAGGGCAGACGAATGTAACATATTCATGGCAGCGTTTGTGCACAACAAAAGAGCAAACTGAAAAGAAATACAAATTGATATGAGTATTTATTGTATACGGATAGTTATTCTTAAAGGGATTTTTATTACCTTGACACTGAAATCCTTGTTTACCGAAACCCCTGGAAAAGTATAAAAGAGAAAAACAGATATTTCGTTAGAAATTTACAAAGAAAATGTTGAAATTATATTATTTAAAATAGGTTTTATCCAAATATTTGTATTTATGACTGGATTTAGAATCCAATGTTTGGAGCTTAAATAAAGCTTCTGCAAGCAGCAAACTTTTATAGTGATATTAATGGTCCCTCAAACGCAAATTCAGTCTTCAAAATTTGGAGTTGGCCAAGAATTTAATGGCAAAAACACACAGAATCAGTCGAATGGCAAACGTCGACTCTGACCATGCTCTTGTTGCGGCAAAATTCTGTCGACAAAAAGAAATTGCGACCTGCCAAGAAAACTAATTCGACACTGCCCTATTTCATAAAAATTGACAGTTGACAATTCTACAAATTTGTCACACTTATCCGACAAATCTGTATTTCATAAAATATATATAATATATATAAACAGGTGACAAATTTGTCAGAAAAATAAAAATTACAAATTTGTCATGACAATTTTGTCATTGTCATATAATGACACATTTGTCGTGAGAATTTTGTCATTGTCAACTTATCTATACATACTTACTGATACATTTGTGGTGACTACTTCATTGCATAATCTTGAAATGTTTTATGATCGAAAAACGAAGAAATATGGAAGAAAACCTTTGAATTTTGTTTCAATTTTCATCGTTGCTCGACCAATTTTTTCGATGTTAGATAAGAAGTAACAGAACACTGGCACTCTTTCAATTTTAAAATGTCAATTTTTTTTTATTATTAAAAAGTGAAGTGCATAAGTCATAATAAAAACAAATTAAGTTGTTAAAAATCGAGAGTTTGAAAATGAAAAACATTCTCAAAATAAGTGTACTAAAGTGGCTGTCCATTGGCAACTGCATGGTACTGAGTTCCAAGCCAATGTAATGCACTTAGAAGTTGGGTTTTAGTATCCAGAGAGTATAATCCTCTTTTTGGGATGCTGTAAACGTGCACCAATTCTCGATAAAATATATTCCCAGGTTGTTTTTCTGACGACGATTCGAAATCAGTATTTATTCTCTGTTTAAAATTCCGACGGCGCCGGCGACGTATTACACGGAGACTTAACTGAGAATCGTCATCACTTTCACTTTTACCCTGACGCTACACGAGCCAGTACTGGCAAGCCAGTTGGCTACATAGATTGACTGTCAAGTTCGTATACGTGAACATGCTGTGACGTAGGCGGCAGGCAACTTGTAAGCAAGTTGCTTTCAAGTATCTGCGGTCACGTTCAGCTTTTACTAGGACAGCCTATCTAGGACTCTAAATACACAATTTTATTGAATTTGCATCGGACTTCGATTATTTCTGAAACAAAAAATGACGTCGAATTCTGCATCAAGTCTTGCGATGGTCAACGCATAATACTGCCAATGCGTCGAAGGATGCATTGAAAGACTTTTCTGTCGCTTCAAATTAACATGGATTGATTTTCATCTAATCCAAAAATTACGATTTTTTTTTTTAAATAATTTAAAAAAAAATTTGATTTTTTGGAGGTTTTTTAATCCATCATCATCGAAGCCATCCTTTAATAGAATTTGACAGTTGATGCGTTGACAGATAGGTAAGAAACTAAATTACGTCGTACGAGGAATGTTTCGTTCCAAAATGTCACATAAAGGCGCTAAAATCGCCTTTAATCTCAAAAAATTCAGATATCTTTAAGTTTTTCAATGCATCATCTCCGTAGCAATCTTTCAATTTAATTTGACAGTCGGTAACAGAATGTACCAAATGTCACGATATCCCCAAAACTCTCATTTTTCCCAAGAAACAAATATACTTTCAAAAAATTAGGATTTTTAAGAGATGTTGTATATTTCATTATAATCATATAGCCATCCTTCAATCATATTTGACAGTTGCCTATTTTGGAAATGTTAAAAATTCTTGGTTCCTCCCTCTCATTAAAAGTTGTGGTAGAAAGAATATTTAATTTTGTATTACATTTCCAACGAAAAGCTATCCATATATCTTTATATACAAGTCTGATCTACTGGCTTCCCAACTGGCTTCGAAAATGGCAAGCCATTTGACGAGCAAGTTGCTCAGGTTTGTATCTGTTAGTAAGAAAATTAAAATGTATTGTAACTTGTAAGCCAATACTGGCTCGTGTAACCTCAGGGTTAACAATCAACACTTGACCGTAACTGAGTTTCCTGTCGCAATTGTCAATTAAGTACTGACAAATATGTAAATTGTAATTTTTGTTCACTTCATAAAAGAATTGTCAGTACAAATTTGTCGGAAAATTCCTGACAATTGTGGAAAAATAATTGACAATTCAGTGTCATGACAATTTCTTTATTAAACGAAAGATGACAATTGTCGGGTATTTTCCGACAATTCTACAAAATTGTCAAATTGTTTATGGAACAGATTTTGACAATTATTGTCAAGTTGTAAATTAACAAATTGTCACCTGTCTGCTGTCGCAATTGCCAATGTTTATGAAATAGGCCCCTGGGGCTCTTACCACGTAATTTTGAAGACGATCTTCGTTTAAACGATCGTACTGAACGACGTCGCGTTGTCGTCGAGAGTTTTCTTCGTATAATATCACAATCGTATCGTTCTATCGTGTCGTTCATCGTCTCAATTGTTTACAGTTAAAGAACAACTGAAACATCCAAAAATATGTAATTTAATTTATAATGTCAGAAATTAAATAGTTGTCATTCAAATTTGATATTTTAGTATATTCGAAGTTCATTCAAAAATTAAACGGGCGAAAATTCTGCGGACCAAATGAGCAAAAAGTAAAGTCAGCGAGTGTGAATACCATTTCTCTCTATCAGCTTGTTCTTATCTGTGAAAATATTCGTCGACTAAAATGTGTCGTGTCCGCCGTCGCCATGATGTGAACTACTACCTATTACGCGAAATGACAACCGTTGATCAGCGCGAATTTTATTAAAAAACGTGAGAAAATCGTGGTTCCGTATGAACAAAAATGGGAAGTGTTGGAAATGCGTAGTGACGGAAATGCGTAGTGGTAGTAAAGTTATTGCTAGAAAACAACATAAAGAAAAAGATTTTGGTGAGCAGGTGGGTAGGTGAACTGCCGGATTTATAAAAAAAATATTTGCACTAAAGTAGAATGCGATTTGCCCTTCGCAACCCACTACTCGTTATTAAGCCTGTTAATTAATAACTAATAATAATTATATCTGGAAGTTTTTTTACAAAGCATGTTTAAAGAAATTATGAAAACTAATCCAAAATGTATGGGACGATTGCAAAATAACAATCATTCAATCGTTATCCTCCCAACTATCGTACTTGACAGTTTCAGCTTTTATACGAATCAATAATTGAATTGTCTAAGCGACGTCGTTCGAGTTTCGAGTTTCACGAAGCAATACGATCGTGAAACGACGTCGTCAGACGATCATCATCTTAGGTGATGAGAGCCTTGAAGTTGTCAGAGTCTACAACTGAGCGAGAAACTCTCCGCTGTGCATTCACCTACCACAGACGTCAACAATCAGTGGTCTCAGTGTCGTGGCATCAACAAAGAGGTAACCGAGACCACAGTAGGCTCTACTAGCCACCTCAGAGAAAGAACCCATGATATGATGATGAACTAGTACCGCCCATGGTCAAAATTCGACCATTTACCTAAATGAAAGCCGTTCTATAAAGCTTGACTTGAAAATGCATATTTGTGATCTAGGAAGAACATAAAACCTTTGACCGATGTAGCTCATGATATGAAAACCCGACTGTTATCTTTAAACGCTTTTTGCGGCCAAACTAAACGTCCTAGAGGCATAAAAGTTGACACATTTTTTTTACTTAAAACTCGATTTGCGGCTTAAGAACTAAAAAGTGGGATATTTGTGATACAGAAATTGCCACCTTTCAATCGATGTATTGCACGATACGAAAAGCCGAAAAAGAAAAGTTAAAATAAGGGCTAATTTCTACAAAAGTACAAAAGTGAGAAATAAATATCTATGGCAAAATTATCAGTCAGAACAATTTTCGTTTGTTTTTTTGCAAGGTTTCTTCATCACTCATGTTTATTTCTCAGTTTTTGGAAAAAGTAGGCGAAGGTAGGTTAGCCTTAATGCTCCTTTTACACTATTGGAAAATTGTCAGTATATTTCTGTCATTATACTGCCAAAGAATCAATTTGCTCATTCTATTGACATTATACTGGCCGAAAAATGGCAATCTGCCATTTGTGTAAATGCAGCATAAAATTGAAAATGTTCATTCGTATGTACGGCACCTAAAATCAATTCGTGTAAGTGCAGCATAATATTGACAATGTGGGAATGTTTTATATTAACTTTTGTATAAAATTCTATGGTTTCTAAGCTTTATCTGGGTTTTACGCGTTTGCATGAATACCCTTAATGTTACATTTGGCGGTACGGCCCCTAAAATTGACCAAATATGGAAACAAAAAGAGAAAGAGTCATGCCGATATTGCAAAGGGTCCTTCCAGAAACTATCTCTGGCTTTCAGCTGTCAGTTATTGGAAGAGAAACAAAGGAGTACGCCAACTAATCAATACATGCATATATACGGTGTGGAACTTTTTTATATATGACTCACAGTACACTTTGCGCGCAATAATACATGCATATATATTGTTTAATTGTGACTGCATTGTTATGCATAGGCGATTTGTACCTAAATTTAATTGGTAAGTATCAGTGTGGCTTCCGACCCGGTAGACCAACCATAGACCAAATCTTCACACTGAAGCAAATTCTAGCGAAGACCAACGAATTTCAAGTCAAGACTCACCATATTTGCATAGACTTTAAAGCCGCATATGAAAGCATTCATCGCCAGAAGCTCTATTTGGCAATGGCTGAACTCGGGAATCCGGCGAAATTGATTCAGTTGTGTCGCGTGAAATTAAAAAACACACGGTACAATGTGCAATTAGCAAATAGCTCTTCCGAACTTTTCCAAACATGCACAGCGTTTCGACAAGGAGATGCCCTATCATGTGACTTCTTCAACCTCATTCTGGAGCAGGTACTGCGTAGATGAGGCGTCAATACTGGAGGCACTATCTTCAACAGATCCGTTCAACTACTGGGATATGTGGACTGTAATGACATCATCGGCTGCTTCCAACGTGCCGTTATAGAGTCCTTCACGGCGCGTCGGCGTTTGAAGAGCAGGTAAAACTCTTTGGCCTTGAAGTAAACGAAATTAAGACCAAGTACCTGCTGGGCGATAAGCAGAAAGGGGGAGCTAATACTCGGAAGAAAATTTCTTCGACGAATATCTTTGGTCCTCTGTGTTTGAGGAGGGCGAATGGAGGAGAAGAAATGACCGCGAACTATATGAGCTGTACAAAGATGTGGATGTAGTCCAGAAAGTAAAAACACGTCGACTAAATGCGCTCGGTCACATCGAGCGAATGGAACACTATACTCTACCCCAAGAGAGTCTTCGAATCCCAGCTCCCAGGCTCGAAACAACAAGGAAGACCGAACCTCCGATTTAATTAAAAATAAACATTTAAAAAAATGTGTGTTTAAAGACCAAGCCGTCGCGGATGTCAGAGCACTGGGTTTGAATGATTGGAAGCAGCGTGCTCGGGATCGTAGAGGATGAACAGTCATCGTGTCTCAGGCCGCGACCCTTGATCGATCAGGAGCCTAATAAGTTAATAAGTCCACTTTATTTAAAAATTGGTATAGACGGGTATAAAACGCAATTAGCTGGTACGCAATTTTATTGAAATTGAGATGATTTGAGATGAACGGCTGGATTTTTTTTTTTTAAGTCCATGTACATTTTTTTTGTTAAGCAATATTATCTAAAATTTGATGGACCTCTTAAGTAAACATTTTGATCGAAATCGGTATAAACGTTAAGAAGAATATTAACAATATAAAAATATAATAAAACGGTTCTATTGTAGGTACCGTTCATAACAGTTTTTGTTGAAGTCTTAATTTACCAAAATATTGGTCATACTTTAATTAGTGATCCCTAATTTTGTTTTTAATCAAAATCGTTATAGCCGTTTTTGAGATAATAAACGTTTTCCAAAACACTTGTTTGATAGGTACCGTTTTTTTGGTGGTAAACAAATTTCAATTTCCTCTTTATGAAATCACTACACTTGCAGTCTAAGCTTGAAGAAAATTGTTTCAGCGGCTTAGGCTGTAGGTTGAAAAACAGACAGTCAGACTGAATTGCGGGACCCATTTTGTTTCGCTTCTCTATCACTATCATCGTAAAGTTATGTCTGATTAATATCTGGAGATCGATTTATAACGTCATTTGAAACACTATTTTTTTTTATTTTTTTTTTGTATTCAAAAATAATCGAAATTTGACCATTTTTGAAGTCGCAATATCTTGCAACTGTTGTGTTATACACAAAAAAGTGTCATAATATTTTTTCTAGGGAATATTAAAATCTACAAGATAAGCATAAAATATTTTCCGAAAAATTCGTCATTTAAGAGAAAAGAGCCAAGAACCAGTATATTCGACTTTTGGTGATTTTTTTTAAATAATGATATCGTAAAAATTATGGCTTCTAGAAAAAAACTGTTAATGCATGCTTATATAAAGGTTCATAATGTACACATTTTGTTAACATAATTTTTCGATAAAGCTTTTAGTTTTAAAGATATATGTAAAAAACTGTTTTTTTTTGGCAGTTCACACTATCGAAGAATAGAAAAAAAAAAAAAACTAATTTTTTAACGCAAAATAACTCAGAAACGGTTATAGCTTTAAGTAAAGTTGTATGGACTTTTTTATTGTAAATTTTATGCTCTTTAGTTTTGATTTTAAGTTTTTTGGACGAAAAACCGTTAGAAATGATTTTTTGGGAAAAAACGATTTTTTTTGTCTTTTTTAAAAAGCTAGCACCCAACATATCTTAACAGAACTTTCTGGGCTTATTAAGGAAGGTTCACAGAACGTGTATACCAAAATTCAGCTTTCTCCTATTTTTTCCGAAATGTGTACCTTATTTTGACTAATTTTCCTGGACTATTAGTATTTTTTAATACTCGTACAAACCAACATTTTTAAAGATCCTCTTTCGTATTAAATTCTCTAAGATATTTCCTTTTGAACTACTAAGCCTTTTGCATACATATGAACCTATTTCATCTTTTTAATAATAAACTTTTAACTTCAATGTATTGGGTAAATCATAAACCACAAACCTTAATATTATGAGCTAGACATGTTCGCGAAACAATCGAGCGAGCCATATAATCATTAAAAATATGTTTCACCTTTCATGGATATAAACATTTTTCCTCTCTGCACATGGATTATGCTGGAGTTGTGAAAGTGTAATCAACTTTGTATCGTATATTTTTATATTTTTAAACCACATTAATCACATTGAAAAAAAAAACACAAAAAAGTGTACTTAAGCACAAATAAAATTAAAACAAAAGTTACACAAAAAAAAAGTTAATATTTCAGAAACCTCTTATTGTCTGTACTTATATGGAAAATACAAACAGATTTAAATTCAATTAGCTTAAAATATAAAATTGAATAGAAAATTTTTCAATATACAAAAAATAAAACAACTTTTACCTGCTCCCCTGCTCCTGACGAATAAACTTTTAAAAGTTTGTAGTAAACTTTTAATGAAGCTCTTGTGCTTCTCAAACACCATAAAATTTCATTGTTTTTCTGTTGTTGTTGTTGCTCAAATTCTTCTTTTACCAAATAATTTTTTTTTTGTTATGTTTTAGAATTATTTTGTATTTTTCATTTTTTTGGTTTTGGTTTCTTTCTTTAAAAAAATCACACAAACACAAAGATTATCAAGTGAAGTCCTTATTTCTATGGCTATGTGTGAAATATTTTGTTTGTGGTTAAGTTGAACATTGAACAAACTTTCTCTTTGAAGGATTCCTAATAATTTACTCGGTTTAATTTTTTCGAAGACACATTTTAAAGTTAAAAGTTGGAAAATTTCTTCTTACAGTGGTTTTTGTTAAGAACAAAAAAAAAATAGAGCAGGAGGTGTAAACTATTCAAGTGGAAATAATTCATTAAGTTTCTATGGGGATATAATTTGCTTAACTGTATTATCTTGAAAGAAGCTTCGTGATAATGGCTGATTAGGTTTTAAGTGGAATAAATGCCATGAGATACACAATATTTTCTTCATTCCATTTTAAAGAACGCGAGTCGTCTTTTTGTAAACCTGTATCTTATATGGTTTGGAGTATTTTTAATTTTTTAGTATGATACTCGTACTCACCTAAGCTCCAAGGCGGGATAGGTACGAATGATCGATACAAAAAAATGTCAACTGGTAAAAATGTCGACTTTTGTAGACTTTTTCAAAATGTAAATTGCCTTCAATTTGTTGTTTGACTAAAAAAATGTCGACAGTATGAAATCTCGACTTGGCAAAATGTCGACTGCGTTGAAAAAAGTCGAGCAAAATATCGCCTTGTCGATATTTTTTTCAAACAAAATTGTACGAATGCCGACTTTTAAAATATCGATTTTAATTATTATATTTTACTACGGATTCGCAAATAAAACTTATTTCCTTTATTCAAACTGAAACTGCAATTAATTCACAAAATAAAACGCTTTTTATTTCAAATACTTTTCTCCTAAAACTTTTTATTACAACCAAGCACAAGTATGCAACTCTTTATTTTTCACACCGACATCTATTCGTTCACTGTTAAAATTAAACTGAAAACTTCGGACTGGTGGCCGTGCATTTATATCCGAAATAAAGGGTTCTAGAATTGTCTAGGGTTCTGGAATCTGCTAGATGGTTCTTTTTTGTTTCGTTCAATTCCACGATCCACCTCCAGTGTGACGAACAGCCTGGGCACCAACCGTGGATTTAGTTATTCATTTCATTCAAAGATGGCGCGCTAAGTTGTACTAATGTATCGTTGATTGCATAACTGGGCATATTCACCACAATATGATCGACTTTCATAATCTCAACAAAAAATGTCGACACTTTTCAGTGTTTATCCTAAAACAATAGCATAACGGGTGATTGAAGACGATGCGAAACGAGCCAGTGAGAGTTTTTAACTAATGAACATTTTAATAGTCGACATTTTGATCAGATTATGGTTTATGGAATGATGCGCTTGTAAACATGATCTCAAAAACTATAAACTGAGCAAAATGTCGACTGTAAAAATGTTGACGATTAAGAAAATGTCGACTATAGAAATATTGATTATCAAAATGTCGATTACAGTCAATATTTTGAAAGTCTACATTTTAAAAATCGCATTTTAAAAAATCGGTCTAGTTTTTTTTCGATATTTTGTTCAGTCAGTCTTTTAACCAGTCAAAATTTCTGTCGAGTTTTGAAAGTCGATCTTATGGTGTTGATGTTTTGAAAGTCGACATATCGTACGCAATCCCTCCATGGGTCCTTTTCTCTTTTAACACGATTTTTGTCAAAAATTGTAACTTTGGAAAATTAAAAATTACATTTTCGTGATCTAGGCAAATCCATTTTTACGTCAAGGTATCATACTATATGAAAAACTGAAGTTGAAAAATCGATGTTTTTTTTTCTCTTTCGACGCATACGTTTGCATAGACGCATACGTTTGCATGCGTTTGCGTGCACGCATACGTTTGTGTGGACGCATACGTTTGCATGTATGCATAAGTTTGCGTTGACGCATATTCCATGTCGATGTTGCATGTTGCATTTTGCATGTTGCATTTTGCATGTTGCATGTTGCATGTCGCATGTTGCATGTTGAATGAAGCATGTTGCATGTTGCTTGTTGCTTGTTGCTTGTTGCTTGTTGCTTGTTGCTTGTTGCTTGTTGCTTGTTGCTTGTTGCTTGTTGCTTGTTGCTTGTTGCATGTTCCATGTCCGTGCATTGTCTTCGATCATTTTTTAAAAATGTTGTGTGAAAAACTGCTAGGAAATGCACAGGACCATAACTTAATTTTAGTTTGCTGTTAATAATTTTACCAGTCCCTATTGGTGACATTTTTCCCGCAAAGCTCGTTAGTATCAAAAAAACAATATCGTTATAATTTTACACACATGTACGATGGCTTCGGGTGGGTTCTAGGAACCGCTAAATGTGGAGATATGTCAAAACTATCGGAACAATTACAATGGGAAATTATAATAAACAAAGTTGTTTTTTTTACATTTTCGAGACTTTTCTTCTAAAATTTTTTTTTTCAAAACTTAAAATTTTTGAAAAGCAAAATTTTGAACCCTCTGATAGTCTTGACCCAATACCTATAATTAAAAAAAAATTGAAATGTTTGTCTAAGGAACAAAGCTAAACATTTTCTCATAATATTCTGCCTAATTCTTGAGTACTCTGGTGCTGTTGAAGGGGGAGGGGAATTGTTCCAAATAAATTACCCTACTAACATACATATTCGTACATGCTGTTTACAAGCCCAAATGACAGAAACTTTCGAATTTCGATGAAAAGTGTGCGTGGGTGAAAGTTGGAATTTGTCCACCCTGGGCTTCTATAGGTAATGTTAAATTAACTCACTAATGTCAACAAAACACATGAAACATGATGTATTGCAACCATTTCTCTTTGAAATATTAAAATTTCAAAGAACATGTATGAAATACTGCGGCCACCACAAAACCATAATTGGAGAATTAAACCATCAACATCATCCGTCCAAACTACCTAAACACCATGCCTTTGCCGTCCATCACCCACCAGTCAAATTAGATTTTATTATTATTTTTGGTTACGAGCATGTCTATTTCTCTTGCTCTTATATAATTTTGGTTGTGTTTATGTGAGCTATTAGTCAGAGCTTAAAAAGTAATGTTCCTATTTTTGTGGCCGCTTCTACATCGTCTCTATTTATCTACTCCCTGCTTATTTTATGAAATTGTGCTGGATGCCCTCTGAACGACCGACGACACCAGCGACGGACGCCTGCCAGAAAATGAGAATAAAATTCAAATAAAATGTTCAACTGAGTAAATTCATTACTCTGTTGGTGTTCTGTTTTTTTTTTATTTATGTTTCTTTTTATTAGATATCTTTCACTCGGACAGATTTATTTCAAACTATTAGACATCTTTTCTTGCATGAAAAGGATTTTGATCAATTTTAATGTTTCCTACGTTTTCCTACAAAATGTTCAACCTTTAAAAAAGGTTCTTGCGTGGTTCCTTCTAATTTTAAGGGATAAGAAGATGGAAAGTATTTTATTATCTAAGAAAAGAGTAAATTTGCAGAACAGGAAGGGCTCGACGAACGACGCGATGGGATCTGTACTTATCTGGTGTAATTTATATAATAAGTCAGATACTATGGCTTCCGGTTTCTAAATCCAAATTGGTGTGTAATTTAAAACAATATTCGACCTTTTCTGACAGGACCTTTTATTTGTTGAAAAAAAAAAAAATAATAAACTAAATCGCACAGATGGGTGGATATATTGAAGCTATTTCGATTTATGTTTTTTGACAGCTCAAAATGGTGGGCCAAAAATATTAAATGTATTTTCAAAACACACAAGGAAACTGAGTTGCCAGAAACTGGCCAATTTTTAGGCGAGAAGGGTGTGAGGGGAAATTGTTTGTCTTCCTTTTACGCCCTTCTCGCCTAGAAACTAAAAATCGCCGGCAATTCAGTTTCCTTGTTTGAAAGGGGTCTAACTTCGCAACGAAGTAATATTTTTTAATAAATAAGATTTATCTTTTATACCTAGAGGTGCGATGTTACATTTTTAAATATCGATTTAACAATTGAATCACTAATTGCAAAAAAAAAAAAAATATCGTGAAGTTAGAAGTCATGTAAAGAAGTGCACTTTCTTGCGCCCTTACGTCTACTGTACATTAGGGTGGATCGTTTTCAGCATTTTTGGCCAAATCACTGTGTGCAACTCAAATTATATGCTTAATGGTTTTCTAAACTTATCCTCATCATTTTTTTTGAGCCGCCCTTGGGAAAAACAAAATCGGGAAGCCATTGAAAATTTGTAGTTTTTCAGAAAAAAATGATATATTATGAATTCGGGGTGGGAATATTTGCCGACAAAAAAGTAACGGATTCTTGTAGAAGGACCGAAAACAAGTATTTTTTACCAAATGGGAGGTCTATCTCTTTTAGTATAGACAGGACGGTCAATTTTATAAACAAAATGATTGAATACAATAAGTATTTTTCGTGATTTTAGATTTTCTAAAAAAACAGAAAACATAAAGTCATCTGGTTTTCAGTGGTTGATGAAGAATTAATAAAAGCACTTATCAAATAAGGAATTTAAGCCAATTTCTAACCTAATTTCACATTTTTGAAAGAAAAAGTCAGTTAATATTTTTTCAAGTTTGAGTTTGAAAATATTTTTTTCGAAAACTATTAACAGAACAAACTTGATTTAAAAACTTGATACAAGAACAGACTTTGAGCTTTCAAAAAATGTATCATTCTTTATTATCAGTGTTTCCGTTCTTTTTAAATAATTGTTTAAAGGATTTATTTCCATTTTTTTTTTTATTTCGTATTTTTTAAAAAGTTCCCCTCCCACCTATACGGAAGGAGATGGACCCCTACCTCCATCGTGAAAAAAACTTGTATTTAGTGCCTCTATAAGAATCAGTTATTATTTTTCGCCAACTATTCGTGTCCCTAATTCTTAATAGGTAAGTATTTTATTTTTTTGTGAAAAAAGGCCAATTTTCGATGGCTTCCCCAGAATAAATGATGAGGATAAGTTCAGAAAACCATTAAGCATTAACTATAAGTTGCACACAGTGATTTGGCAAATAATGTTGAAAACGATCCACCCTATTGTACATCTTCGCGAAGATTTATAGGCCTGCAACTCAACTGCAAAAAGCCTTCAAATAAAGGAGCAAGTGGCAAAAGAAAGATAAATCTATATAACACATACTAATCGAAACATAGTACATGATATTAGAGTACCTTGGTTAAAAGTTACCCAGAATTACTGTGGCGGAACATGTCCAAATCCTGCTTTAAAAGTGCCTGCACGCATACGGGGGGTAAAAGAGGTTAGAAGAGAATTTGGACCTGTTTTTTTATCAGCTTTACAGAAAAAATGTCAAGACACAAATTATAGCTTATACAATTTTACACAAATTAGACGCTGGCACTTTTTTTTTGTAAGACCAATAGTTTAGAAGATACGAGTTGATGTCTTAGTCTAAAATGTGACTAGAACGAATATGTTGTTATGAGTAAAAGTAAAAATATTGCCAAAACCTCAAAAAAAAAGTAATACATAAAATCTTAAGACGGGTATCGACGCAAAAAAAACCCTCTACAGGATATCTAAGGTTTCACGAAATCCACGCATTGGATTTTTAAGTAGTCGCTCTTAAAAGAGGCGAAAGTATGAGAGTAGAGGGAAGTTGGAGTCTATCACACTCAAATATTTATTAAAGTTCAACCAAAGCATATGGCACATGATATTAAGGAAGTTTTCAAGTCTGAATCCAATAAAATACAAATTAATTCGATATAACTACACACAAAAAAGTTATAGTCCTTTTTATAAAAGGATAATTGTATTTCATAAAACACTAAAAATAGGTGGAAATAATAAATGAAGAAAAATGCAAATAAAACGTTAGTAACTCCAAATTCTTCACCGAATGCGACCAGTTTTCCTGACGACGAGGTGAGGATTTTTCAATAAAACTTATATAAAACTACCTATGTAGGTACTATAAGTCTGACCATTTTCGAAGTCGCAATATCTTGCAATTGATGACTTATACTATAAAAAGTGTCACGATATTTTTTTTTTCTAGATCAGGAATACTAAAATGCTTTCAGATAGAGAATGTTAATGAATTCAAATACTTGGGACTTATAATTGATTCTAAAATGAGCTTTTACAATCACACAGAAAATCTGAGAAAATACTTTCGTGGCGCATTAACATATTTTTATTTTCTTAGGAATGTTTGTTCGTACCAACTTCTTATAAAAATATACTATGGGATCTTTCATTCAAAACTAGAATACGGAATTTCATGTTGGGGGGAACCTATTTCAACAAAATGCAAACTCTTTTGACTCTTCATAAGTCTGTCCTTAAGAAGATTTGCCGTAAACCTCGCTTATATCCTAGTTTCCCACTTTTTAATGAATTGAAAATTCTTCCAGTTCGACATTTGTACTGCTAACATACGTGGAAATTTTTTAAATCAAGTATCTATACCATCCTTTCGTACAACTGCATTTCGTAAATTTTTTGATGATTTTTCATGCGATTATTTAATAAGCTTCCACACTCCATCAGGGTTCTTACTTCTCAATTGTTGTTTGTTAAGCATGTACAAAAATGGCTTCTTTGCTTTGATATATACGGTATTGAATCAATCCTGATGTTCCAATGAAATAGTAAACTTAATTTAATTTTCTATAACAATAACAAATGTATTTTTTCTCCTTCTCTTTTTTATTTTTATTTTGATTTTATTTTGTTTTTTATTTTCTATGGGTCACCCCACCCACCTTAATTATGTTTAATACTATTGCCTATTAGTGAAAATAACACTATTTTTATTATATAAAAAATATCTTTGTCACTTTATATTTCTATTTCATTCTGAGCAAAGTAAATCGAATTTATATTTTTGTATTTTGATTTTAAGAAAGAAATATCTATCTAATGTTATCTAATCTAAAATCTATAAAATAAGTTTTTTTCGACAACTTCGTTATTTAAGTAATAGATTCGGAAATTTAGAATTTTTGTCAAACTTTGAATTCAGATGTTTTCGAAAATATGAACCTTTTAGGAGTTATACTTTTAAAACGAGTATGTTCGACATTTTCCGTTTCTTCTTAACGGTGAGTAGTAGGAAACAAATTGATGATCCTGAACTTTGCAGACAAAGTGTACGCTGAAGTTTGAACAACCACCAAAGTCGTAAGACTTGTTCGATTAAAAAAAAAAACTAAACGGCAATTACGGTATTTACATATCTTAACAAAACAGTTGTTGGCCAAAAGATTCAAAAACCACAAAAAAATTAACTAAACAAAACTTTGGACTTCTGTCACCACTGTAATAATGACCGCATTGTCGTAAAAACTACGGCAATCGCTTCGTCTCGGCAAAATCTAGTGCCCATATTTTTAATTTTTTTTGTATTCGCCTTAACAAGAAAGATATGGCCAAAAGATTAAATACCTTTAAAATAAAGTCCTCTCTTTTCAATTTCTTAAATTTTATTTTTCTGTATTGCGTTTGTGTGTATCCCTTGTTTCTTATACTTAGGGCTGGCCACGAGACGAGACTCTGCGAGACTTTTGTAAAGCTGCGCGTATAGTAGTGCGACTAGTGATGGTGAAATGAGGTGGTACTTTGTCCCACTTTAAATGTCCCATATGACAAATCTATTTTAAGGGACATTTTCAATAAAAAAATTTCAATTTTTAAATGACGTCTCTTTAATTCTAATGATCATGCAATTTGAATAAAACATATCAGTACATTTTTTTGATAGAAGTGTAAACTATTTGAATTTAATAAACTATAAACTAGACTAAAGATTAACCACGCACCACGCACCAGAACAAATGATTTTTTCTCATATCTTTCTCTAATAAAAAAAAAGAAAAGAAAAAAATGTAGTTGCAGTTGTAAAAAAAAAATTTGTCTCAAACGGACAATAACAAACCTCCTTCAATTTTCAACCCTTTTTGATGATTATCAGCATATCGTCATTATTTGTCCATTGAAGTTTTGTAATGCAACATTCATAAATGACCTCCTCATTTTCTCTCCTCGTCCTCATTCTCTTCTCTAACAAACGTACTTCAAATGTCACAACCTGCAGCAATGTCACAGTCACAGCCTGGGACAATGTCACGAATTTTGTTCGATTGCGACATTTGAGTAATTAGTAGGTACTCGTAATACAAAATTTCACGCATTCATTGGTTGGAGAGAGAATGTACTACTATAATGAGCACGAATCATTTCCTCATTTCTACATCATAGATACATCCTCAAACGAGTTTTGGGAAAGTATGCGTAGTAAGTCTGCTATTACACCATGCATCTAGAGGCGTGCAACTTTTTGAACATATGTAAGTGCAAAAGAGAAAACAAATTCGAAAAGATGAGACGGAAGATAATCAGCCGTGTGTCGCGTGGGTAAAATATTCGTGCAACAAGAAAATTCGAAAAAATTCGAAGAAGTTGCACGCATCCAGATGCATGGTGTAATAGCACACTAAGTGCACACAAACTGCGTTTATTGGGTTTCTTGTTGTTATCTTACAACAACAACAAAATATACTGCGAAAAAAGTGGGAATTTGTGTGTGTTTGAAATAACGAGTGAGAAGTAAGAATAGTTTTTTTTTTCTGGAGACGAAAGAGAAAGACAAATATTTTTGTTGTTTTTGGTGAGGTGTGAGGTAATACATGTTTTTGCTTTGAGGTGATGGTACATTTCAAAGTGGTGTGTGCGACATTTTGTATTGACTTATGTATGAGGTACCCTTCACTAAGTGCGACAAAGCGATGCGATGCGAGAAATGTCTCCGTGCGAGAAAAATATTTACATTTGTTCTTATTAACGTGGGCACAGTGAAGCGATATTTGATGCGAGTGTTCCAATTTTATCACATACTTATCGCAAGCATCACGTTCACAAACTTTTTTGACCTCTTTTGCTCGAATCTCGAATAAAGCACAAGCTGTCATTAAAATCGCTCACTGGGTCACAAAGGTCGTCCACAATGGTGTAGCGCAGAAAGAACGTTTTTTTTGACATTTAGATTTGTTTGGGTTCGTTCAGATGTTTGGAATTCTAATTTTTACAAGGCGTGTTCCATATGTTGCTTTCATTTCTATAACAAATGCGAGACTATCATGTTTCTCTTTTAATAAATAAAACACAAAGTATGCCGGTATTTGACACAACAGAAAACAAACAAACAAAATTCAATATGGCAGAGCACAACACAGAATATTTTATTGAACTTTTAAAAAGGTATAATATTTTGTGCAGCTGCATTGTGGGCACATGAAAAATAGCACGCACGATACTATTTGATAGCTATGGCTTCAGTTCCAGTTGCGGCACTCTTTTGTGTTCATTTTGCAAAAAGTGCAAACGTGAAACAAATATCTATTATAAGAAACTTGCTTGCCAAAAAAAAATTGAAAATCGTGTATGGTGACTAAAATTATCTGTCAACAATTTTCGCATGTTTTTTTGCAAACAGGTGTCTTTATTTAGCATAGATGTTTATTTCTCACTTTGGCACTTTTTGGAAAAAGTAGGTCTATGTAGTTAAACCTTGCCCTTGACAGATACAAAATTGGTTCAAAATCAGTTTTATAAATGTGAAGAATTTGTTTATTTGTCTTTTTTGTCATCCAAGCCCATTGGAGCTTTCATACAAAATGGTCTCACTTGTAGCGTAAACACTGCGCAATTTTAAAATTGAGTTCTCAAAGTTGTGCAATTTTGAGCTCAGTGACAACATACTCAAATTATTGATAATAAGACTTTATTCAAATCCTTTTTTCTACAATCATTACTATCGAAACCAATTTTTTCCCAAATTACAGTTCATAATAAACATGACAAAATAACTCAATGTGTTGAACGACGAACCCAATGTCTAGTTTACATACAGTGTTTTGAACACACCCACAGATATGTCAAAAAGTAGCGCGACTAAAAGCAGAAAGTTGAAAATTATTCAATTTTGGCGATAGCGATCGCTGCAGCTACAGCTTCTCATTGTTGCGCTGTGTACTGTTACTGTTTTCGTATATTTTAACTTTGACAGTGCGACAAGCGGCCGCTACAGCGACTCCATTCTGCTCGGGCAGTAAGTCTCGTCTCGGTCTCGTTAAAATCGAATATTTTCAGTCTCGTCTCGTATAATTAAGTCTCGTCACGGAAAAATACGATTTCCGGACAACCTGTTGATTTTGGAACGAAATATTTTCGATTATAGTTTGTATACGTGCAAAAGAAAATAAATATTTTACTGAAATTGAATTTTTTTTTAATTTATTTAATTTTTTAAATTTCGGTCCACATATACAGTCTTGTCTCGTCTCGTTCAGGATCATAAAAATTGTAATAACATTTTTTATAGCGAATGGCAAAGTGTACAAGTTTTGTTAGTTATATGCAGTAAACTCAGTCTAATCTCAGTGTGGACTCGCTGTGGTCTAGCCTCGTATTAGAATCATCTCAGTATCCTCTTGGCCTCATTCTTGATATAGTCTTGGCCTGTATTGATCTCGACTCAGTTCTTACTTTTAATCTCTAATATTCGTTTAAAATTTTTACTTGCGATAGTTTAGGCTGAAACGATTTTCTTCAAATTTTGGAGTTAAGGTTCTAAGGGGATTCCCTAGAGGGGAAATTGAATTTTTTTTAGCTCCTGCCATACAACCAATATACAAAAATTGATTTATTTCAAAAACGGCTCTAACGAATTTGATAAAAAAAATTACAAGCTACTATAATTACTAAAATAAATATTTTGGTAAAAAAAAATTGTATAACGGTTAATAACGGTACCTGTCATAGAACCGATTTGCTGGTTTTCAAATTTCTCGTTAACGGCTACACTGATTTAAACCAATCCTAACAATTTTGCATATACAACTTTTCAAAAAAAATATCGCTTTATGCCATTTATTTGTGGATGGTTTTTATGTGAAGATTAGTTAGTTATTTAGAGTGGATGGAAAATAGTTAGTTTGTTAAAGTTAGGACGTGCGAAGGATTTAATTTTACTACAATTTGTTCGACGACGTTAGCTTTTTCTGTAGATTTAATTCGATATTTCTGCCACAAGAAAACTAAAAACAGCTAAGACTGTACCGAGACAAGAACAGGACCCAACTTAGTTATACGAGTTCATATTTCATATATTTATTTGAATAGTCATGCTGGAGGTCTTGGATCGCTTCCCAGCCTCGTCCACCTAAAAACTAAAAAGTTTTTTTCAGGGCTACTGCCTCTTGCGAGGAATTGACAAAACCTCCAAGAGTATCACTTGTCACGAATAAGTGCTTCTCGTCTAGCCGTTCGGATTCGGCATAAAATTATAGGTCCCTTCCATTCCTGTCGAAAAGGCGCACACAGGAATGGTTGCGAGTTGTTAGTCACTAGGCCCTGGTTCTTCATGAGCCGTTGTGCCACCCGATTTATTTATTTATTTTTTATATTAAGAACGTGTCACGTAAATGTACAAGATTTAAAGATCTAGAAGAATACGAGTGACATATCTTATCATAAAGATACGGTGGTTGACGCGTTTGCATAACATTATTCAGCAATATAAGTGATCTGAACTTGAAAAGGTTTTCAAGAGTAATGCCATAGATAGATCTTGAAAATTTAGACACTTGATCGTATCTTCTTAATCCAAAAATGTATCTAGCTATACTGTTGTACGCAACATTAAGTTTGCGCTTGTGATCATAATCACAGTTATGAAAAATTTCACAACCGTAGAGCATTATAGGCACGAGCAATGTTTTGGCTAGGATAATGCGTATTTTAAGTGGTGTTATCTTATGGTTTGTCCATAATAGACGAAGTCCTCCATAAATACGACCTATTGTCAATCTAATGTGGTAATTCCAAGAAATTGTTTTTGTAAACATTAAACCTAAGTCTCTGGCCGATTCGAGAAGCTCAATTTGTTTATAATTCAAGAGTATCTCAAGAAAATAGGACGTGTCGATGGCTTTTCTTGAAAATACCAAACATTTTGATTTTACTGGATTGAGGCAAAGTCCATTTTTCTCTGACCAAGAATGAATATTGGCAAGGTCTTCATTGACTTCAACGGCAGCGTTTTCAACCAATCCTAAAGGAAAACATTCTCGTATTTGGACATCGTCAGCATACATATCCAAAAGACAGTTTTGCGTACATAAGGGTAAATCGTAAATGTACATAGAGAAAAATAGTGGTCCCAATATTGAACCCTGCGGAACCCCTCTTCTAACCATAAGAAATTCTGAAGCGGAACAGTTTGCAATAACTGCCTGGGATCGTAAGTTCAGATAAGAATGAACAAGCCTTGCTGAAGAGTTAGTAAAATTAAACTGTTTTATTAGTTTACTTAGTAGTATTTTATGATTGACAGTGTCAAACGCCTTTGAAAAATCAAGGAGCACTAAAATGGTGACATTGTCGCGATCAACAGCTTGTCTTATATGTTCTACATGGTTAATAAGAGTTGTGGTGCAGCTGTGCTTAGGACAAAAGCCAGATTGGTTACCACAAAGCAAATTGTTTTCAGTTAGGTATGCCCTTATCTGACTATTCATTATCCTCTCTAAGACCTTGTAAAGAAATGTTAAGATCGCAATCGGTCGAAACTCGAGGTAATTTTTTGGAATTGGGACAATTTTTGCTTGTTTCCAAGCTGACGGAAAAACATTTGACATTAAAATTGTCTTATACAGGTGTGCTAAGTATCTAAGAATGTAAGGCAGTATAGCTTTAACAAAGACGGGGTGAATTTCATTTCTATTCCAATAGAGTTTGATTTTACATTAACGCAACTCTGTAAAACGTCAGCATCAGTTACCTGCGAGATTGATACTGATTTTAACGAGATTGAGATGAGACTGATAAGTAGAGTCTCGTCCTCTCTCATCTCCTGGCCAGCCCTAATAATGTTATACACTTCAAATTTTGTTTCCCATATTTTTGAATTAATTTCGTTATTTGACATACTCCCCCTCAAAGTGAATGATTGGGAAATCAAATTAATTGTTTGCAACCTTTCACACAAACAAAAAAACAACATCTACCTCTGCCCATGTATAGACTCTGAACTTGTTGTAACTCATGGGACTATGATGGTTTTCATCAATTCATTTTGCGCAATTCCTAATTCATCCCAAAATGCTGAATAAACACAATTTCCGGTCTTGGCTGTTGTTCAACAAGCACGTCCTGTTCTGTTAAGGTGTCCGTGCGTGTCTCTCTTCACATCCCCATTGCAGATATTCCAATTTTAAAAGCTGCATTGAAGGAAGTACCCATATACCCACCTATACCTACCTAGTCGTAATCATAAAACAAAAGGTAAGGATATTTTGCAAACGTCGTTGTTGTTTACATCCCCATGATGTGGATGCGGATGCTAATAATTATATTGAGGTTAGAAATTGTTGCCTAAAGCGATTTACCTTCGCATGAAATTCACATCGCGAAATTAAATTTTGTGTTGTGTATATTTTCATTTGAAAATTTCAAATTTATACGAACGTAGCTATACGTCGTAACCTTTTCCACATGGGAAATTTTGCATTGCCTTACAATTTTTGCCAATTATTAAGCGGATATTCATTGAAAAGTTGAGCCAAATTAATAATGAAAAATTCGTTCAGATCAAAACATATTTAAAAAAAAAAAAAAATTAGATTTTGTTGTGTTTGTCTGGCGGTTATAGAGTTTAAGGACACATAACCCTTATATGAATCCATGCAGGATTCAAAAAATCCTCTCTGCTTCTATGTTGTTGTTGTTTCAGTTGAGAAATCTCACACACAACAACAGTAAAACAGGCACCCATATTTATATTAAATTTTCAAATCAGCGAAAAAATTTAATGCTGGTAGGAAGGTACGTCTACTTTCTTTTTGTCTTCTTATAATAAAAAGAAGAATAAACTAACATCATATACTTTCACAAGTTGTTCGTTGCGGGAGTTATAAAGTAATGACATGCGATGGTACCCGAGGACAAAACGTATTCTTTTGAAAAGTTTTTTTTTCATTTCATTTCATATCGTATCAGCCCTTAAGTGAATACAGTGTAAACGTTATTATACTCGTATGAGTCCTTAAACTAGGACACGCTATTGACTTGCAATTTATATTGCTTATCTCAAAAGATGTCATATATGAGGACGATATATTTATGTTCATGATGGAAATGTACTGTTGTGAGTTGTGAAGCGAACAAGAGAAGCAATTTTACATAAAATATTTTTTATTATATGTACACTCTGTGTCATTTGATTGAGATTATGAACATTTTGACAAACATTTTTACATGATCTTTAAAGGGTAAGTGTATAAAATATTGGTTTTATGTGAAATCAAATCTTGGATTACGAATTACGGAAACTAAAAACCAGATAGTTTAATTTTTGCAAATTTTCGAAAAAAATGGAAATTTCAAAATATTCAGCAAAAGCTAAAAATGGGGACCTCTTATAAGGTGCCACACTGAAAGGAAAGTGCTTTCAGAAAGCGTTTCGAAGACTCTAATTTTGAAATTTTCCCGAAAGTGCTTTTTGAGAGTAGAAACTCTATGAAAGGAAAGTGATTTCTGAAAGCGACTTTTTACTTTCAAGAAAGCAAATTCTTTGAAAGCACTCTTCGGGTCATCACACTATGAGACTTACTTTACTTTTGATGGCGCTCACAGCCCAGGATGGGCTTCGGCCTCAACTAATAAGCCCCTTCAGCCAGCTCTGTCCCTAGCTAGCCGCTTCCAGTTGCGCACACCGAGTGCTTTGATGTCGTCATCCACTTGTTTGCGCCACCTGTTACGATATCTTCCTCTGCTGCGTACCACATCGGGGTTGGATTCGAAGACTTGTCGGGCAGGTGCGTTGCTGCCCATACGCTCCACGTGCCCCAGCCATCTCAGCCGCTGTATTTTCAGCTTTTTGCCCAGGTCAACGCCGCTGTATAGCCCGTATAGCTTGTCGTTGAATCTTCTCCTCCACACTCCTTCGATACACACCGAACCGAAAATCACACGAAAAATCTTCCTCTCAAAGCACCCTAGCAGATTTGTATTCGAATCTTTCAGTGTCCATGCTTCTGACCCATAAAGCAGGACTGGGATGATTAGGGTTTCGTATAAAGTCTCCTTGGTTCTCTGAGAGAGGGCCTTACTACTTAAATGCCTTCTTAGATTCGCTTGATCTCTGCACTGATGTTATTCTGCGATGTTATAGTGGAGCCCAGGTAGACAAAGTCCTTGACAACTTCGAAGTTATATCTGTCCATCGTGATATTTTGCCCGAGTCGACGATGTTGAGATTCCTCTCTCGATGACAACATATACTTCGTATTGTCCTCATTAACCGCCAATCCCATTCTAGCCGCCTCCGTCTCAATGCTCGGAAATGCCCCTGCCACAGCTCGCTTCGTTCTGCCGACAATGTCTATGTCATCCGCATATGCAAGCAATTGAACGGACTTTTGATAGATTGTACCGCTGGTGTTGACATGTGCGTTGCGTACAATGGCTTCAAGAACGATGTTGAAAGGTTGCATGATAACGCGTCGCCTTGCCTCAATCCTTTCTCAACATTAGAGGAATCTGTGGTGTTCTTTCCAATTTTGACGGAGCAGCGAGATTTTTCCATCGTCATCCTGCACAGGCGGACGAGTTTGGCAGGGATGCCGAGACTCGACATGGTTTTGTATAATTCGTCCCTTTTCACGCTATCATACACGACTTTAAAATCGATAAAAAGGTGGTGTGTATCGATCTGGAATTCCCGGGATTTTTCTAAAATCTGTCGGAGTATGAACATTTGATCGACGGTTGACTTGCCAGGCCTAAAACCACACTGATAGGGCCCGATCAGATCGTTGACAAAAGGTTTTAAGCGGTCACACAGGATAGCCGACAAGATTTTATAAGCGACGTTTAGGAGACTAATTCCTCTGTAGTTGGTACATTTCAGAACATCTCCCTTTTAATGGATGGGGCACACTATACTGAGGTTCCATTCATCGGGCATACTTTAATCCGACCAAATTTTGCAGATGAACTGGTGTAGGCTCCTAGCCAATTCATCTCCCGCTGATTTAAATAGTTCGGCTTGTAAGCCATCCGCACAAGCAGCCTTGTACGACTTAAGTTTGGATATCGCCAGCCGCACTTCGGTTAGGTCGGTTGGACGGAACTCTTGGCCATCATCGTCCAAGTTGAATGGAGCGTTCTGCCTATTAGCGGCATCTTGGCTGTCTTCGCCATTAAGCAGTCTAGAGAAGTTTTCTTTCCAGATCCTCAGCACTGACTGTGTGTCTACTACCATATTACCACTCTCATCTCGGCAGGCTTTTGTTCTAGCCTTGTATCCTTGGGTGGATCGCTTCACCCTCTGATAAAATTTTCAAACATCTCCACTACCACTACAACCCTAAATAGACTCTTCCGCCCGCTTCTCGTGCTCTCTCTTTTTCCTCCTGAGAAAAGTCGAAAAGTCGGAGTTCCTCTTTTCGTTTCAGCCCGTAGAGCTCCCGGGCTACTCTCTCAGCAGCTCTTGTTCGAGTCTGCAGGCTGCAGCATTGCCTGGTAGGCCTCGTCCTTAGTTGCATGCGCTAGCCGGCACTCTTCATCGAACCAGGAGTTTTGTTGTGTTCGCCTAGTGAAACCCAGCACATCAAAGGCGGCTCTTCTGATGGCTTGTTGACAGTGTTTCCAATGGTCCTCTGCACTTGATGCTGGTGGCGGATCTCCTGAGAGATTAAGAGTTACGTGGTCTACAAAAATTCTGGCGGTCTCTTGCGATTTAATCTTCTCGACATCGAATCTTTTCACAGCATTTGCTCTGCGTTGTAGCATCATGGATATCCGCATAAGTAGTCTAGCTACCACTAGGTAATGATCCGAGTCAATGTTGGCCCCTCGGAACGTTCGGATGTCCAAGATGCTGGAAGCATGTCTCGCGTCTATCGCAACGTGGTCGATTTGGTTGACGGTTAGTTGATCACGCGACCGCCAAGTCCTCTTGTGAATATTGAGGTGTGGGAAGTAGGTGCTTGAGATGATGACATTTTGCCCCGCCGCAAAGTCTGCCAGCCTGTGTCCGTTGCCGGAAGTTTCGTCGTGTAGGCTGTGTCCTCCGACTATCGAACCAAAGATGCCCTCCTTTCCGAATCTTGCGTTGAAGTCACCAAAAATGATCTTCACGTCGTACTTCGGGCACATATCATACGTTGTCTCCAGGAGATTGTAGAATGCTTCTTTGGTTGAGTCCTCTCTCCTTTCATGGGGGGCGTGAACACAGATCAGCGTAATGTTCTTAAATTTGCCTTTGATGCGGATTGTGACCAGGCGCTCTCTTACACTTCGGAAGCCCAAGACTTCTTGCCTTAGTCTTCCCATTATCACAAAACCACAACCAAAGAGCCGCTGACCCAGTTCCTTCAAGCACCCGCCGTGGTAGATGTCAGACGATATCAGTCTCCGTATGCGCTCTCCATCCCATCGCACTTCCTGGATGGCTGTTACGTCAGCCTTTAGCCTGTCCAGGTTCTCCACTAATTGTTCGGCTGCACGTGTTCTGTATAAGGACACGACGTTCCACGTGCAGATCCGAAATTCATTGTCCTTGTTTCGTTTGCTGGGGTCGTCAACAATACTATGAGAGCGAAAGTGTTTTTTGATAATGCTTTCTGAAAATAAAAATATTTAATTTATATTTTCATATATAAACCTTATTTTCCTTGTGTGACGTCACCTTTAGGCTTATTGCTTTGAAAATCCTATAAAGTAATCTTCGAGAGAATTTTAAAAATTTTTCGGAGAGTGATTTTGAAAAATTCAAGTTTCAATTTCATTCCAAGTTTTAAAAAAATTTCAAAAAAGGTTTTTTTATAAAAACTAAAATATCGTTTTTAAAATTTAAATGTTTTTGAAAATTCAAACATCGTTTTATATTGTTTTCTAACTAATGAAGTTCCATTTAAAATAACTTTATAAAATATTTAAAATCGAAATTAAAATTATTCAAAATGATGTTTTTTGATCAAAACTCGTTGCAATTTAATACTCTGTTTAAATTAGGGATAATATTTTCAAAAAGTTGCTGTTATCACTGCAAGTTCTTGTAAATAACACATTTGGTTTTGTTCCCAAATAAAATATAGCGTTACAATGCCGGGATGAGCTTACGAGTCCGATTACTGACCTCGGTGTCACTCTTATCTGGGTTCTGGGACACAGTGGCATTGAGGGCAATGAACGGGCTGACGAGCTGGCCAGGCAAGGATCAGCCCTTCATGGCTCACTTACGGAAGGAGTCAACATTCCGCTTGGAGTTATGAAGGGCAATATTCTCTCAATTTTTCTTACTGAATCAAACCGCAATCTGGCTAACCTATAATAAACCCTGAACAATTATCTAATACGCAGACCCAAGCAAGACATAGCCTGGCATTTTTGACGACATTAACGAACTTTCGGAAATGAAGATCAAAGATTTTATTTCTTTCCTCGCGACGAAATGGCTCTAGAACAAATTTCGGCCACTTCTGCATCACACGTTCCATCGATTCCCTATGATCGCAAGATAGCGGACTGGAGTTCTGGTAGTGCACAGCGGCCCGGCCGGTTGATCATTTGATCAGATCAGTGCTCCAGTGCCAGCCAACAGACAGCCTAGTTTGGCAAACTGTGGATGGTGCGGTTGCGGGTTCTGGTCTGGTTGAGTGAATGATCCGCTTTCTGATGATTGTGCTAGAAGCTACTCAGTCATTCCACAAGCAACAAAATTCTTTTAATCCTAATCTAAATTCAAATAATAATGGTCGATATCCTGAGGATATGCCCACAATCTTCATCTCAATTCCATCCACAGGTTCTATAGAATTATGGTATCAAAACGGCGCACTTCAGCGCTAATGGGCCTATGGGCTAGGCTGCCCGTGGCCGCCATTTCTACCTACCTACCTACATATCTTGTTTTGGAAGTAGAAATAATGCCCATTAGGCCTTATATTTTCATTTTCAAAGCCAAATAAGACCAAATTTGAGATTTGGGCCTATTTCGTTAGGCCTTATTTGACGTCACCGGCATAAAAGACGAACATCTATAGTATTAGAATCTTGTTTAGTTTGTTTTCTATCCGACAAATCAGGTGGAATTGAGTGTTGTATACATTATGTGTAGGTGTTTTCTTCCTTTTTCAAAAATTTATCAAGTACGGAGGTATGTTTAATGTACGAGGATTTTTATTCATATTTCAAAGATGCCAAAAGCGTCAAAAATAATACTCTAACATTTTTTACATGATGCTCACGTACTTGTATATATTCCAATGTCAAGTGCTCGAATTGATAATGGTGATTTCATGTTCGTTCTTTTAAATCATTGTTGAATGCAAAAATAATATTTGTTTTCATTTTTTGCGTTTGCCTTGCGATATTCATATGTAGGGACGGGTGCTAGTAAAGTATTCGTAAAAAAAATATATCTTGCTATAACGATGTTATGGATGTTATGTAGTAAGTGTACTGTGAAGTTATTTTGGGGCCCAAGCTTGATATCAGCATAGATAATTGTCTGATTTGGTTTTTTTGTGTCTGTTTATTCGTAATGGTGGGTGAATTTAGGGTTGACTACGGCAACATTCGGGGAGTTAGGCAGAATTTTTGTGCTACATATGTTCATACTGTGAAAAACAGGCCAGCTGTATTGGCACTAAGTGAAACCCAGGTAGGGGAAAATACCGATCACTCAGAATTCAGCCTATATGGTTATAGCTTAGTGCCTCTTTTTTTCTTCCAGCATGGTCTCGCCGTGTATGTTCGTAATGATGTTGCTTATCAGCTTCAGCCACAATACGGTTCGTGTTTTAATACCAACTTTAATTTCATGTGGTTTAAATTCACCGTCCATAAGCGCATCCTTTATACTTGTTTTATTTATCGTAGTCCTAGTTTGGATAGTAATTCGACTTCCAGCGAATTCGATGCACTATCCGACACCATCCAGAGAATTATTTCCCATTTTCCGCACAGTGAAATCGTTGTTACGGGCGATTTCAATGTACATAATTCTTCGTGGCTACGCTATTCGGGTCAGACAACATCCGAAGGAAGGGATGCCGAGATTTTTGTTGAGTTAAACAACCTGACTCAGCTTGTTGACGAGCCTACTCGAATTCCTGACGTTGCAGGTCAGTCCGCCAACACTCTAGACTTGTTCCTTACCTCTGACCCTGATAAATACACCATTACTGCATTAACGCCTCTAGGCACATCAGACTATTGTGTCATATCTGCTAATTTCTCGAAACAACAAACCTCAGTCAAAGAGAAAACACCAAAGAGAACCGTTTGGCAATACAAGAAAGCCAACTGGGACGGTCTCAATGATTTCTTTAGGAGCTTTAACTGGTCACTATGCTTCCTCGATTTTGACATAGGCTCCAGCGCAGATATGATCACAAATTTAATTCTTTGTAATGGGTGATTTTTTAAGAGGTTTAGAACTTAAAAAGAAAAAAAAAAACACAAAAAATTCGAAAAAATGAATGAAATATTTATTTGAATCGATAGTTTGAACCTTGCAATTTAATGTTTAAAGATAATTTCATGCAAATGTTGACCGCGGCTGCGTCTCAGGTAGCCCATCCGCTGAGTCCAATTTTGGCATACTCTTTCACACATATCGGCCGGTATCTCACGAATGAATGCATGAATGTTGGCTTCCAGTGCGTCAATCGAAGCGGGCTTGTCCCTATAGACATTAGCCTTGACATACCCCCACAAAAAATAGTCTAATGGTGTCAAATCGCACGATCTAGGCGGCCAATTGACCGGCCCGAAACGTGAAATTAACTGTTCACCAAACTCGCCTCGCAATTGCGCCATTGTTTCGCGTGCTGTGTGGCATGTGGCACCGTCTTGTTGAAACCACATATCATGCAAGTCAAAAACTTCCATTTCGGGCAAAAAAAAGTTTGTTATCATCGCTCGGTAGCGTTCACCATTGACAGTAACGCTGCGATTCGCATCATCTTTGAAGAAATATGGCCTAATAATGCCGCCGGCCCATAAACCGCACCAAACAGTGGCTTTTTCGGGATGCATTGGTAGCTGTTGCAATGCTTCTGGCTGATCTTCACTCCAAATGCGGCAATTTTGCTTATTTACGTACCCATTCAACCAAAAATGAGCCTCATCGCTGAACACAATTTTTCGATAAAAAAGCGGATCCTCGGCCAGCTTTCCAAGAGCCCATTCACCAAAAATTCGGCGTTGTGGTAGGTCGGCTGGCTTTAGTTCTTGCACCAGCTGTATCTTAAAAGGCTTTACGCCCAAATCCTTCCGCAAAATTTTCCACGTAGTGCTGTAACAAAGGCCTAACTGCTGGGAACGGCGCCGAATCGACATTTCGCGGTCTTCTGTCACACTAGCTGATACGGCCGCAATATTTTCTTCACTACGCACAGTACGTAAACGTGTTGGTGGTTTAATGTCCAACAAAGTAAATTTGGTGCGAAATTTGGTCACAATCTTCCGAATAGACTGCTCAGAAGGTCGAGAATGCCGACCATAAAATGGAAGCAGCGCGCGATGAACATTTCGAACCGAGCACGAATTTTGATAGTAAAATTCAATAATTTGCAAGCGTTGTTCATTTGTAAGACGATCCATGGTTAAATTGCAAACCAAACTGAAGCTGTTTGACAGTGACACAAGATACTTTACACACGTCAGCTGTCAAAACCAGTGTTGCCAAAACAAACCAGCTAAAAAATCACCCGTTAGAATGAGAAATTTTATCCAAAATAGAGTGAAATCTATCAAACCCAAAGAAAACTCATGGTTTGATTCGAGCTGTAAAGAGGTTATTAGGGTTAGAGAAGTAAGCTTCCGCTGTAATAAAGCCAACCTTACTGAGGAAAACTGGAAAAAGTTTCATATTCGATGAACCAAATTTTTACATGATCAAAATTACGGCAAAAAATACTACAATGTCCTAAAGGTAGTACAAATTTTTGGTCGTTTGTAAAAAAACATACGAAATATCACCTCGTCCTCGGTTCCAACGCTCGTCTTCAATGATACTCCTTTTGTCAGCTCGCAAGATAAAGCCAATTTGCTTGCAGCACAGTTTGCTGTTAATTCGACGCTGCCAGAAAGTGTAATGACTCCTCCTGTACTTGAGAGCGTAAATTATTTTATGGGACAAATCTTCTTTCGCACTCGTGCAGTTGTTAGAGTTCTAAAAGATCTCGACATTCACAAATCCGCTGGCCCGGATAGTATCCCTCTCATTGTTCTGAAGAGGTGTTCTTCAATGCTGGCAAAACCACTGCGTAGGCTTTTTCATCTGTCCTACTCTACTGGTCTCTTTCCGAGTGGATGGAAAACAGCATTTGTCCAGCCTGTCCCCAAAAATGGCGTATCTTCTTCACCCTCTAACTATCGACCAATTGCACTTACGTCCCTTCTTTCCAAAGTCATGGAAACGCTGATTAATTTTCAGCTTAAGAAATATCTCGAGGAACGAAAGCTTCCTAATGACCGGCAGTACGGCTTTCGTAGCAATAGGTCCACTGGTGATCTGATGGTATATTTCACCGAACAGTGGAACAAATCTTTACATCGTTTTGGAGAAAGTAAGATTATTGCACTTGATATTTCAAAAGCGTTTGATAGAGTTTGGTATCAAGCTCTCTTATCGAAAATGCGCGCATTTGGTTTCGATGAATTTCTTTTTCTTTGGATTATAAATTATCTTTCGGACCGTTCAATACAAGTCGTATTGGGCGGTGTGCTGCTGTGCCCCAGGGCTCCGTTTTGTCTCCGACTCTCTTCCTTATTTTTATAAATGCTCTTTTGTCTGAAACTTCTAATCCATTAAACTGTTTCGCTGACGACAGTACCCTCAGCTTCTCATATTCGTTTACAGATTCTCATCCATGTCCTTCGGATGTGGAACTTGAACGGCAGCGTATGATAAGCTCATTAAATTCTGATCTCGACAGCATTGTCCAATGGGGAATCAAAAATCGTGTAGAATTTAATGCTTCAAAAACTCAATGCTGTCTCTTGTCGTTAAAGCGAAATCCACCCCTAATGCCCCTATTCATGGGCGACACTTGCATCATGGAAACCGAACAGCTCTCAGTTCTCGATATGTGTGTCACAGACCACCTTTCGTGGAATTACCACATATTTGAGGTCGCCGAAAATACTGCTAAATGTTTAGGTTTTCTCCGTAGATGCAAGAAATTTTTCTCCCCTTCTGATCTGCCTGTGATCTACAAAACCTTTATTCGTCCAAAACTTGAGTCCAATTCTCATGTTTGGGCAGGAGCTACAAAAACTCACTAAAGTTTGTTGGACAGACTACAAAAGAGAGCTTTTAAAATGATAGGTGAAAGATCTATAACGGAAACAATTACATACATCTCTCGAACACCGCCCTAATGTTTCATGTCTTTCCCTATTTTACCGCTTTTTTTTAAATTTAGTGTTCTAGTGAAACAGCCAGTTGCATTCCTCCCCTTAAACATAAATAAATAAATAAATCGGGTTGCACAACGGCTCATGAAGAACCAGGGCCTAGTGACTAACAACTCGCAACCATTCCTGTGTGCGCCTTTCGACAGGAATGGAAGGGACCTACAATTTTATGCCGAATCCAAACGGCTAGACGAGAAGCACTTATTCGTGACAAGTGATACTCTTGGAGGATTTGTCAATTCCTCGCAAGAGGCAGTAGCCCTGAAAAAAAACTTTTTAGATTTTAGGTGGACGAGGCTGGGAAGCGATCCCCGACCTCCAGCGTGACAGTCGAACGCACTTACCATTACGCTACGGGCTACTCCCCTTAAACAATTCAACCGTAATACTCGCGCTTCTTGGAATGCCCATCAGTTTACCCTCGAGCCCAACTTCGGTCGTACTGTTAAGTACAGAGATTCTTTCTTCAGTCGCACCACACGAATGTGGAATGCTTTACCCGGCCCATATAAATAAAAAAAAAATGGAAGGCGAAAAAGTGGGTCTCACAATTCAGTTTAGGCTGCAGCCTAAACTGCTAGATAGATTTTCTACAGACTTGGTATTTAGGTTTTTTCGGTAAATTGTTTTTTTTTTTTTTTTTTTTGGTAAATTGTGGAAAAACAAGTGTTTTATTATATGGTTTTTAAATGTTTTTTAGGTAAGTTAATAAATAAATAGTTTCATTCGGAATACTTCATTACTTTTATGAATCATTCACTCGCTTTTGAATAACTGACTTGCTTTAAATTGCTTCTTTTAATTTAAATTCTTTTTAGAATTATCCTCGGGAATTTTGTTTTATTGTGACTGATGAACTATCAATATAGCACTAGATAAGGTTCATTAGAGCGTCTGTTGATAGTCAGTTTTGTGTCTGCTTATTTTTTTGTTTTGTAATCTGAAAGTGCAATTTGAAAAGCAGAACATACCCACTTCTCAAAATATTTTTGATGCACTTAATATATATCCAGCCCCAAAATCCTTTTTGTAGATTTTCGAGATATTCCAATTAAAAATTCCAATTAAAAATCATTGCATTTATAATGGTTATGGATTATTTTTTCACCAGAAGTTATTTTCAATTTTGTGGGCTTTCGTTTTTTACATTGCACTTTATGATAACAGAAAAAAAAAGAGGCTGGGCGCCACCCACACTAGTAACATTCCATTGGTGCGCTTGAAGACATATACATTTGCCTTAAAAAATCGCTAATTCAAATTATTGGCTAGAAAAATACCATAAATCAGTTTACTTAAAAAATTAGTTTTTGGCATCATTTTGATTAAATCTTTTTAAAAGTAGTTTTTAAAAATCTCTTCCAATGGGAAGTTAATAAGCAAATACAAAATTAACTGTCAGTGCTAACTTAGTGAATAAAAAGTGTATCCTATCTTAAACTAAACATCCCCTTTCAAAGTTGGATTTTGTCGTTTTAGCTAACAACAAGAATTAGAAACAAAATTGCCAAATGAGGCGGCAAGAAATGCCTTAGCATTAAAAATATTTTTTTCTTCCATAATTGTGTGTCAGCTATAACATATTTCAATTTCATCAAAATCGTTCCAAGAACAACGAAGTTGAATTTTTTTTTGAACCACCCTAACTTTAAAATATTTTTTTCTTCCATAATTCTATGTCAGCTTTAACATATTTCAATTTTATCGAAATCAGTCCAAGAACAAAGAAGTTGGCAATTTTTATAGGGTGGTCCCGCACTTGCATAAATACCACCCCTATTGCGACCCCATCTTTCCCTTATGATCTGTTATAGATAATAGATTCCTCATGGATATCTACCTGATTATGTTTATAATTTACCATCACATTAAATCGCCCCCCACTTTCATGTTCGCAATTCCACTCGTGTTTTACTTTAAAAGTCCTTTGACCAAATCACCTGACCCATTGCTATGCAACATCATTTGTCCTGATTGTTGCCAACTCAAACGCCGAGCGAAGAAATACCACGGTCACGGTGGCATTGAAGTGATTAGTGACATTGAAGATTTTGTTTGCGAGGATGTGTCCTTGCGGGGACTTTGCTATGCGAAGATGTGTCATTTCGAAGATGTGTCCCTGCGAGGATGATGGTTTGCGATGATATGTCGTTGCGAGGATGTGTTGTTGCGGGGATGTTGTTTTGTGAAGATGTTGCTTGCGAAGATGGGTCGTGCAACGATGTTGCTTGCGAAGATTAGTTACGGATCCAGTCTTGTCTTGGTCCCAATTTGGAATCGTTTCGGTCCCATACCTTATTTTAAGTATCCGGACAGATTGTTTAGTATTTCGATCAGAAAATGTTGGCCAAATCCCACCTTAAAATTTTCTATATATATTTAAATTTTTTAAAATGCAATTTTAAACAAATCTGACTTAAAAAATCTATTATAAAAATAAAACCATCTGAAAAATAAAGCCATAACTTAGAGAACATTTTTCAACTCCATCACCATAATGATATTACTGTAGTGGTGGTGCACAGTCAAATAAATAATTACATATTTTGAACATCATACATAAACTCCTTCACCGCGTGTTTTGCCTTATTTCTCCAGTTCACTCTAGTTAATTCTTTTATACATATGTAAATTAACGAGTAAGTATGTATTGTATATGTAGCACATTTTAATTGGATACATTTAAAATTCTCATTAATTTTCCGAGTTTTACTTTTTTTTTTTATTTTCTTCGACCATCAGCTTTTAAGGAAAAATTCATAAAATATGATAATCACGTTTTAACACGGAAAGTTGAATGTAAATTGTACAGTACATAGGTTATTTTGTTGGAGTGTTTTTTTAACATGAAAAATTAATTTAAAAATACAAAAAAAAAAAAACCAGTAGAGTTTTCCTTCTCAGTTGTCCTGAAAAATAAAAATATATTTATTTTGTTCAAGGAAATAATAATAAAAAAAAACAACAACACACATACGATGAATGTTGGGTGTAGTAGAATATATAAATTATACAGTTAGTCTACCACCAATGTGTGTAATTTAATTTACCAAGAAGACTACTTAAAGTGTTTTCAAATTGTTTTAAAAGCTTTCAACATTTTGACTGTAGAATGAGGAACATGAATGTATATGTTGAGAAACCAAAGGTTTTGTATGTTTCTGTATGTATTTTTGATTTGAACAATAATTTAAATGGAATCAAAGTACCTACGGATGTTTAGTTTTTGGTATCAAAATCAGGAAAGCGTTTTTTTTCTGCAACAAAAATTTTAAGCAGTGCTTCGATTTGAATTTTTACAGCAGAGTTCCTGGCGAGAGTGTATAATATAAAGCTGTTTTTAAAACCGAGACATGGCAAATATAAAATTCTTGAAAATCGGATGACCAATTTTTCTACAACACAAATTCTTTATAGTTTGATCGGTTTCGTTTACCAAATTTAACGCACTTTATTTTTCCGAGTTTCTGGGTCAAACTACTTTTTTCGGTTTATATTTCGAGTTGAATAGATATTGGCCCAACAAAATTTGGATTGGGATTAACCTCGGGTTAGTTTCAGAAATAGTTAACCTAGATTTTTTTGATTTCTTCGTTAAACTCGGGTTAACTCCTGAAGCCTTTATTTTGCCAACTCATTTCTTGAATTAAAAAAGGAGTTAATCCACAAAATTTGTAATTTCTACGATAAACTCGTGCGTTTAGTCCTGAAAAATATATTTTGGACCTTATCCCAAAACAATTGAAAATTCGGGTTGAAATTTGGATTGGTTTTTGAAAAACATTTTTGTAAATTTTCAGTTCGAGTTACACAGAAGTTTATTTGGAGTTATTCACCTCTATTATGATTGTCAATCATAGATTGATAGTTGATAAATACTGAAAATCGATATTAAACAAGTGAACCGCTAAAAGTTTCGGTCATTGAGAATGATGCGGGCCGTCCGTCGTTAATTACAAGACAATTGGCAAAAATGTATGAATTGTTAGTTAGATTTTGAATATATGCCTTATAAAATGCAAAATTTCAATATTTGTCAACTATTAATCAGTAATTGACAATCGCAATGGGGGTGATTATTTTAAGCTCGCAATTTATATAGGAAATACCCCACAGAATCTTGTGGTTAAACAGGGGTGAACAGTTGGAACATATATTTTAAATAGGAGTTAACCTTCAAAATGCTGGTTGTGTTTCAATTTTAAACTCTGGTTAACTCCCGATAAATATGTATGCACCTATGTATATCTTGAGTAAAATTAAAGCTTACCCCAAATAAATCGTGATTAAATTTGGATTAGGATCTGAATTTGTTTTTGTGAATTTAACATCTTGAATTAAACAAGAGTAGACCAATATAATTTGGTGTTAAACTTGTTTTAGCTTCTAAAACATTTTTTTGACAATTTAAATATTGAATTAAATAGGAGTAATCTCAACAAAATTGGACTTTTCAAGGTTAAACTCGGGTTAACTCGTGAGAACTATTTTTTGTCAATTAATATCATGAGTTCAATAAGATTTAATAGGAGCTACGACACACAAATTTTAGTTTCAGGGTTAAAATTGAATAAGCTCCTGAAATAAAGGGTATTCCAATAAGAGGTGTTATTTTGATATTTAAAGAAGAACGGCACTTTTTGAGATAAATGATCGGATGTTTATTTCATTGTAAAGAGGATAGTATGCCATTAATAATGGAAAACAAAAACACAAGTAGCATATCAGCCAAAAGGCCGCCACGGCTATGCCTACACAACAATATCCCTTTCATGAAATTTTCCATCACAAAATCGCAAAGTGGCTGCTGTATGCCCTCAATAGCTCACCAATTCCATCTTTGATGTCTTGAATGGACGCTGGGCTGTCGTGGGAAGAAGTCGCAAGGTGTTAAATCACAAGATCTCGGTGGCCAATTGTGATCACCTCTTCGAGAGATAACACGGTCCGGAAACTTTTCCCGTAAAAGATCGAAGGTTTCGTTACTTGTGTGGCACGTTGCGCCGCGCGCCGTCTTGTTGAAAGTTAACGTTGTCCAGATCGATACCATCCAATTCCGGCCATACAAAATCGCAATCCATTCACCGTAGCAGTTGCTCCAGCCTCATTTTCGAAAAAGTAAGGTCCAATGACCCCGCCGGACCATAAACCGCATAACAAACAGTTACTCGTTGAGAATGGAGAGGCTTTTTAACAATAAATCTTGGGTTTTCCGAGTCCCAGATGCGACAATTTCGGCGAAAATGGGCCTCATCAGTCAAGATGATTTTTCGATGAAATTTCGGATCATTTTCATGCATTTTAGGGACCCAATCAGCAAAGACATGACGTTGTTGATGATCGGCTGGTTTGAGTTCTTGTGTCAACTGAACTTTATTAGCCTTTAGACCCAAGTGTTCATGCAAAATTCGGTGTAATGACGTTTGTGGAATGCCGAATTCTAAAGAACGACGAGGAATGAATAAACCTGGGTTTTCTTCAACACTTTGGGCTACAGCAGCAATATTCTCAGTTGTGCTTTAGCGACGTCCACGGGTTTTATTCTTCACACCGCTAACTTGTCCCAACAGATCAAATTTTTCCACCAATTTCTGAATTGGGGTCCGACAAAGTGCTTCATGACGCCAAAAAAATTGTTTAGCTTTACGAACCGTCTCTGCCAAATTTTCACCATTTTTGTAGTTAATTTTAATAATTTCAATGCGTTGTTGACGCATGTATCGTTCAATTTTTATAAATGGCGTAGTTTCTACTTGTCAAATGTCATACAGCTCCAAAAGTGACAACTACCAAAATAGCAGGCTATTTAAAATAACACCTCTTATTGGAAAACCCTATATATTGTCAATTCAACTTAGAAAGCAGTTAGCCCACATTTTTTGAGATAAATGATCGGATGTTTATTTCAATGTAATGGTTCCATTAATAATGGAAAACAATATCAGCCAACGCCACGGCTACGCTTACACAACAATATCCTTTTCATGAAATTTTCCATCACCAAATCGCAAAGTGGCTGCTGTATACCCCCAATAGCTTCACGAATTCCATCTTTGAGGTCTTGAATCGACGCTGGGTTGTTGGCGTAGACCTTATCTTTCACATGAATCCAAAGGGAAGAAGTCGCAAGATTTCGGTGGCCAGTTGTGATAACCTCTTCGAGAGATAACACGCGTCCGGAAACTTTTCCCGTAATAGATCGATGATTTCTTTACTTCTGTGGTACGTAGCACCGTCTTGTTGAAGGTAAACGTTGTCCAGGTCAATACCATCTAATTCCGGCCATACAAAATTATTAATCATCTCTCGATAGCGCAATCCATTCACCGTAGCTGTTGCTCCAGTCTCATTTTCGAAAAATGAAGGTCCAATGACACCGCCGGACCATAAACCGCACCAAACAGATACTCGTTGAGGATGAAGAGGCTTTTCAACAATAAATCTTGGGTTTTTCAAGTCTCAGATGCGTCAATTTTGCTTGTTGACGTAGCCACCGAGGGGGAATTGGGCCTCAACAGTCAAGATGATTTTTCGATGAAATTCCGTATTATTTTCATGCATTTTTTATAGTGAATTTTAAGATTTTCAGTGCGTTGTTGAAGCGTGTATCGTTCCATTTTTATTAATGGCGTAGTTTCTACTTGTCAAATGTCAACAAATTAAAGCTTTAAAAGTGACAACTACTGAAATAGCGAGCTAACACCTCTTATTGGAAAACCCTTTTTAAGAGCTTAAACACAAAATTCGGAGTTAAAACTCGTGTTAACTCCTGAAACAAATTTTTGTCAGCTTACATCTCGAGTTAAATATAAGTTAATCAACAAAATTAAGAGTTTTGGTGTTAAACTCGGGTTAAGTCTGGAAAAATTACTTTTGTCAGCTTACATCTCGAGTTTAATGGGAGCTGGTCCACAAACTTTAGAGTTTTGAAGTTAAATTCAGGTTAACATATGAAATTTTGATTTAGAAAATCAAATCTCCAAGGTAAGTAATTTCTTTTTTTAGTTAATCAGTAATATTTGTGATAATTCAGTTTTAAAAATTACTTCTGAAACACTCCCACTCTGTCACTTTCTGTTTTGTTTTTTTTTCTGGTGCTTTCCCGATTGGCTTGAAAATCAAAGTGAATACGAAAGATGAATCAACCTTCCCAATAATAAAATATTTTTTTTTTTGTATAAAATGGAGTTAAGTGATTTGTAAGCAAAAAAAAATGTCGAAACATTTTTTGTTTAGTATGTGAAAATGTTTTTTAATTTCGAAAAATCAAAATTCGAACTTACAAAGAAAACTACATTATACACGACACCATTCGAGCTGAGAGCTGATTTAAGAAAATAGAAGAAGATATGGATACGTACAGCCATTTGTATCCAGTTTGGTAACCACTGTAAGGAAGAATCAAATAAATAAAAATTAAATTTTAAATAATATAAAATTGCTTGTTGTTTTGCATAAATAAAATTTGTGTTTTTGGTTTTTGTTTTTGTTTGTTTTTGTTTTTTTTTTTTTTTGTTGTTAAAGCTGTACGGGAATGAAAAGCCATGTATTTATGTATCTCCTGTGTATATCTATATGTAAATAAATTCAACAAAATAAATATTTTAAAAAGAAAAAAATGTAAATTGCTATTTGCTACGTTCAATCCTTGGTAAGTCATTTGCATATAAAATAGTCAAACCATCATAGGTCCTAATCTTTTCGAAAAACACAACACTGTTTGAGTAAAAGGAACGGATTTAGTGGTTGTTTGTTAAAAGGCCTTAGCATTTAATTTATTTGTATTTGTAATATTTTTAAAACTATTTAAACAAAATGGTTCCTTTCTCATAATTAATAATCTCCTCTGCTTTAAAAATAATTAGCAGTTATTTTTTTTTAATGTTTAAGGTACAAATCGCTACAAAATTGTATCTGTCCCAAAAACATGACACGTCATTTGAAAGGAGTATTCCCCCAACTCTTTTATTTCCGTGATGATGGCCCTGTTTATTTGCGTGACTCCTTTTCGTGTCCTTTTTTTGTTTTCCAATACAAATTCTATGTAGAGTGTTGGTTTGGCTTATGGGGTATTTTAGCAATTACCAGCGGCCACATGCAATATTTTTAGCAATGGCTTACGGATTTGACATTTTAACTGTCTATTGTCGATTTGCGGCCCTATTACCGCAACGTGATAACTGTGTCGATGTTACAGCAATCAGTGCAAGTATTCAGATATGTACATTTAAAATCCATTAACATTGAACAAAAAATGAAACAAACACCAACAAGTCACAGTAGACCAAATGGCGACCGACAACGACTCAAATAATATAAGTGACTCGTATACAAGCAATCAAGACAAGGATTTGCCTTTGCCTGACAAGGATTTGCCTCAACACCTCGAAATGTGATATTGAATTTTCATGCTACAAAAATATGTGTACTCATCCACACTCTTGAATTTCAATGTCCTTAAAATAAAAGAGAAGGGGTCATTGGACGAATCGACAAAAAAAAAAAAAGAAATGAAGGAATTTCTGTCTGTTATCCTTTTGGGATGAATAAAGTGAAATTCCCACACAAAGACGTGTGTGCGTATATTTATGTTTACTTACAGCAGCATTTCTTTTTTCTGAAAAGGCAAATGTAATAAAATTTTACGACCCGTCTTCGCCATCGCTGTCAGCCAAGCCCACTGGCAAAAAGATGACGATGACGAACACATAGACGATAATGACGGAGGAATCTATTACACGATTAAAGCACTCTCCTCTGACAGCAAGTATAGGTAGGTATCAGACCCGTAGCCGGAATTTTTTTTTGAGGGGGGGGGGGCTTGATCTTAAGACTAACGTGTAACTCTATAAACAAAGAATATAAAACTAAGAACATAATAATTTAATTTTCTTATTTAATAATTAAATAAGGACATTGGTGCAAATCCGGCATAATTGGCTTGCCTTCTTGGAAGCCAGTAGTAGTTGTGAAGCCAGTAGAGAAGTAAGTGGACTCGTTCAGACTTGTATATAAAGCGATCTTGATAGCCGTTGGTTAAAATTTTTAAATTAAATGTTCTTTCTGCTACAACTTTTAAGGGGAGGCGGGACCAAGAAATTTAAACATTTCAGAAATAAGCAACAAACTTTAAAGTATGATTGAATAACGGCTTTGATTTGGATTTATTTTTTTGGGATTAATTTTATCGCTCGGAAAATATGCGATTTTGGAGCTTTTGGTTTACATTATTTGGAACACAATATTCTGTTACCGATTTGTCAAAATATGCAAATATGAAGAAAAGTAGAGCGGGTCAGAAGTATTTCCGAGCGTGCAAAAGAGAACCATAATGAAGATGAACAATTCCGTCTTCATATCTGCATTATGGCTTTTCCTATAATCTGCATGTATGAAGATCTTCTTCATTTTTGTCTTCTATCTCTATCAAACAAAATTAAAAAGTAATTTTTTTTATTTTGTATACCCTTTTTTTTTGCATAAGTCAGACGAAGATACATGCGAATCCACCAATAGAATGTCAAATTAAATTGAAGAATATTTGCATAGAAATGTTTTGGAAAACCTTTGAGAAATCTGATTTTTTTAGATAAAATTGTTTGCTCGGAGAAAAGTTGATTTAAAGGCTTTTGTGTGACATTTGGAACGAAATAATCTGTGTACGCAGAACGAAGAAACCACTAAGAACCCGATTTTTTTTAGAATTATTTTAGAACCATATTTATGTCGTGTGTCGTGTTGCTAGGAAATATATGGAATGACAGCAACACATGACTACACAACACAACACACCCTAACACAACACAACACAACACAACACAACACAACACAACACAACACAACACAACACAACACAACACAACACAACACAACACAACACAACACAACACAAGACATAAGTGGTTCTGACTTTAAAGCATCTCAACTGGCTTCGAAAAAGGCAAGCCAGTTGACGAGCAAGTTGCTAAAGTTTGTATCTGTTGGTAAGAAAATGTGAGTGGCCAGTGGCAAGCCAGCCAGTACTGGCCTCAGCATAAGAAAAAAATTAATCGATTTTCTAATCCACTTTCACTCACGTAAGGATCGGATTTTCGACTGATTTTCAATACATGAGTTGAGTTTCGATTTCGATATGGAGTTGTGCTAAAATGGTTTTGAGATTACATTAGAAGGATTTTGGTCAAATCATCAAATAAAATTGAATACACACATAAAATAAGTCCTTATTTTTAAACAAACATGCAAAAAAAACAGTTCATTATACATAACAAATTTAAAATCGACTCTACTCTTTAAGTAGGATTGATTTCGTTGAGTGGTAATGAGGTTCGTTCATTATCACTCAACGAAAGTATACAACGGTTCGAATCAGCTTCGAGGTCCAGCTTGCCTCAGCACCACACAAAGTGAACTTAGTAAATAACATACGTAATACCTTATTAGCAGGGAAAGGATTTTGCTGACTTCAAAATCAAAAAATCAAAAAAGGCAAACAAAATTCTTAAAAAGGCAAACAAAGGCATTTATTCAAAAAAAAGAATATAATCATAACTTAACGTCTAATTATAATAGCATTGAACTACCAACAGATTTTTGAAGTTGTCAGGTAACAATAAGAAGATGAAGAAATTTAAATATTAAAATATTGAAATTACTTCTGTTTTAAGTGGAAACATCGACCAAAATTTGTGACTTAGTAGGGTATAATAGACTGACTGAAGAGCCCACTGTTATACCTTGGGCGAAACACAATTATTTCTAGAGTTGAGGTCACTTTTACTTTTTAATTGAATTCTCAGGTAATAGCCTTCTACGATTGTCTCTTAGAAGCGTCTTAAATGAGCTACTTTCTACTTGAGCAGTAATGAGTGGAGCCCATTTTAAACTCTCTAGTCTCTACATCATTCACTTCAACATTTTCGGAAAGTATGGAGTTGGCGTCGCCATTTATTACAGCATTTGCTCAACAATTTTAAGTCCACGATTTACATTAAAAACAGTAGTGAACTTTTTCAACACTTCATTTGCAATTATTGGCCCTTTCGATTTTAACAAATTTTCATTGATATTTGGAGTGCAAGAATTTTCACGATCTTTCATAGAGAAATGCAAAGATCTAGTTTTTATGAGTAAAAAAACAAAAACGGACAAGAAATTTTATTGAGAAAAGATCATAGTAACTCTATCTACAGTCTACACTACCTGCTTTCTTTTTCTTGTATGTTGAGGGCAAGCAAATTTGCTTTCTGTGTGCCTTAGATTGTGTAAGGATCATGTTTTTAAGTGAAATAACCTCAACTGGAAATGCAAAAACTTCATGCAGTTTGTATTTGTAGAATTTTTTGAAGAGTTTTTCGGTAAAATTTGATAAAAAAAAACAAGCAAGTTAAAATTGTCAAAAAAGACACTAAAGGGTAAAAAAGGCAAAAAAAAGCAATAACGGGTAAAAAAGGCGAAAAAAGGCAAATTAAAATACATATATTTTGAATCAGGAGGACATGAATCGTGTTTGTATAAAGTCGATTCTTTGTTACGATCACGCAAAAAAAAGGCAAAGTTAGCAAAATCCTTTCCCTGCTTATTAGTCTCCTCATATTAAAAATTATACCTAAATAGTGTCTTGTTTTTAAAACATTAAACTTTACCCAAATACTCTCCTTATTTTTAAAGATTTTACCAAAAAGTTTAAACTCGTTATTTTTTTAATTCAAAACCATTTGCTACGTGCCTGGTAGGTATTTTTATATATTTTTTCGTTCATCAAACTGAATATATAAAATTTAAATTGATTTTTTCTGTGATATACGAAAATACGAGTAGGTATATCGTACTTATCGTATACAACAATATCAAGATTTCAATGGAGCAAGGTTTTTTGCGCTCTTTTATTTTGCTTTGTTTATGTTGCTTTATAGAAAAGCATGAGTAGACATAAAAGATATTTGATAGTGTTTTGGGGAATGGATTTATGTTGTTGTTGTTGTTGTTGTTATTCTTAACAATGTTTGGTATTTGTCTACTCTTTAATGTAAAGGATTCACATTAAAATTGACTATAAAATTTGACTACCTACCTATAAAACTTTCTTTGAGAAACGAAGATAATTGTGTTGTTGCTGGAATAACTTAGGGCCTTGGAGTTATAAAAAGGAAAATTTTGCTTTTTAATTATTATGTATGTATATATAACAGAAAAAGACATTTAATGTTGGTATGTATCTTTATCTACCTATTTTATATTTGGAAGTTAAAAGGTTGAAATTATTGTTTTTTTTATCCTTTTTTATATGCGTTTGATATTAAAAACAAACATTTATTAATAATTACCTAAAAGATAAAACAATTTATGAAGTCATTAAAAGCCCATTCGAGTCATATTTTTTTTTTGAAAATATTCGTAAATTTCGTAAATTATATAACAAACACAGGTACCAAGGCTTCGTTAAAGTTTTTAGCTACGAGAGCAAGTTAATGCGATCCAGTTGTGCATTTTATCAATTTCCATTTTCGCAGAAAAAAATAGACAACATAAAATATTTAAAAAAAAAATATTAAACTGGCTAAAAAATAGTGTTCAGTATTTTTGTGATGTATTGGTTCTTAAGATGTGGCGGATCTATGACAGATATTCAAAATGGGTATCGTGGATCTTATAGAGTATACCCACACAAGTATTTCTATGTTCCGGACTTTTTTTAAAATGGTACTTCCAGACCCCGCGACCGTTTTTTTTTTCAAAGTCAACAAATGATCAAGAATTTCGCGTATCAAACGTTGATTCACCCACTTTAAAAGATTTCTTTTGACTCTCTAGGTATGCTAATAATATAGCAGAAATAAAATAGCACAAGTAACTGCCCCTTAAAACTTCAAAATATGCCTTTTTTACTCGGTAAATGGCTGAAAACCCCCCGAAAATCGGTTGCTTTTTAAGCTTTTCTCGATTTTAAAGACCTCCATGGGTTCAGGAACGAGCAAGTAAGACTCGTATCATATGAAATTTCGTGTGCTGAACTCAAATCTCCGTTTTTCGCCATCAGCTCTAGTTTTTGAGATATTCCAGTCTGAAAATGGAATATAACCATTTTTCACCTATTTTTGAGATTTTATAAAAATTCGAAATGCTTTTTTTTCAAAACAAATGCACAGATTCATTAAAGTACTGCACTATGACTCATGTTCATGTATGAATCCGTGCATTTTTTGAAAAAAAAGCATTTCGAATTTTTACAGAATCTCAAAAATAGGTGAAAAAATGGTTATATTCCATTTTCAGACTAGAATATCTCAAAAATTAGATCTGATGGTGAAAAACGGATGATAGATTTGAGTTCAGCACACGAAATTACCTATGATACGAGTCTTACCTGCTCGTTCCTGAACCCTTTAAAATCGAGAAAAGCTTAAAAATCAACGAATTTTTTGGGGGGTTTTCAGCCATTTATCGAGTAAAAAAGGTTTTGAAATTTTAAGGGGCAGTTACTTGTGCTATTTTATTATAAGCATACCTAGAGAGTCAAAAGAAATCTTTAAAAGTCGGTGAAACCACGTTTGATACGCGTTTGATACATACAAAACGGCCGCGGGGTCTGGAAGTACCATTTAAAAAAAAATCCGCGACGTAGAAATACTTGTGTGGGTATTAGGGTGTCCGTTATTTACCAAACTCATTTTTTTGGATAGCACACCCCGTCAATCGAAAGTTTATGCCGAAAGAAAAAATAATTGACCAACAAAATTTTTTTCAGAGGTCATTAACCCGTGTCTCTAACATCATACTTTTCCCATACAAATTTGTATGGGAACTTTACACTTTTCACATTTTATTTTTTTTCTCTGGAACTATAACAGTTATTCTAATTTTTGTTTTGGGAATTCTGATTGATTTATCGGTCCTTTAAAAAACTGCATTTAAAAATGTATTAAAAAAGTTTAAAGTATAATTTATTTCGATTTTTTAAGTTAAAAAATACTTTAATATTATATATTTTTCTCTTATTTTTCTCTCTAGATCCTCAGCAGTTTTTGTTGCTTTTTTTATAGCTTTAAAGCTATAAGCTTTTTAAAAAAAATTGCATTAAAAGAAACAATGAAAACAAATTAGAAATAATTTATTTTGATTTTTCAAAATATTAAATATTTTTTAATTTTGTATGTACTAAATTTGTTTTTCTTATAAAATAAAGTTTTTTTTTATTAATTTTTGACAAGATATTGGTCAAAAAATCATTTAAAAAACTTTTGTTGATAAAAAAAAAAAAAATACATACAAAAATATTTAATATTTTGAAAAATCGAAATAAATTATTTCTAATTTGTTTTCATTACTTTTTTTTAATGCAATTTTTTAAAAAAAACTTATTACTTTATGATTATCAATAAAAAAATCAACAAAAACTGCTGAGGATCGAGAGAGAAAAATAAGAGAAAATTATATAATATTAAAGTATTTTTTAACTTAAAAAACCGAAATAAATTATACTTTAAACTCTTTTAATACTTTTTTAAAAATGCAGTTTTTTAAAGGACCGATAAGTCAATCAGAATTTCAAAAAAAAAATAGAATAACTGTTATAGTTCCAGAGAAAAAAAAAAAATGTGAAAAGTGTAAAGTTCCCATACAAATTTGTATGGGAAAAGTAGGACCTTAGAGGCACGGGTTAATTTGGTCAATCATTTTTTCTTTCGGCATAAGCTTTCGATTGACGGGGTGTGCTATCCAAAAAAATGAGTTTGGGAAATAACGGAAACTCTAGTAAGTATCCTCTACAAGATCCACGATACCCATTTTGAAAATCTGACAAAAAAAAATTTATTAGACCCCTAAGTTATACCGTGTTTTCCAAGATTGCTGCAAAAAACATGTAAATAAAAAAAAAAAAAAAAAATGGGCACGACTGGATCGCACAAACTTGCTCTCGTAGCTGGTGTGCCCCTGGGCTCCGTTTTGTCTCCGACTCTCTTCCTTGTTTTTGTAAATGATCTTTTGTCTGAAACTTCTAATCCATTAAACTGTTTTGCTGACGACAGTACCCTCAGCTTCTCATATTCATCTACAGATTCTCATCCATGTCCTTAGGATGTGGAACTTGAACGGCAGCGTATGATAAACTCATTACATTCTGATCTCGACAGCATTGTCCAATGGGGAATCATAAACCGCGTAGGATTCAATGCTTCAAAAACTCAATGCTGTCTCTTGTCGTTAAAGCGAAATCCACCCCTAATGTCGCTATTCATGGGCGGCACTTGCATCAAGGAAACCGAACAGCTCTCAGTTCTCGGTATTGTGTCACAGACCACCTTTCGTGGAATGACCACATATTTGAGGTCGCCAAAAATACTGCTAAATGTTTAGGTTTTCTCCGTAGATGCAAGAAATTTTCCTCCCCTTCTGATCTGGCTGTGATCTACAAAGCCTTTATTCGTCCAAAACTTGAGAACAATTTTCATGTTTGGGCTGGAGCTCCAAAAACTCACTTAAGTTATTTGGACAGGCTACAAAAAAGAACTTTAAAAATGATAGGTGAAAGATCTATAACGGAATCAATAACATCTCTTGAACACCGTCGTAATGTTTCGTGTCTTTCTCTATTTTATCGCTATTATTATAAACAGTGTACTAATGAAATAGCCAGTTGCATTAAAAAATTCAACCGTAATACTCGCGTTTCTAGGAATCAGTTTACCCTCGAGCAAAACTTCGGACGTACTGTGTAATGTACAGAGATTTTTTCTTCAGTCGCACCTCACGAATGTGGAATGCTTTACCCGTCCCAACTTTCCCTTCCCATATCGATGTGCAAACATTTAAGACCAATGAACATCGGTATCTCCTTCTAAATCCTTTCCTATTTACCTAATCGCTCGTGCTGTGTTAAAAACATTTTAAGGGTATCCATAACCCCTTTTGTGCGCGCGGAATTATAAAAAAAAAGTTAAAACAGATAGTGCTAAAAACTAGTATGCTATCTGATTTGTTTGATAAATATGAAATTATAAAAAAAAAAATTCAAAAATCATTAAAGCGTTTTTCTTCAAAATTTATTTTTTATATATAAAATATCTTGAAAATGAAAAACGAGAATATGCCAATTTTTAGAATTTAATAAAATACAATTTTGCAAAAAATTAAATAAAAATTCATTAACCCATTTTTCAAGATATTGAATTTTCAAAAAAATTGTATATGCAAAATTGTTAAGAAAATAAAGGATCTCTTGTAACGGGTGATTTTTTAGCTGGTTTGTTTTGGCAACACTGGTTTTGAGAGCTGACGTGTGTTTAGTACCTTGTGTTACTGTCAAACAGCTTCAGTTTGGTTTGCAATTTAACCATGGATCGTCTTACAAATGAACAACGCTTGCAAATTATTGAATTTTACTATCAAAATTCGTGCTCGGTTCGAAATGTTCATCGCGCGCTGCTTCCATTTTATGGTCGGCATTCTCGACCTTCTGAGCAGTCTATTCGGAAGATTGTGACCAAATTTCGCACCAAATTTACTTTGTTGGACATTAAACCACCAACACGTTTACGTACTGTACGTAGTGAAGAAAATATTGCGGCCGTATCAGCTAGTGTGACAGAAGACCGCGAAATGTCGATTCGGCGCCGTTCCCAGCAGTTAGGCCTTTGTTACAGCACTACGTGGAAAATTTTGCGGAAGGATTTGGGCGTAAAGCCTTTTAAGATACAGCTGGTGCAAGAACTAAAGCCAGCCGACCTACCACAACGCCGAATTTTTGGTGAATGGGCTCTTGGAAAGCTGGCCGAGGATCCGCTTTTTTATCGAAAAATTGTGTTCAGCGATGAGGCTCATTTTTGGTTGAATGGGTACGTAAATAAGCAAAATTGCCGCATTTGGAGTGAAGATCAGCCAGAAGCATTGCAACAGCTACCAATGCATCCCGAAAAAGTCACTGTTTGGTGCGGTTTATGGGCCGGCGGCATTATTGGGCCATATTTCTTCAAAGATGATGCGAATCGCAGCGTTACTGTCAATGGTGAACGCTACCGAGCGATGATAACAAACTTTTTTTTTGCCCGAAATGGAAGTTCTTGACTTGCATGATATGTGGTTTCAACAAGACGGTGCCACATGCCACACAGCACGCGAAACAATGGCGCAATTGCGAGGCGAGTTTGGTGAACAGTTAATTTCACGTTTCGGGCCGGTCAATTGGCCGCTTAGATCGTGCGATTTGACACCATTAGACTATTTTTTGTGGGGGTATGTCAAGGCTAATGTCTATAGGGACAAGCCCGCTTCGACTGACGCACTGGAAGCCAACATCCATGCATTCATTCGTGAGATACCGGCCGATATGTGTGAAAGAGTATGCCAAAATTGGACTCAGCGGATGGGCTACCTGAGACGCAGCCGCGGTCAACATTTGCATGAAATTATCTTTAAACATTAAATTGCAAGGTTCAAACTATCGATTCAAATAAATATTTCATTCATTTTTTCGAATTTTTTGTGTTTTTTTTTTAAAAAGTTCTAAACATCTTAAAAAATCACCCATTATAAGCAATATGGTTGAAATTGGTGAAGCCGATTGAAGAACGAGAGATTTGAAAACCATAAAATCGGTTCTATGGACATTATAACGTTATAAATAGTTTTGTTTGTACCAAAATATTTACTGTAGTAATAAAAGTACCTTGTAATTTTTTTTTCAAAATCGTTGAAGCCGTTTTTGAAATAAATCAATTTTTGTATATTGGTTGTATGGCAGGCACTGTTATTTTTTGAGCTAAAAAAAAAAATTAATTTCCCCTCTAGGGAATCACCTAAGAAAATTAAGGCAAAGTTTGCAGTTCTTGGTACAAACATACTGACAGACAGACAAACAGACTTAGTTGCCGGACCCACTTTTTTCGCGTTCCCTATCATCGTAATGTAAGAGAAAATTTTTATCTCGAGTTCGATTTTTGCCCGAATCCTAAACTTGCCCTATACTTACGGTGACCATATATCTGGGAACAAAACCCGGGACACAAAGTGGAACATTTTAAAAACATAAAACAAAAATATTAGTCTTTTCCTTAATTTTTATTTTGATACATATCTACATACATACATACTTATTTAATGAGAGAAAAAAATAACAAAAACAAATGAAAATAAACTTTTAAAATTAAAGGAACTTAAAACTTAACATTTATTTCATTAATAAAAAAATTCAGTCATCTGTTAACAAATTAGTCTTTAACTTATTTAATGAACATTATGTAAAGTTTCATTATTTAAAACTACAAAAACATAACATTTCGTATGCATACTAATCCAAGCTTACAACGTATAAAATATTTGTCCTTAATACTTTTGAGATGAAACAATATTTTATAATTGCTAGTTTTCTTTTAAATAATTTTTAAATTCAAGGCAGCTTAAATTCTTATTACATTTAACAATTAACATGGCTTTTAGAGTTTTAAAATTAACTTTGGATTTTTCGCTAGTCATCATTATTGAAAAACGCATTAGAACCTGGCAAACACTAACTGAACTCGACAATCTTTACTTAAGAAAAAAAATTAAGAAAACAAACAACTGAGAGTCATTAATTCTTCGGTTTTGGTTAAAAAAAGGCAAACATGTTTCTATTTCTGGCCAGGGGTTGTAACTAAGAATTACTTAACTGAATATTTCAAGTTCTTTAAAAGATCTTTCCCAGTGATTTAAATATTCGTACAAGATAAATAAAATTGAAAGATATTTCCTTATTTCTTTTGGTTAATTAATTTTATTTCGACTATTTTCCATTTGTCTTAATATCAAACAAAAAAAAAAACATCAGAAAAACTGCAAATACGGGACAAATAACTAAATACGGGACACTTGTACGTCCCGGGTTTCTTAAATAAAAACAGGCTATTGAAATACGGGACAGTCCCGGGACGGATGGTCACCGTACCTATACTACGTATATTGCAAGTAAAAATTAAAGGTCAATTTTTGTATGCAGAATCTATTTTTGTGGCCTAAGCTTTCACTTTAAGGGGGGAGGGGGTGGCAAAAAATGAGTTTGGGAAGTTATGGACACCCGAATGTACCTAAATAGATATATACGGCAATTTAAAGTAATTTTTAATACAATTAAAAAGTACAAGTGACCTCAACTCCAGAAATAATTGTGTTTCGCCCAGGTGTAACATTGGTCTCTTCAGTCAGTCTGTTCTACCCTACTAAGACACACTTTTAGTCGATGATTACCGACTCTTATAAAAATCACAGCAAGAATGAATTTATTATATTCATTCAATATTTTAATATTTAAATATCTTCTTATTGTAATTTTTAATATGCAAATTAAAATAAAATTAAAAAAAAAAATTTTTTTTTTGTTTGAAATATTAAATTTTTTGAGAGCTTTCTGGGAGAAAACAATTGTAATAGGGTCATCCAATATTGAGAATTTGAAAACTGAAGTAGTACATATACAGGGTGATTGCTATAAGGTGCACCAGAAAGCTGTAACGAGTAGGTTGGGTTAAGAAAAAAATCGTATAGAGGGGGGGTCTATTTCCCTCCGTTTAGCCGGAAGGGGCAATTTTGTAAAAAACCGACTTAAAACAGAAACATAATTATTTAAACACAACGGTAAAACTTGCAATGCCCTGTCATACCTTTTTGGAAAGCCAGACATCTGTTCTTTAATTTTCATTTTTAATTAAGTTGTGTTTGCAAAAAGTTTTAAAATTAATTTTCAAACTCGAAATTTTGAAACAAAAAATAAAAAAAAAAATTAAAACTAATTTTTTTTCAAAATTTTACATTATTAAGTACTATTTTTATTTTCAAGATTCATTGCTCTGATCAATTTCTAGTGAAACACTAAAAACCGGACCGATCTAGGGCTTTACTTTTCTATATATTAAAAAAGATCTCGGGAAGTGCTCCATAATTTTGATGATCTGTCAGCGAGTCAGTGAGTCAGTTACGGTTTTTGCGATTTTTGAAGTCTTATATCTCGGGAACCATTGTTGCTAAAGAATTGAAGTTTGGTGAGTTGAATTAAAAGGGTGAGCTTAGCAAATGCTGCTAGTTTGAAGTTTATGACGTCATTGGTACTGAAGTTAGAGGGGGGTCGTCAATAGCCTGAGTTTGATCCTGTAAAAAGGGTGTAGTGCCAGAACTTGGCTGGCCACTGCCGTGCACTTTGATCTTAAGAGCTGGATTTTTTATTTGCTCAACTCTAACTTATAAGCGTATGGCATTGAAAATCGGAGAATTGTTTTTTTTTTAATCCGTCTAGTGTTTATGTATACCTGACAATAAAAGTTATTGTTCTAGTTTTTGTCAAAAATTAAAAATGCACAAATAGTACAGTCAACGAAGGAATTTTTCTTGCAAAAAATAGTGCTCTCTGGATACCCCCAGGTATAACACACCCAAAGTCCCCAGCCCAGGGCCGCGAGCTAAACTCAGGAGGGGGGGGGGGTTAAAGGTACCTTTTTTTAGATTTTCGTGAATATTTTCACAACCTAGCATGTTAGCGGAAAAGTCTATACTAAAAAATTAGAGACAAATAAATTGTCTATAAGAAAAGTTATGTTCATATTTTAGCTGGGGTCAATAATAAGGGAGATGCGGGGGTTTGAAAAGTCAACAAATCTGAAATAAACTGTTATTGTCTTAGATATTGAATGTTTTCTGATCAATGCACATGGAAAAAACAAAAAGGTTAATACACGTTAATTCACTGTTATTTCATCATGTCATGCGGCTGAGAGTGGAGTTATAATTTACTTTATATCTGAAACTATACGAAAAAGTTGATGTATACTAAATTATTCAAAATTTAATTAGCAAGAGTTGTTTTCATATGGCGCCAAAAACTGATACCGTTTTTTTTTAAAAGAACATAATACAAAATTTTGTTGTCATAAAGAGGGATTCTCCCCCCCTTTAGGGAGGAGGGGCAATTTTTTTAAAATAATATTAAAAAAACAACGACAACACTTACAACAAAAAAAAATTAATTTATTTTAAAGCCAGAACTCCGTTCCTTTATTCTATTTTTAAATCAAGTTTTTTTATAACCATAGTTTTTGTAAAAATAAATTTCAAACTCAAAATTAAAAAAACAAAATAACAAAAAATTGAAAATTTAGTTTTTGATTTTTGTTTCTTAATTGGGAAATAAAATGCAGAATTGGCTTTTATTGTTCACTACCCATAAAAACTCTTTATTGAAACCTGAAAACCAAATGAAATGAAATGATAGTAGTGTTTCTTTGAGCTTCAGGTTAAAGAATGAATAAATTCTATTAACCTGCGAAGTAAGCCAGCCAAGGTATTGTGTTAGAGCTGACTCTTAGGTATAACATACTCAAAGTCCCCAGCCCAGGGCCGCAAGCTTTAGGCAGGAGAGGGGGTACAGATCCCCTTTTGTAATTTTTCTTCAATATTTGGAAAGCTAAGCATAATAGAGGCATCAATACTATAAAGTGAAAGAAAATTAAATTCCCTACCAATAAAATTTATGCTCGTAGTTTAGCTGGAATAGAGATGCGGGAGTAGAAATATCGAAAAAAAAAACTGTATTTCCTTAGAAATTTAACGTTTGTAAACTTGTTTACTTATATAATACTAAAAAACATAACTTTTATTGGAAGGGAATTTAATTTTCTTTCACTTTGTGGTACTGACTTTGCCTCTATTATGCTTACTTACTTTACTTTTGATGGCGCTCACAGCCCAGAATGGGCTTCGGCCTCAACTAACAAGCCCCTCCAGCCAGCTCTGTCCCTAGCTAGCCGCTTCCAGTTGCGCACACCGAGTGCTTTGATGTCGTCATTCACTTGATTGCGCCACCTGTTACGGGTTCTTCCTCTGCTGCGTACCCCATCGGGGTTGGATTCGAAGACTCGTCGGACAGGTGCGTTGCTGTCCATACGCTCCACGTGCCCCAGCCATCTCAGCCGCTGTATTTTCAGCTTTTTGACCAGGTCAACGTCGCTGTATAGCCCGTATAGCTCGTCGTTGAATCTTCTCCTCCATACTCCTTCGATACACAACGGACCGAAAATCACACGAAGAATCATCCTCTCAAAGCACCCTAGCAGATTTTTATCCGAATCTTTCAGTGTCCATGCTTCTGACCCAAAAAGCAGGACCGGGATGATTGGGGTTTTGTATAAAGTCTCCTTGGTTCTCTGAGAGAGGGCCTTACTACTTAAATGCCTTCTTAGACCGAAGAACCAGCGGTTGGCAAGAGTAATTCTTCGCTTGATCCCTGCACTGATGTCATTCTGCGATGTAATAGTGGAGCACAGGTAGACAAAGTCCTTGACAACTTCGAAGTTATATCTGTCCATCGTGATATTTTGCCCGAGTCGACGATGTTGAGATTCCTCTCTCGATGACAGCATATACTTCGTCTTGTCCTCATTAACCGCCAATCCCATTCTAGCCGCCTCTGATTCAATGCTCGCAAATGCCCCTGCCACAGCTCGCTTCGTTCTGCCGACAATGTCTGTGTCATCCGCATATGCAAGCAATTGAACGGACTTTTGATAGATTGTACCGCTGGTGTTGACATGTGCGTTGCGTACAATGGCTTCAAGAACGATGTTGAATAGGTTGCATGATAACGCGTCGCCTTGCCTCAATCCTTTTTCAACATCAAAGGAATCTGTGGTGTTCTTTCCAATTTTGACGGAGCAGCGAGATTTTTCCATCGTCATCCTGCACAGGCGGACGAGTTTGGCAGGGATGCCGAGACTCGACATGGCTCTGTATAATTCGTCCCTTTTCACGCTATCATACACGACTTTAAAATCGATAAAAAGGTGGTGTGTATCGATCTAGCATTCCCGCGATTTTTCTAAAATCTGTCGGAGTGTGAACATTTGATCGACGGTTGACTTGCGTGACCTAAAACCGCACTGATAGGGGCCGATCAGATCGTTGACAAAAGGTTTTAAGCGGTCACACAGGATGGCCGACAAGATTTTATAAGCGACGTTTAGGAGACTAATTCCTCCGTAGTTGGTACATTTCAGAACATCTCCCTTTTTATGGATGGGGCACACTATACCGAGGTTCCATTCGTCGGGCATACTTTCCTCCGACCAAATTTTGCAGATGAGCTGGTGTATGCTCCTAGCCAATTCATCTCCCGCTGATTTAAATAGTTCGGCTTGTAAGCCATCCGCACCTGCAGCCTTGAACGACTTAAGTTTGGATATCGCCAGCCGAACTTCGGTTAGGTCGGGTGAAAAAAACTACAAAAGGGGACCTTTATCCCCCTATCCTGTCTTAGGCTTTCGGCCCTGGGCTGGGGACTTTGAGTATGTTATACCTTAGGGTCCCCTCTACCACTATCACAGTACCTTGGGTGCCTTGCTTCACAGGATCAAAGAAATTATTCATTGATTAACCTCAAGTTCAAGGAAACACAACTATCACATACTACACAGTAAAATTAAAAAAAAAAAAAATCAAAAAAAAATTGTCGTCGTAACTTTCAATTTTCTCAAAAACAAGGAGACATAGAACCATTTGGTTTTCAGTTTTCAATTAAGAATTAAAATAGGTAGTGAACAATAAAAGCCAATTCTGCATTTTATTTTACAATTTAAATATAAAAATCAAAAACGAAATTTTCAATTTTTTTTTTAATTTTGAGTTTGAAAGTAATTTTTACAAAAACTATAGACATCAAAAACTTGATTTGAAAATAAAAAAAAATGTGTGAGTACCGGGACTCAAAGGGATGATGTGTAAACATTAGTGTAGTATATAGTTTATACTATAGCTTACAGTATATAGTAAACTGATGAGGTTGCCAAAGGCGCCGGTTGAACATGCTATGTTATTTCATGTGATTCAGGGCTGAGCGTAAATATGTATTTAATTTTGTTTCTAACCTCACCCTCCACTTTCAAAAAAGGTACTTCTAGAGAATGTGGCAACTCTTAAAATCATACCCAATTTAGACCTTAAAATCATAACAGTTGCACCATGCCTTAAAAAACTGCATTTTCCACAATTATATGATGATGATAATTTTCCCGACACTATTTAATGCACAAACCGTTGGCTTGGTTGGTGTCGTTGGTGTATTACTATACCCAACCACATTACCGACATTTACCACATTATCTCAATTTACTCTATTCAATGCACGAACCATTCGCATCCATTAGTTAAAAATCTAAATAAACAAGATGGTGGCGTATCCGTAATTTTGTCTTTCCTCTTTCAAGTTTACCCATACCGATAGTTTGTTTTTTTCTTAATACCTAGCGCTAAGATGTTTACACATCAATAAAAGAACGAAGTTTTGGCTTTCAAAAAAAGGTAAATTTTTTTGTTGTATGTGTTGCTGTTGTTTTTTAATATTATTTTTAAAAAATTGGCTCTCCTCTCTAAAGGGGTTAGAAAGAACCCCCCCTCTATGGCAAATAAATTTTGTATTGTGTTCCTTTAGAAAAAGAGTTATCATTTTTTGGCGCCATATGAAAACAACTCTTGCTATTTAAATTTTGCCTAATTTAGTATACATCAACTTTTTCGTATAGTTTCGGATGTATAGAAAAAAAAGGAAGTTACAACTCATTTCTTAGCTTCACGACATGATGAAACAACAGTGGATGAATGTGTATTAACGTTTTTTGTTGACGTGATTTGTTGACTTTTCTACCGACCGCATCTCTTTTATTATTGATCCTAGAAAAAATGTAAATATATATTTTTATAGACAATTTAATTGTCTCTAATTAAGTAGTATAAACTTTTCCGCTAACATGCTAGGTTGTGGAAATATTCACGAAAATATAAAAAGGGGTACCTTTAACCCCCTCCTCCGGAGTTTAGCTCGCGGACCTGGGCTGGGGACTTTGAGTATGTTATACCTGGGGGTAACCCCTACCATATAAAAAAATAATCCAGAGAGTACTGTTTTTTGCATTTATTTTATAATTTTGAGTCTTCGTTGACTGGGCTTAAATAATTATTATTTTTGTCGACATTGAAAACAGAAAGATGGATTTTAAGATTAACTAATAAATAATTAAATCTGAACTATTATAATTATATTATGTACGTTATATATATATATACCTTACGTTCCTGACAAACTTAATTAAATCTAACAATGCTTATTTTCTGAGATGAAAAGTACATATATGAAAAGATATATTCCAGGTTTTTACTTATATGATGAGCTACATACTTAACTTTATCCAACCTGAAATAGTTAATATTATCACTGAGCAAAAGTCCTTAGGAGTGGCAATAATCCCTGAAGGCAAAACAATACTCGTCCTAAAATAAGTGTTTTATACCTCTCCTCACACCGGGACAAAAAAAAATAACCTCTATCTAGGAATTTTGCGAAAAAAAACCTCGCATGCCATTCACTCACATTATCGTTTTACTATGGCTTAGGTTTTATTTTTTTTGTATACATACTCGTATATCTAAGCTGAGGTGACTTTGAATGTTTCTGCTTAGTCACACGTTGTTAACCAAAATAAAACGAACTGTGTGTGTTGTGTATATTATATTGTTTGTCCCAAAGGACTAAATCCTTCCAATGGTTTGGTCTTTTGTCGATTATGTCTTCTACTATACAGAAATTGGTGTGTATGGCATAATAATAATAATGCATTAGGGTCTGATAGAGCAGCAACTGGTACGTAATACGTAACCAATTTGTGGAAGGAAAGATTTCTCAGTCATGCGATTATTGCTTGATGAATGAGTTTGAGTTCGATTTTTTTCTTTTCTATTTTTTGTACTCGTATTTTTGTAGATGTTCAAAACGCTTGCTACTTAAATATAATACAATAGATGGATAAAAATAACATTCAACACTTTTTCCTCTTTGTCCTTAAGACGTAATATTGAATGGTGATCACTGATGAATAATTATGTTTTGTCTTGATTAATAAAATATTGTGGGAATAAAGCACTTGTTATTATTATAGTCGTATTTCAGATCGTGCAGCACTTTAACTTAAAACATATTTTTAAAGACTCTATGAAGTTCCTACTTATGACCATGGATATATATCTACATTTGAAATAAGTTTATAAATAAACCAAGGATTAGGTACTTCAAAATCAAAATTATTTCGCAGTGACTTTTGTCATACTTTCTTTAAGGATGTGCTTTTTGAATGTGTGTCCATTTTCATTCAACTAGAGAGACATTTTTATGTACATACATACATGTGGGATTTAAAGTCACCTTTTTGTATAATTCAGTTTATTTTTAGAAATTGATTAAATTAAAAATGATTTAAAATTAAGTTGGTAAAAAAGTTTTGTTATTGTGAATTCGGTTTCGGTAGAGTTTATGAGTAAGTAAGTAAGTTTAATTTTTAACAATTTTAAATCATCTTTGTTTTACATTTTTTTACAGTATAAAAGCATTGGCTTTTGCCGTCAGCCCGAAAAATAGAGTAGGTATTATCTAGACATTATTTTAAATTTTAACATTATTTTTATTGCAAAGGCTCATTTAATTTAGTGTACATACATAAGTGGAGATTAATACATAATTATGAATTAATAGTTAGAGCACAATTTAAAAAGCTTCATTCAAAATCTGGTTTCTATATCTTTGCGCGGTTTGGACAATGCAACTCAGTACATTCCAGTCCGACCCATTTAAAACTTCCGTAGTTTCATTTAGGCTAAGGACGCTTTTTCCCCAATTAGCACATCTGATTGATGACAGAATTGGGCAAATCCCTACAAAATGGAAAACATTTTCCGTCGCTCTGTGGTTGCAAGGAGTACACTCCGTATTTTCTTCGGGGCCATGTGGACGGTGATTTAAACGGATCAGTTCCCCTCTGTTTTTAAAAATGGTTGAAATGGTAATTAACGAGTATTGGTCATGGATATAGTTTTTGTCGCCTTGATTGTGCTGCAGGATCTTATACATATTTCGAAATTCACTTCGTTGAGCTCTCTTCTCTCTCTCTAGAGTTTATGATGAGCCGTACAGAAAAGAAAAAAAGGTCGAACTCTGGATTGCAGCTCCCTTTATAAGGTGAATGACCGATGATCAAAAAGAGTAGTGCCACATTTGGAATAGTGCTACTAGACTATTGGTGGTGCCAAATTGATCCTACATACATAGCTCATGTATTTAAAGTTAGAACTACATTTTTGGAAATTCAAAAAAATAAATATGCAGTTAATTGTAGCTTTTTAGTAGTAAATTAGTAATTGAAAAAAAAGTGTAGCTCTACTATATAAACAAAAAAAAATACAATGTAGTGCTAACTTGATATCAAACTTAGCTATACTTTCTGGAATTCCAAAAATTAAGAATGCAGTTAATTCAAGTTTTTTTTGTAGTAAATTTGTTGTGGAGAGAAAAAAAATTTCAATGCCAAGTTAGCACTACCTACCCTTATTTATTATTCAAACTTTTGATTTAAAAAAATGTCTTTTTCAAGACATTTTTTAATATTGAAAAGAATAATAATTGAATTCAAAAACCAAAATACAACCAAAAGAAGATTAAACCTTGATATCATTTTTATAAAAGAAAAAGTAAGACCTGCAGAAAAACGTAACCACGTTTGAAACGTCGGTTGATTTGGAAACCTAGATACAAAAATAGACCTAAAGCCTATTTAGAATTTAACATTTGACATGAAGAAGGAATAACTATTATTATAGATTGAAGTTATAGATTCAAAATTATATTCGAAATGTTGATCTATCACGATGATGACTCTTTCTGCTCTTTTGTGTGTTTCGCGGCTGCAGCCTTAACTTAGTAGGTTTTCTTCAAACTTTGTACCTATTGTTTTTTGAGTATATGAACACATTTTTACTTGCGATATATAGGTACTAAATATTTATGCCCGTAGCGTAATGGTTAGTGCGTTCGACTGTCACGTTGGAGGTCTGGGATCGCTTCCCAGCCTCGTCCACCTAAAAACTAAAAAGTTTTTTTTCAGGGCTACTGCCTCTTGCGAGGAATTGACAAATCCTCCAAGAGTATCACTTGTCACGAATAAGTGCTTCTCGTCTAGCCGTTCGGATTCGGCATAAAATTGTAGGTCCCTTCCATTTTCTGTCGAAAGGCGAACACAGGAATGGTTGCGAGTTGTTAGTCACTAGGCCCTGGTTCTTCATGAGCCGTTGTGCCACCCGATTTATTTATAAATATTTATGCCAAGTTATGGATTCGTAAAAAAAAACGAACTCGAGAAAATAATTTTCGTTAACATAACGATGATAGAGAACGCGAAAAAAGTGGGTCTCGCAATTCTGTCTGTCTGTTTGTCTATCTGTTTGACTAACCGACTGGAGGGATGTTTTTTAAAATTTTTTTAGAACCAAAAATAAGGACAATTTTTTTTCGCCAAAAAGGAAAATAATATTTTTCTCAAAAATGGCCGGAAGGATTTTGTTGAAAAAAATTCAAAAATATTGGAATGCTACTTTTTAATAATTTTTTTATTTTCAAAATTTTTGTTATTTTTGGTCTTTTTTCTCAAAAATGGCTGGAAGGATTTTGTTGAAAAGAATTCAAAAATATAGGAATGCTACTTTTTAGTAATTTTTTTATTTTTAAAATTTTGTTATTTTTGGTTTTTGATTTTCTCGAAAAAAGTTAAGTTGAAATTTTTCATTTTCTTTATGGTAAATCTTCTAAAAATTATAAACATTATTGTGAACCAAAATTAAAAAAAAAATTTTTTTTTGAAAATAAAAAAAGAAAAAAATAAAAAAAAAATTTTTGAAACTAAATATTTTCAAAACAACTTGGTCAATATTTTTAAAACTAGGTGGAAAATATTTTTTTATTATTGGTAGAAAACTTGAAAAAATCATGTTTCTAAATTCAAAAATAACGGTACCTTCTATACAAATGTTGAAAAACCGCTAAGAAAAAACTTATTTTTCTCGAAAACGGCTCCAAGAATTTTGATAAAAAGACATGCGTTTTTTATTAAAGGTATGGTGAATATTTAAAAAAAAAATTTACCAATATATGCAAGAGTTCCTTTACAATTAAAACAATTTTGTATACACAAATTTTCGAAAAAAAATTAAAACATAATATTGATTTTTTTTTTTTAAATTCAATATCTTGAAAACACTCTCATGAATATTTTGTTGGCATACTAAATGTTGCCATACCAGATTTTATTTTAGAAAATGTGCAAACAAATATATATTTAAAGAATTAATTTTTAAGAAAACCACTCCAACGATTTTTGTTTTTCATAAATTCATATTTATCAAACAAATTAGATGATATATATATAAAAAATATTGAAACAAAGGGTGGACCTAATTGCCCTTAATTGAACTAGGGAGCCAATTTTCTATAAAGATATAATTTTATATGTTTCTATATAAAAAGAAAGCAAATATTAGAAAACACCAGCAGCACTATCGTTGAAGGTTTTGTGTGAATAACAATCACTTGCAGTAGCGGATCTAGGATTTGGCTGTAGGGGGGGGGGGGGGGCTTGGAGTTTGAAAATCCAGTTTGTACATATGAAGTTGTATCACAGAAAACCAATTTTGACATCACTTTTTCTTTAATAATAGCCGTGTTTTGTGTGCCTTTATATCCGCTCCTACCGCGCTTTTTTTTTTTTCAAAATAAAGCACAATAACAAGAATTTGGGATTGATGTGTAAAGCATGGGAATTATTTTTAAAAGCCAATTTTAAGGCTGAGCAAAACATGGTAGTATAAATAATTTTATAACTTTAAGTTCTAGCCACGTAACAGCCTCAAACTACACGAACAAATTCGTTTATTTATAGGTATATTGCTAAATAATTGATTAGGTATCAAGTGCCCACCTACATATGTACATTATGCAAGTGTTTGTTCAAATTAGCTGAAGGTATGCTTTGAACTTCACCTTTCTAACAAAATTTGAAAACTGTTTGTAGTGCTAGTTCAGAAAAATGATATTTAGGTGGTCTTACTGGCAAAAGCTCATATCTTGTTTTCATTAATTAGCCAAATCAACGAACCTACCTGTTTTCTTCAAATTGTCACTGGAAAGCACGAAAATAATATTTTGTGGATCGAAAAATAAAATATCAAAATTTCAAGACTTTTAGTCGGGCAGAAGAAACAGCTGCTCTAAAAAATAAGCTGCACGGCCCAATTCTGCAAGTTAGTGTCAATGAATTTTCGTTTACACTGCACCTACAAACACTTTCTATTCCTGCTCAAAAAATGTGTCAATAAATTTGTAAGTCACTCAAGGGTCTATAGAGATTGTAAATATTCATATCCACCTGCAAAATTTTTCTGAATTCACAGAGTTTCTCACGCTTTTGCAATTTGGCTCCTCGACTAAAGAATTTGTATCGAAATGCTTAGCCCAAAAATGTTTTGTATGTATTCCCTTGGACCTTTGAAATTTTATAAACTAAGCCCCAAAATGCTCTAAGCCTAGCCAAGGCCGTAAGAAACAATTCCTGTTGTATAAAAACATTTACACTAAGCTTTACACCCCGTTGTTCTCTTATTGTTTTAGCCTCAATTGCGTTTCTTTCGTTAAATTATCTAAGATTTTAGTGTAAACAGTTGTTTTTTGACATGTAAATGTTAAGCCCCGACCACGTTTTTTTTTAAATTATACCTTCAAGCCTTAGCCCCAACTTCGGACTTTAAAAATCCTTAGACTTATGCCCCAAAAGCTCTCTGGAATAAGGTTAGTTTTTAGGTAGTTAGTTAACAACTAACTGACTACGGTTTTTGTCCAATATTCTCAGACTTTATTAGTCACAAGTTGTTTTTTTTTCCAATTTTCTGGGTTTTGTTTTAAGAGAAAATTGTCGTTGCATGAAACATGTCCATTATTCATAGCCCCCAATTGTTTTTTTTTTCCAATTCACTTCAGGCGTAAGCCCCAACCTTAGGGCTAAGAAAAGAAGTTGCAGAACATGTAAATTGTTCAGGCCCAACCACGTTATTTTGTCCATCAAAATTCTCATCTTAACAATATTTTAGACGAATATAAAACTTTACACGTTGTAATTTATTGCTTTCTATATTTCAGATTATTTTAGCAATCGGCTATGGGGGGGCTGTAGCCCCTATAGCCACCCCCTGGATCCGCCACTGATCACTTGAGTTGGCTACTCCCAACAAAACTTAAACAAAACAATTTTTTGAAAAAGTTTGTTTCTAGTCCTTGTTGCACATCTACGTAGTAATACATACTTCAAAACAAAAACTTATCCGATGTTTTAAATACTTATTTCGTAGTGATGCGAACACAAATTGAAATACATGAAATGGTGTAACACCGCGTTTCTTAATATTTTTTTTTTTTTTTCAAATATAGATTTTTAAAATCGAGGGATGTATGAACAAAAAGCAAAAAACGGGGAGAGTACGATAACTATGGCGCCAAAAATTGATAATGTTTTTCTGTCAAAAACAAGTATTTTTTTACTAGACATATGTTCTTTAATCCTGAATGTAAACGTAACTATTCATGTGAACAGTTTTCGAAAAATTTGCATGCAAACACAATATTTTGATACAAAAAAAAAAATAAAAAAAAGTTTAGACCAGTTTTTTTTTTAAACTGTGAAATGAAGTGCTAAATTGGCTTTAAGAGGTGAATGCTTATATTAATTCTGAATCGATTACAAAAAACCGAATGGTTTTATGTCTTCTAGTTTTTGAGAAAATTGAAAATTTTAAGTAATTTTTTTCTAGAATGCCCTTACCTCCTAAACGGGGTGAGATAAACGCTCCCTCCCATAGTAAAAAATGCTTGTATAAGTACCTACATTTAATTGGAAAAAATATTTTCATCCTTTATTTAATTTTCCTTAGAATTAAGCATTTGTTTAGAAAGTAAACTTATATTATCGTTTTTCTCGGAATCAATTTGAGTGGACTTAAGCCGTTTTTCCCCTGGACCCTTCAATTGCATTTGAACAACTAGAATTTTTACAAGCCATTCACAAGTTTGTTGTTATTCATTCGGGTTCTTTCTTTTTCTCCGCTCCGTTTTCACTACAAACAATTCGTTGCATATGTGTCAAGGAGGGAGAATGTATAAAAGATTTGACACTGATCCAGAATTAATTTCGGTCAAAGGTGTTTTCTTATGATAACACTTGCCGTTAGGCTGCATAGCTTTCGCTCCGCAAAACTATCAATGTCATGCTTTAATTTTGTTTAAAACCAAATCTCCATACTTTCGTTTTATTTTCAAATCAAATTGTTTTAGTGAATAGTTTTGAAAAATATTGTATGTTTTTAGTTTGTGTTTTTGATATTCAATGCCCTTGTTAATTTTTAGTCAAACACTGAAAACACAATGGCTTTCTTCTTTTTTATATTCGTATTAACAACCTAGTTGTTTACGATTCTACGAATGTAAGCTACCAAACACGTCCACCCACAACACATCTCATCAGCTGCTGAATGCACGTACTCAAAAATATAACCCATAAAGGAAATTTTTTTATACCAATTAAAACGTCAAATTGTATACCAAATAATAAATGTTCAGTGTGTAATAAAAAATACGAAGTCATTTAATTTTATACCGTCAATCTGAATTGTTCTTATTTCTTCCCGTTCTTTAACTAATAGAATTTTGTTCTCTTAAAAGAACCGCGTTAACTGCACTTAATTCTAAAGTTCAATCACGAACATTTTGGTCCTTCGAGCCGGCTTCTATTTTTTTTTGTTTGAGATTTGAGAAAGAGATAGGAACAAAGACTCTACACTGCACAACGCAAAACGTGCTTCGTTTGTTGTAATAGAAGTTTTCTGTACGTTGCTGCCTTTTTGTGTACCGGAGCACACGTATTTGTTGCTGTCTTTTGTGTGCCGTAGCACAATAAGAGTGAAAGTGTGAAAGTTGTAGAGTTTAAAAGTTTGAACTGTTTTGGTTATAAATTTATTTTGCTTTTATGTTGATCTACGATTAAACCAAACGCTTAACAAGCTGAATCGCTTCTCGTCTTCCTGTCATACAAAATGCATCTACTTATCAAATTTATCTACTTGGAGAAATTTGTATTTTATTATTCCAAGCTAAATGACTTGAACAAAATCAACGACAAGCTCTCATAACCAAATAACAGTGATTTTTATAATTATCTTATGTGTGCATAGCATTAAATTTTGTGTACCAAATGAGATTATTTTAAAGTACATTCTATGAATGCAAATTTATCGCATTTTAAGAGAAACCAAAAAAAAAAAAAACACTTACAAAAACCAAACAAGAACAAACTTTAAGTATTCCCTAAGGATGTGAATATGCTATAAGGAAAAATAATTGAAATAACAACAAAAAAAAGTAACGCGAGCAACGAGCATTTTTACTGCTTGTGCCTTATTATTATGGGTTTTGTACTTAAATTGCGTAAGGATGCGTAACATATTACAGCGCCCATGGCACTAACATTTTCCATTACAAGGATGCGGTTGACTTAGATTGCTGTTAACCTTATTTTTAACGAAATAGAGCACACACCAACAAGAACAGCACATCACAAGAAAATGACATGAATAATAAGACAATGTAATTGGAACAAGCAACGGTAATGTTTGTACAAAATAAAACCACAAGTTCTCTCTTTCTACTGAGAATTTATGTAAAGGCGTTGGCATGGCATTCGTTGGCAGGAACGCACCTCTATAAATTTAAATGAAAATGTGCCCATTTGTGTATATACTAGGTAGAGATGTATAAAGAAAAAGACAACACATATACGCACTTTAGTTAGAGTTGTCAGTTATTTGATCCTTTAAATGTATACAAATTTAGGTACCTCTACGCGGATGTTGTGCCAAAATGAATATAAGATTCATTTTTAATGAGCTTTTGGCATCAGAAGCCCGTCAACAAGAAGGATGTAGGAGATTTTTCTGTATTTTTTTTGTTTTTTTTTTGTTTTTTTGACACACGTGCTTATGGTTGAATAATGGAGTTGAGTTTAATTTGTTTTTTTTTTTTTTTTTGGAAAAGCCTTGAGTGTGTTTGTATAAGAAATAAGAAAATTCATATTTTCAGATCTATATATTAAGTGAAGTATTAAAATATTCAAAGCTTGTCTGCCCTGCCGAAGGATACATTGTTCATGTGTGTTTTTGTTTGATTGAAGTAATTCATTACCGTTAAATATGTCTCATGTATATTTTTATTAAAATACTCCTTTGTATCACCTATTTGTTTTTTGAATGTGTAAATAAATTAAAATGAATTATTCCTTAAGAGAAACTTATTTATCAACTTATTTTTTGACATATACGCCATATGGCAGATGAAATTTATGAAAATTAATATCAATTATGAAAATAAAAAAGATGTGTCTAAGCCATAATGTTACGGGTACTGACACATGATGGAAATACACTGTTACGTCCTAGATGGTATGTTTTATTGAATTAAATTTTCTCCTAGTTTAAGATGTTTTTTTTTTTCTGTCGTTCACTGTGACGTATGCGCACTATTTTTGTAATCATTAATTGGTTTGTTTATAATTTTACTAACATTGGATCACTTTTGTTGTTGTCAATTTTATATCAACATTTGGTCGGTTAAATACAAACAAAAAGATTTTAACCAGTCAGCGCCGCATTTTGCGTTTCTGTGTAGAAAATAGAACTCACCAAAATTCAACTCTTTCACATTTTTTCGAAGTCTCATTTTAATGTTTTTTTGTTTTCTTCAATAGTTTTTTTTTTGTTAATAATTTTAAATATTCTTTTTTGTAAAAAAAAGACCTGAGGTTTTACAGGCACATAGTTCCAAAAAAAAAAAAGTTTTTAAGCAAGAAAACAAATTGTTTTTTATACAAATCTGCATGAAACAGTTATACGCATGGGAAGAAGTAGTTCTGAGCGGTTTTAACGATAATTGATTCTTATTTTTATAAAAAAAAAAAATTCAAAACTGCATCGCACAAGCTTGCTCTTTTAGCTAACAACTAGAAGGCAGCTTAACATTGACATTTTATGGTAATAGTTTGATAATATCTTTATAAAAGAGAAATGTCGTCCGTGTGCCCGCACATAACTCTAGAACGGATCATTCGGTTTTTACCATTTTAGGCTTCATGAATTCGTATTGACCCAAGCAAGGACATAGGATACTGTATAAAAATCCCAACAAATTTTCAGGAGAATTGGAAATCACGGATCATCCTCTTTTTAATGCATATCTATCTCGACGGTGTCTTCGATTTTAACGATTAAGGGCTTGATGGATTCGTATTGGCTCAAGAAAGGACATAACACACTGGAGGAAAATCCCGGAAAATTTCCAGGAAAATTGGAAAACAGGGAACATTCAGATTTTAATGCATATCTCGAGAACGGTAATTTCGATTTTTACGATTTAGGGCTTGATTAATTCGTATAAGTTCAAGGAAGGGCCTACAAAACTGGAAGAAAATCCACTAAAATTTCAAAAAAAACATCCGGGAACATCCGGTTTTTAGTGCATAACTCGAGAACGGTTACTTTGATTTTGACGATTTAGAGCTTGATAAATTCGTATTGGCCCCAGAAAGGGCCTGAGAGCATCGGCTTTATTGCAATACGTGGAGAAATTACAATTGAAAACAAAATTGCCAGTCGCTTTACAAAATGACCAGTTTGCTGAAGATTTCTCCAGTCAATTTATTGGCGATGGGCAATGGCGTGATACCAGTGGACTTAGTCACCGGCCTTATTGAATATCCACCGAATGTTTGTTACTTTACAACAACACCGGAAGAGCTCATCGCGAATTTTTTTCCGAATTTCACTCAAAATTATGTTAAGCATGATTGGCTGAGTTCAAGTGCGATTTTGGTTGCGAAAAACAAGAATGTCGATCATTTGAATTTCGACGTTCAGAATCAAATCATCAGTGAGTTAATTTATTCAAATCCGTGGATGCCACGGAATTCTTGAATTCTTTGGATGTTCCGGGCTTTTCACACACAATTTAAAATTGAAAGTCGGCTCAGTTAAAATTTTGCTGCGCATTCTCAATGCACCAAAACTTTGTTAAGGAACGCGTTTGATTGTGAAGTGCATCAAATCAAATCTTATATTCAATCCACGATTTTAAGGGAATAATTCAAAGGCGAAGATGTTCTCAGTCCACGGATTCAGCTTATTCCGAACGATTTGCAATTCGCATTTACACGTCTTCAATCTCCAGTGCATCTCGCTTATACTATGACAATTAACAATCAATAAGTCGTAAGGACAATCGCTGGATGTTTGTGGCATCAATCTTGAATTTCCATGTTTCTTACATGGTCAGTTGTATGTGGCGTGCTCCCGTATCGGCAAACCTACCGCTTTGTACGTGTACGCGCCTGAATATAAAACGAAAAATGTTTTGTACCATTAAAGCTCTTCAGTAAAGAAGCGGGAGGTTGGCCGACACGCCAATCATTTTGGATTCATTGAAACACATCGTCATTGTTAATTTAGTTATTTAATTGTTTTTAATAAATCTTAAGAATAAAGAATTTCAATTGGCCGAATTACATGAAACATCATGCTCGGAATTATTATTTTCTTTACATAAATGATTTTAGGCGGAACGAAGTTCGCCGGGTCAGCTAGTTTTTTATATATTTAACTAGAAAATAATAAAAAGAATTTTTAATGTTTTTGATTCAATACAAAGAAATGTGAAAAAAGGTAATAATACAAAATAATTGATTTTGTCTTTGAATTTAAATTTTCATTGAAAATCATTTTTGACAAAAAGAATGAGGTCTTCAAAATAGCCAATTAAAACTCTTTTAATGTATAATCAATAGATTGAGAGCTTAGCACTTGGTGGAAATTTATCTTTGACATTTTAAAAAAGATATAATAAAACAATTGTTTTTCCACAATTTAAATTATAGTTTTTTTATTTATTAAAAACTTTGGCAGCCAACGCGTTTCGTCTTAGTTGGGCAATCATACACTCATCTTGTGCCCTGATGATGTCCTGACTAGGACGAAACGCGTTGGCTTCCAAAGTTTTTAATAAATAAAAAAACTATAATTTAAATTGTGGAAAAACAAGTTTTGTATTATATCTTTTTAAAAATGTCTTTTAATGTGTTTAAAGTAGGGCGGGCCACGAGATGACTCTGCCAAACTTTTTGTAAACTCGTCTCGGTTTGTTAAAATCGAAAATTTATAGTCTCTTCTCGGTCTCGTATAACTAAGTCTCGTCTCGGTCTCGTTTCCGAAAAAATACGATTTGCGGACAACCTGTTGATAATTGCAACGAAATATTTTCGATTATAGTTTGAATATGTGAACAACAAAATAAACACCTAACTGAAATTGGATTTTTTAATTTATTAGACTTTCTCTCTTTCTCTCGTCTCGATTGCTTAAAAGGAAGTTTCGTTTCGTCTCGTCTCGTCTCGGTCTTGTCATTGTCGATAGCGAAATCCGGGCGAAAGACAATCAGCCCTATCGAGGTATCCGTTCGGAGAAATTTTTTTCGGATAACTCGATGAATAAAATAAATAAATCGGGTAGCACAACGGCTCATGAAGAACCAGGGCCTAGTGACTAACAACTCACAACCATTCCTGTGTGCACCTTTCGACAGGAATGGAAGGGACCTACAATTTTATGCCGAATCCGAACGGCTAGACGAGAAGCACTTATTCGTGACAAGTGATACTCTTGGAGGATTTGTCAATTCCTCGCAAGAGGCAGTAGCCCTGAAAATACCTTGATGGGGCTGAATAATTTTCACTTGTACTTTTTAGTTGAAAAAAAAAAACAGGATATTATAGCAAAATTGGGCAAGCCAAAAGTCCAAAACTCAAAATTATATTTTAAAATCGCAAAAATTTAATCAGTTTTTAATTTATTATAGCGGAAACTCTGGAAGTAGTTTATGGCCGAAAATTTTAGCTGTTTTAATACCAAACATTTAATCGCCAAAAAATGTGTTTTACAAAAACTTCCTATACAAAAATAGCAATCTATATATATAAAAATGAATACATATTCCTCTGGTCACGCTATAACTTGAATAATACATATTCCTCTGGTCACGCTATAACTTGAGAACGGCTTTTCCGATTTCATTCATTTTTCTAAAAATGTTTTCGAATACTTTCGTAGAAGGGACAGATGACAAATGACAGATGACATATGACAGATGACATATGACAGATGACATATGACAGATGACAGGTGACAGGTGACATATGACAGATGACAGATGACAGGTGATAGGTGACAGGTGACAGGTGACAGGTGACGGATGACAGATGACAGATGACTTCGTTGTTCATTTGGTGATTTCAATGAAATTGACACAGGTAGGACTTCAGATGTTCACACATCCTTCACACACACATCACACATCCGCGAGTCCAGATACTCACACATTTTTCTTACATCTGTTCACCATTGCAGATTCAGGGTCAAAATATCATCAAACGGGTTCCTCATTGCCAACTCCGGACAGTGACTACACATTTTTGCAAATTTATTTTATGGGCGATTCAAAGACAAAGTGTTTGATCTTTTTCATGCGGAATTTTAAAAACTACCGGTTTTCCAGAGACAGTTCTTAAAAAACCTGATGGTTTTCAAGATATTTTCAAAAATACTGACATTTTCCCCTTTCACCCTACAAAATCAAAAGTCCTTGCCCAAATTTAAGGTTTTTATTTAAAAAAATGCGTAAGACATCAAAATGAAGCTCTCCACCAAAATTCAGATTTATCGGAGTTATATTTGAAAAGATATTTTAATTTTATCGAAATACTTGAATTGGGTTCTAACGGTTACAAAAAACGGCTAGACGAGAAGCACTTCTGAGCACCGCTTTACCAAGTTTTTGTATCTCTTTAAAAACTTAAAAAAAAACGGGATATTTTTGGAAGATAAAACCTGTATTGCGTCATACGAATTTTATTCATGAACTCTTAAGAAGATTGAGGTCAAAAATTAAGTTTGGTCAAAGTTCAAGTTTATCTATTAGTTTGTAGGCAAATGGTGATGTAAATGAATTTTTTTTTATTCAGTAAAATAAGTCAAACTATTAGCCAAAGTTTTAGTTTAAAAATTGTAAAAAAAAAAAACAAAAATCAAATATGAACAGGGTGAGCAAAAAACTGGTTCAAAGTAAAGTTTTTTTTAAATTTCGAAAAATAGCCGTTACTCGAAAACCGTTATGATTCAGTATGAACATTAAGTAACCAAATTCTGATAGGTCATGGGACACCCATATGTATGTACATTTAATTTTTTAAATTTTACATAAGAAACTTGAGCATAAGAGGAAGTTAATTTCATTTTGTCTAAAATAAAATTGGCCAAGCAGTTTTTCGGAATATTTAAAAGAATTGAGTAAAAGTTACCCAAAACTATGTCTAAAGAGTATTTAACCCGGGGTTTAGACAAGCGAGTAGAACTAGTAGCATTTGTATCATAGTGTTAGTTTTATGGATGTATGCGTGACTAGTAGCTCTCTGCGCGTTTTGTCAACTAGTATGATTTTTTAAAAATATTTCATACAGAAAAATATATATGTAAATAATGGAAACTATGGAAACAAAACAAATAAATGAAAAAAAAATACACTACACTAGTAGGATAACTGGCAGGCTACTCGCAGGCAAAAATATTATACTATTTGGGCTACTAGTTGGCTCTCTCGTGTTCTGATACACTAACACACATAAACGCTACTAGTTCTACTCGCTTGTCTAAACCCCGGGTAAGGAACTTCTGACTTACTAAATATTATAACTTTTTTTTATAAATACAAAATTCCAATTCAGGATCCCCAATTTGTTCTTCATAAGAACCATCGTAATGTATCTATAATTATATGCAGAAGTAGGTAGGGTATTCGAGAAAAAAACTTCTCTAAGAGATAATTTGTTTGTCCGTTTCTTGTCAAAAGTTTCAAAAACATAAAAACCAATTCCATATTTCGCGTATACCTCTACCTTCTACTAAAAGTTCTTAAGCTCATTCATGCTGCTAAACAAATTCTTTAAGGATTTGGCAGTTAGGTAGCTCCTATCCCACTTTCGAGGATTCGTTTGAAAAAATATGTATTATAATTTATTCCTTTCTCAGGAAATTGAAGTAGTTGATTGTAAATAATTTATATATTTCAACCGTTTCGCCTCAGGTGCGTGCTGTTGTAGAATTATATTTCAGCAATTATTTATTCACTCTCATTAATAAATTATAAATTCTCAAACAAATGTTAATGAAGCATGTTTTTTTTCATTTTAGTTCCTTTTTTTTTTTTGAATAAAAACAGAGGTAGGATTTTATATCTTCGTATCTCGATTTACCTACATAGCTGCTACAACAATAAAAATCACTCCGGCGTCCAACCAACCGAAAATGAAAAGTAATCGAAAAAAACCACCTTGCCTGAAGGTAATTCTGATAAAAGTAGTCGAACAGCAGCAATCGTAATTTATTTTTTGCGCTGTGAAATAAACCAATAATCATTTTCATTTGCCATGGAGATTTCCTCGTAGGTATGGACATACTGACCACAATTTACGGGTAAAGTATCGAATTTATATTCATATTCGTTCGATTTAACTTTCAAACAAAAAGGATTTTAAATATAATTAACAGAGGGTTAATTTTGTTTGAAATAATTTTTTTTGTCGGTTAAAAACCTCATAAATACGAGAATTTATTCCAGTAGTTAAAATAATTATAGCTATTCCGATATTTTTAATGGGTGATTGTATATGTAGGTACTTATTTTAGACATACGACGCCATATTGTTCAAAACTCTCGATTTCATAGAAATTTGACCTAAATCGTGTGGAAAAACAAAACTATTTTGACGACGATGAGGAGGAGGAGTCGGTCGACGGGCGGCGACGCTACGGAGGCGAAAACGATAAAGACGACCGACTGACATGACGCTAAGATACGTGATCGCCCGGTGTTTAGAAATTCATTTTAATTGAAGGTTTTAGTCGGCACTATTTTATCTTTTTGAAATTGTTATGATATGGCAATCAAATAAATCTTTTTGCCTGACTAGTTATAGACTAGAATAGTTTGTATCTTTCTTTATTCAAAGTCGTTTGTTATTATTATGACAGGGGGGCGATGGGAAAAAAATTGGAAACAATCGGATAGCGAAGTAAAATTTACATAAAATGGGGGGGGGGAGGGTGGTGAAATAAAAAAATGCGCTGAGATAAATTTCATCGAAGGAATCGAAAAAGTATAAATTCTCATTCATCTGACCCAAGCTGTATGACTTTAAAATTATAAGGAGATATATTTTTTTTATTTTCTTGCAAAAATAGAAAAAACTTCAACAAGTTAAAACAATCAAAAAAGAACACTTGAAAAATGCCAATCATTTTTGAAGAAAGTCCAAAAGTTTTAAGTTTCTTTTTTTTTGTACTCTTTTTTTAAATGAAACTTTTCTTCAGTAGATATCATGAATCATGATACGGTATCAGTGGTGCTATAAAGGTTATTTTCTTAAGATTAATTTCATGACTTTTATTTTTAGTTGACTTATTTTTAGATTTTAATTTCTTAGGGATTTTCCTTTCCAGAATGTAATACGAAAAAAAAAAATAAGTGCTGATCCTTTAAAAGAAGAGGCATGAGATTGATAAAAAGTTAAATTCACTATTTTGTTAACATTTTTTAAAATTTTCAATGCGGAAAAATAAATGTTACCTTTTTTTTGAAGAAAATCCTTAATCCTTTTTGTTTTTTAAATAATCATTCATCTAATGTTCACAAGCGATACGTGTTTTTGAGTTTGTTCCAGCATTAAACTTACCTAAAATAAATAAAAGAGAAAAGAAATAAAGTTTAGAATAAAGTTTTGTTGAGATTAAAAAGATTGTTTTAAATTTTGATTTTTTTCTTAAGAAAAAAGCATTGAGTATTATTTTAAGGTGGGAAAAGTTAGGTGGTAAAAATGTGAGTCTCAAAAAATCTAGGCCATTGAATTTAAAATGTCTTAACAGATTTTGTTTGATAGTATGTTATGTTAGTTTTTTTCTTAATTGAGTACTAACTCAATTAATATACCAATATTGCTTTTTTATTCGCGTAAGATGCAGAGTATTTACATTGGGGAGAAAATATATAAATATCTGGAGCTCTTTAACTGGTCACTATGCTTCCTCGATAGTGAAGTAGACGCCAGTGCAGATATGATTACAAATTTAATTCTTTGTGGAATGAGAAATTTTATCCCGAATAGGGTAAAATCTATCAAACCCAAAGAAAACTCATGGTTTCATTCGAGCTGTAAGGAGGTTATTAGAGTTAGAGAAGTAAGCTTCCGCTGTTATAAAGCCAACCCTATTGAGGAAAACCGGCAAAAATGTCAGTAAGCTAGAAAGACCTGTCACGTTCATATTCGAAGAACCAAATTATTACATGACCAAAAATTAAGGCAAAAAATACTGCAATGTCCCAAAGGTAGTAAAAATTTTTGGTCATTTGTAAAAAAACATCCGAAATAGCACCTCGTCTTCGGTTCCAACGCTCGTCTTCAACGATACTTCTTTTGTCAGCTCGCAAGATAAAGCCAATTAGCTTGCAGCACAATTTGCTGTTAATTCGATGCTGCCAGAAAGTGTTATGACTCCTCCAGTACTTGAGAGCGTAAATGATTTTATGGGACAAATCTTCTTTCGCACCCGTGCAGTTGCTAGAGTTCTAAAAGATCTCGACGTACACAAATCCACTGGCCCGTATAGTATCCCTGCCATTGTTTTAAAGAGGTGTTCTTCAACGCTGGCAAAACCACTGCGTAAGCTTTTCCATCTGTCCTACTCTACTGGTCTCTTTCCGAGTGGATGGAAAACAGCATTTGTCCAGCCTGTCCCTAAAAAAGGCGTATCTTCTTCACCCTCTAACTATCGACCAATTGCACTTACGTCCCTTCTTTCCAAGGTCATGGAAACGCTGATTAATTTTCAGCTTAAGAAATATATCGAGGAACGAAAGCTTCCTAATGACCGGCAGTACGGCTTTCGTAGCAATAGGTCCACTGGTGATCTGATGGTATATCTCACCGAACAGTGGCACACAACTTTACATCGTTTTGGAGAAAGTAAGATTATTGCGCTTGGTATTGCAAAAGCATTTGTTAGAGTTTGGCATCAAGCTCTCTTATTGAAAATGTGTGCATTTGGTATCGACGAATCTCTTCTTCTTTGGATTAGAAATTACCTTTCGGACCGCTCAACAAAAGTTGTATTCGACGGTTACAAGCCTGATATCCACAAAATAAATGCTGGTGTGCCCCAAGGCTCCGTTTTGTCCTCTTCTTATATTCATCAACGATCTTTTGTCTGAAACTTCTAATCCATTAAACTGCTGTCTCCTGTCGTTAAAGCGGAACCCACCCCCTATGCTGCTATCCATGAGCGGCATTTGCGTTGAGGAAACTGAATCACTTTTAGTCCTCAGTATGTGTGTCACAGACCACCTTTTATGGAATGACCACATATTTGATGTCGCCAAAAATGCTGCTAGGTGTTTAGGTTTTCTCCGTAGATGCAAGAAATTTGTCTCCCCTTCTGACCTGGCTGTGATCTACAAAGCCTTTATTCGTCCAAAACTTGAGTATAACTCTCACATTTGGGCAGGTGCTCCAATAACCCACTTGAGTCTATTGGATAGAATTAAGAAGAGAGCTCTTAAAATGATTGGTGAAAGAACTATAACGGAAACGTTTACATCTCTGGAGCACCGTCGAAATGTTTCATGCCTTTCGTTATTCTACCGTTATTTTAACAAACAGTGCTCTAGTAAAATAGCCAGTTGCATTCCTCCCCTTAAACAATTCAACCGTAAAACTTGCGCTTCTAGGAATGCCCATCAGTTTACACTCGAGCCCAACTTCGGACGTACTGTTAAGTACAGAGATTCTTTCTTTAGTCGCACTACACGAATGTGGAATGCTCTACCCTGCTCAATTTTCCCCTCCCATTGTGATTTACAGACATTCAAAACCAATGTGCATCGGTATATGCTTTTAAATCCCCTCCAACCTATCTAATCGCTCGTGCTGTGTATAACATTTTAAGGGTAGTCACAACCCCTTTAGCGTGCGCTTAATATACAAAAAAATATATATATAAGGATAAAGTAATAATTTAGAAATGTTTATAATTTAATACAAAATTCAGGACTGGGTCGCACGCTCTTGATGTTTTGATCTGATCCCGAGCCTTATGTTAAATTTCAAAAATTGTTTGCATATTTAAAAACATGGGTAAGTTTTTAAGCGAAAAAAAAACATTAAAAAAAATATATTTTATTTTACCTATGTTATATAGGTAATTTTGAAAACATTTTTGAGAAAAAAAAAATTGTAACGCCAATTTAAAATGTTTTTTAATATGCAGATATAAACTTAATTTCAGCCACCCGTTTTTGCAAATATATATATATTTTTGAATGATAGGTATGCAGTATTATTTAAATCTTTTAGAATATTCGGTATAATGAAAATAATTATAATCTATTTATCCAAGAATGTCAAAAAAATAAGAAATTGTTTTATGGGAAGCACTGTCAAAAATAATACATAATCATCCCTGTTCTGATTTTTGGTTGAATTTCATATTCAATTTATTTCGGTTTGTTGTTTCTGTTTTCCTTGTTAGATAAGATTTTTTATTGTTCATTTTGATTCCAATACAGGTACATGCGGAATCAGGTTTAAAAAAATTTAACCTTTTAATAGATAATTTTTGAGGAATTAATTTCCAAACTCACTATTAAAAAAAAAAAAGAAAAAGGATATTTGGAGCAAATTTTGTTGTCCAAATTTTGAGTTTGGAAATTCATTTTTCAAAAACTGTCCATTCAAAAAACTTGATTTAAAAATAAAACTCAAGAATAAGTTGCTGGGTCTAACATAAGCTACAGGAGAATATTGTAGGTGTTAGCATTGATTTTCAATACTGTTGTTTCTTCTTTAAGTCATTGTTTTAGGAAATTGACCCTCCCATCTTAATGGGGGTATATAGACCTCCCTTCCAGTATGATTGTTCTATTCTTTTGGCCCAACCAACACGCTCCAGTGCTTTAATGCATTTATGTCAACCATTCTTTATTTGCCGTTATAAATTTTGTATCGCTAAATTTTGAAATGCTGTATTTTGGAAACAATTTGGTCTAAGAGCTCGTTTTTGGCTCAAGTTGGAGCAAATTCAGTAACTTTAAAATCTAAGAACAATGTTTTTATTTAAAATTAATTTTTGTGTACTAAAATCACCAATAACCGAAAAAAGCGCGAACAAATCGCGGTTTTCCTGATTTTTGACCATGAAGCTCGAGGTCGAAAACTAAGGACTCAGCGAAAAATCAGAACCACCAGATTTGACCCATACGTGGGTGTGTATTTTGAATGATAAAATGAGAAAGAATTAAATTCCTTTAACAAATTAAAAACAAAAATCAATACTTTTAACATAACTTAAAATAAAATAAAATAACATAATATAATTTGAATTTTCAAGTGTTCAACATCATTATCCGTTAAGCTCTAGTATATTGAAAATATATATATATGTATATACCAATAGAAAATAGAGCTTCACGTCCGACGATAGAAAACACTCTGAAATGACTTACGTTAAAATTATTATAATTTATATAAACTTTAAGTATTAAAATAAATAAATAAGTATTTAAAATAAAGATTTTATCATTTTATTTTAAGAACATTTTGTCTCTCTTCCTAACTAGCATTCTTGTCTCGAACCAAACGACACGCTTTAGTTTTCTTGTCGCATTTTATGCAAACCACCGTAAAGAATGGGGTGTTTAAAATCATGATGATTTAAATGCTTAAAACTGTCTTCTGTCGCAAATTAAGTAGCACTTACCCCTAATTTCATTATCCACAGACAATGGGCTATACAAAATTGTTTCCAATCTATTTAACAAAATAGTAACTTAAATGGATCATTAGTTATACTCGTATTAATCATCAACAAATATTAACTTCCTTCACTAGGGGATGATACCAGCATAAGATTACTATAAAAAAATAAATCGGGTGGCACAACGGCTCATGAAAAACCAGGGCCTAGTGACTAACAACTCGCAACCATTCCTGTGTGCGCCTGTCGACAGGAATGGAAGGGACCTACAATTTTATGTCGAATCCGAACGGCTAGACGAGAAGCACTTATTCGTGACAAGTGATACTCTTGGAGGATTTGTCAATTCCTCGCAAGAGGCAGTTGCCCTGAAAAAAACTTTTTAGTTTTCAGGTGGACGAGGCTGGGAAGCGAACCACAGACATCCAGCAAGACAGTCTAATGCACTAACTAAGATTACTATAGTGGTTCCTAAACTTTCAGAATTTTGAATTTCTCTAAACTGATATGTTCTAATTTTTGTCCTTGTTTCCAATTAATTTTCTAATAATATTTTGTACAGGTACCAAGTAAGGTACCTACATAATTCTTATAGAAATAATTTCAACTTCCATTTCCAATTACCTTAGAAGATATAAAATAAACTTAGTTTTAATAATTATCATAATTGTTATAGGTACCTATTTCCAAATTGTTCTCGAACTGCCTTTGGCATTCGTAAAATTTAATTTGAAAATTACTCTCCTCAAAAGATATCTTCAATAAACTTGTCCTTCCTGTCAAAATATTTTACCTTGTTTCTTAATCCAGAAACTTACATAATAACATTGAGATATAGTCCAGTGAAAAGTATTATATCACAGCCAGAAATGCAAAAATTATACCATAGTCTATCCCAAAATTCTATATGTAAAAGCCTTTGCTTTCCATTTGCCTCTCCCGCTCGTACCTTCTTTTCTCATTCCCATGATTTATTATCACCCAGTTAGTTGTTGAAGATTTAAATATTGCCAACCCCAACGAGACGTGAGAGTAATGTGTCAAAAACATTCCTTCGCTACAGTATCCGATCAATTTTATGTTAAATATCCTGTAGGGGCTAGCTTATAGTGATACTGGGATATATTTTAGAAGTGTTGCCATGTACATTTTTTTTGTTAAATTATATTTTCCTTGATTTTAATTTATTTTTATTCATTTTTGTAAAATTATTATTAAAATACAAACATTTGAAATTGTTAAAAAATATAATTCAATCCACACCACACAAACACTGGATTTTTGAAAGGCTATAAGTAGTTAAAGATTTATGTCTGCTCGTTTTCTCCTTAAACTACTCAAAACAATGTCTGTTCTTTTTTTCCTTAAACTATCAAAAGTAATGCAAATAGTATTTTTTTGTATATGGACTTTGACAATTTTCGGGAGTAAGCCAATAGAACTGTATAGTTTACTTGCTCAAGAAAACAATGAAACAGCTAAGAAGATAGTGCGAAAAAGGAAGGAAGGGGCTTATTTTCGACGTGTTTACATTTTTTTACTCTCAAAGTGATCATTATAATTTTAAAAAAATCTGTTCCGAATTTCATTAAAATCGGTTAACGATAACAACTGCCACCGAAAAGTTAAAATTTCTACAGTTTTCACATTACTTAAAAGAAAAAAAAAATTAAAAATTTTAAAATTATATTAAAACCCTTCTTATTTATTTTAATACACAAAAACAAGCATGGGTGATTCTACAAACTGTGAGATATAATGATGGTTATTTCAGCACGACACTTTTTGAAGCAAATCGTGGTAAAAACTAACTCTAAATACACATTAGAACAGTGTTTCCCAATGTGGGACGCCCCACAGGGGGGCAATTTGATATTATAGGGGGGCAATTTTAAGTAATGCTAATGTTGCAATACAGTTTTCTCCGAAAAAAATATGCTTCTTGTGTTTCCACCCTTTAGAGATATTGAAATACCGAGTGTGAGGTCACACAAGTTGTACAATGAAATAAAACGCACTTATTGTTGGACATTGATAATTTAATGACTTTTCGGTATAATGATTGATACAGACTAGTTTTTGGTTAGACGTTGCTAGCATGATATAACATTCTGCCCCCATTAAGGTTCCCTTTAATTAATAGGTAATTTGGAAATCTTTACGATGGGACGTTTGAGTTCTCCTAGTTTTGTACGCAACGTAACAGCTCACACCATTTCATCTTTTCCTGGATGTACTGCGGTTATTTGTCCAAGAAGCCAGGAGGTTGGAGGAAGGTTATCTTCATGAACGAGGACAAAATCGTCAACTGCGACATTCTTATGTTCTCTTCTCCATTTTGGCCGTTGGTTAAGTTCATGTAGATAATCACGTGACCATTTTCTCCAATACATCTGGACCATCTTCTGAATGTGTTGCCATCGATTTAGTCTATGTGGATTTGTGTCTATAAAACTCTTTTCTGGAAGTGCGGTGATAGTTGTGCCAATCAAAAAGTGACCCGGAGTTAAAGGGTCCAAACTGCTAACATCAGAGTCGCTGATTTGAGATATCGGACGAGAATTGAGAACTCCCTCAATTTGTGTTAGTAGTGTAGCCATCTCTTCAAACGTAAGCAAGGCATCACCTATTACACGCTTTAGATGTGTGAGGCAGGAGGAATGAAGTGCCATTGACACTCGTTTTTAGATAAGAATGTGGCTACGATGTTGTTAAAGTCTGTTGATAAAACCATCTTATAAAGTTCTGAGAGCTTTTTTTTACACCAATAAAATTGGTCCCTTTATCACTGTAAATTCCGGCTGGAATTCCCCGTCGTGCAATGAAACGTTTTAATGATGCAATGAACGCGTCCGTTGTAAGATCGGATACCATCTCCACATGTATTGCCTTTGTACTGAAACAAACGTACAGTGCGATGTATCCTTTACTTGTTTTCGCACCTCGCCCTTTGTTGAGACGAATTTTAATGGGACCAGCGTAATCTACACCGCAATGCAAAAACGGCCTGCTAGGAAGGACACGTTGATTGGGTAGGCTTCCCATAAGTTGTTGTTGTTTGATGCGTTTAAGTCGAAAGCAATTCAGACATTTGTATATATTATAACGAATTGTACTTCGTCCACCGATGATCGAGTATCTTTGTCTCATGATTGAAAGGAGGGTTGGACCTGGATGCAAATAACGTATATGGTACTGGTCTATCAAGAGAGATGTTATATGGTGTTTCTTTGGTAATATGATTGGATGCTGGGCATCGTAATTGCATGATGAATTGTGAAGTCGACCACCAACTCGCAAAAGGCCATCACCATCGATGAACGGAAAGAGCGATGATAGTTTGCTACTGCTTTTAACTGACTTGCTCGTTTTAAGGCACTTAAAGTCTTTGGCAAATTCCAATTGTTGCACCCAGCGAAGGGAACTAGTTGTAGCAACTTTTATTTCGTGTGTCGAAAGTAAGCTGAAAGTAGTAAAGGTGTTATAATACCAATTTTTCTTTGTATTACTTTGAATTGTAGAATGCTTCTGAGGCGCAACCAATATGCCATCATGTGAATGATTTTTTCAAACGAAGATGATTTTGTCAGTATTTTCTCCAACATAGAATCCGACCCAGTTATATTGAATGCTTGAATGTTGATTCGTTTCTCTTCATTTTTTGTTTGGTATGATGATAATGATTGCTGCGATGGCACATTGGACCCTGCCACCAGATTGAAGAATATTCTAGAGTCTTAGGAGGAGATGTTCCTCTTGATGCGACGTCAGCTGGATTGTCTTGTGATGAAACGTGTTGCCACCAATTAGCTTGACAGGTGTTTAATATCGCCGCCGTTCTGTTTCCGACAAAGGTTGTCCACCGACGAGGCTGGGAGTTTAACCAACTCAATACTATTTGGGAATCTGTCCATGCTGTCAGGCTTTGTAGTTTTTCATCGTTGAAGGCTTTTCGTACACTGAGGGAAGGAATCGTTTGCGGCAAACGTAAAAATTGCCCAAACGACTTCTTCGTTTGCCAGCCAGTTTTGACAGTTCGTTTGCAGCAAACTCTTAAATTCGTTTGAGACAAACAATTCATACTGTTGTAGAAAAATTCTATCGTTTGTTTCAAACGAATAGAGTGTTTGTGTCAAACGAATGTAGTGTTTCTGTCAGACGAATAATGGTGTTTTGTAAACATATTTACTGTTTGTGGCAAACGAATGGTGCTTTTAGGGTAAACGTTAATACTTTAACGACAAGCGAATGGGTCGATTGTTATAGAAGATCAAAGTGGTTATGACAAATGAATAACACGTTTGTTGCTAATGACTTGTACGTTTGTCCCAATCAATACAGTGACTGCTGGTTTTCCCTTAATTCTGAAATTATATTATTTTATTTTAATTGAAAAAAATGTCAAGCTTTACTTACCTGGACTTGAACTGGTATCCTTCCGTATCGAGAGCGAGCATGCATCTACTGAGCTGATTTGCAACATAAAATCCTCCTGGAAAATGTTAATCACTTGAAAACTTCACACATTTTCCTTTTTTTTAGTTAAGCAGAGGAATTGTACTGATTAAGAAATGTGGCTTAGACAATTTCATGTATTTTAATTATTTTAACTATGACGAGGACGACCGAAGTATTTAAAATATTGGGTCAGTTTTTGTTTTAAACTATTACTACGTAGACGGCTCCTAGGACTGAATCAAAACTTTTAAGAAAATCGTTTTGTGTAACACAATAATTGTTTTTATGCGTCTTAAATTAATTATATATATTGATGGAAACCCAACATGTGCTTTAAATAATTATTCAATGTTTATATTTTTATCATTTTAACTTCAAGATTACAAAAAAAAAAAAAAAAAAAAAGTTGGGCACCAGCAGGGATCGAACCGGCAACCCTCGGATCTATGCTATACCTGGAGTAAAATTTTCCATTCTCCAGTCATATGGATTTAGTACGATACTAAAAAGATGTGATTTTAACTATAGTAAAATGTAAGGGGATAGTACGATGCTAACTTTTAACTTTAGTAAAATGTAAGCGGATAGTACGATGCTAAACTCGTTTAAAATTAGCAAAACACAATTTTTAACCTAGTATCACGCTAAAATTGATTTAACATCGTACTTAATCATCTAAAATTTTGCGCCATTGTTTTTCGAAATGAACAACGGAGATGTAGGTAATTTGTATTCATTTTTAAAATTGTACTTTTATTTTTAATGTAATTATTTTAACAATTATTTTTAATGCAAAGATTTTTAAACTAGCATTTTAAACTAGCAAATATTTTCGAATTTTGACTTTGCTATTTTTTAAAGCAACAAATTTTCAATTTTAAATCGCATTCTTTTTAAATGCAACATATTTTCAATTGAAATTTGATTTTTTGTACAAGTAGTGCTGAACTTCAGAACAATACCAAATTGATAAAGCAAAACAATTATTGAAACGTACCCAATACTTGCCCTATAGATTACCTGAAATTGGTTAGATAGGAATTAAACAAAATACTTTTTCCTAATAGGAAATTCATTGCTGCAAGCGAATTTCTTTTAAAGAAACCTAAAATCAAAACTTCTTTCGCCTCGAAAGCATTAAATTTTTACCACAAGCATTAAGTTAATTTGTAAAAATAAGACTTAAAAATATATACCCTGCAATCATTCAATCGTTTGCTACAAATTAGTTTACTTTCTACGAATTAATCATTCGTCCCAAATGTTCGATTCATTAGTTGCAAACAATTGTAATTTATAAAGTAAACGTAAATCTTTTTGCAGCAAACTGCATTTCAAAAGCTTAGTTCGCAATCGATTCATTCGTTTGCCATAAACAATTACACTTGCTTGCAAACATCATGTCGTTTGAATTTGGGAAACATTGTCATTTACCGTAATCAACCCAGGCAAATTGAGCTCCGAACGAATGGGTTATTTGTTATATGTTTGATGCAATGGAATTACTTTCTGTGGCGACTGTAATACAATTGCTACAAATGAAATACGTTTGCAGGGATTGTATAACATTTCCAGCAAATGTATTACAATTACAGCAAACGAAATTCGTTACTCGCAAACGCAAAAAAAAATATTAATTTTCTCAGTGTATAGACTCGAAAAGTTTTGCAAGTAAAAGAGCTCCGCAGAGCTCAAGACGCGGAAGTGATTGCTGTTTCAGTGGAGCTACCTTAGTTTTAGCTGCAATTCTGACGTGTATGTTCCCTTTATTCTCTGTTCTGCAATTAATAACGGCCGAATATGCTGCCTCTGATGCGTCACAGAATCCGTGAAACTCGCAATTTGTTAGACTTTTTGTATGAATCCATCGATCAACCTTGATTTTCTTAAAATACTTGAATTCTTCTGTAAAGACACGCGACTTTTCAGACAACCTATCAGGAACAACGTCATCCCAATCTAATTTTCTTCCATTTGTATGTTTTACCCAGAGTTGTTGAAAGAGGATTTATAAGGCAATAGTTGCAGCTGACAGTAATCCGAGTGGGTCGAAAATTTTCGCAGATTCCGATAGGATTGTACGCTTGGTAATTGGACAGCGATGCATGGAAGCTAAAATAATCACCGTCTGGGTTCCAGTACAATCCTAAAAGTTTTGTGGGCTCAGAATCAAAATCAATACATTCCGTTTCTCTTTTGTCAGAAGCAATCTTGTTGATGAATTCCTTAGAACTGCTTTTCCATTTATGAAGTACAAATCCTCTTTCTTCGAGAACGTTCTCCAGCTGTTCTCGAATGTTTGTTGCATCCTCAGCATTGTCTGCCCCCGTTAGTAAATCATCTACATAAAAATGATTTTTGATTATATGTGATATGGTGGGATGGTTTGACCTGCAATTATCAGCGATTTGAAATAATGCACGTCACAGTTGGAAGCCAATAATCTTGTATTCTATTTGATGAATCATCTCTCCACACAATTCTTTGGTAGTTCCAATCTTGAGAGTCCACTTGAATTTGTCTATACATCTTGGTATACAAGATGAACTAGGTAATTCTAGAGCATACAGAGCACTTTTGGATTCTGGTTCCATGGTGTCATTTGTATCTGAGTCATGTGTACAATTGCTTGATCTCAAACGTAAACCTGATCGTTCTTCTGTCTGTGGTTTATCAGCCGTCGAAGTCGCAGTAACCAAAGGTGAGGTAACACTCCAGCTGAAAACATCAAGTGGCTTTGATACTACTACAAAAAGTGACATCATCATTGCCGTTAGTTGACATATCACCAAAACCGGAACATAGCCAGGATCAGCTTCTGTATACTGTATTAATCAATTGTATCAACTGTTACCAACTTCAATACAACTTGACGACAATAATATGAATCAGTTTTTCTTTGTCAAGTTGATTTTTAACCGAAATCAAATACCCCAATGCAACCAAATATGCAAGGGAACTGTTTTATTACCTTTTCCGTCTTAGTATTTTACTGAATGTAGATTTAGTGCCAGAATTGTTATAATTAGCTGAAAACAAAAAAGAAGTTGCCTGGAAACGGGGAGACTTAATATTGTAGCTAAATTGAATTAAGCATTTATCGCAAGGGATTTAAATAATAACAATTACATAACATACAAAGTTACAATTACATACATAATTATTAAATTATTTCGTATTTGAATTTCAGTTCTACATTATACTCGTATGTTTTGAAAATAAACTTACGGTTTATTAAATTTCTATGGATTTCCTTATGTCAGGTATTTAATTTTTGCACTGAACATTTCAGATTTTTGATGTTCAAAATTATTTTGGTACATTATCTTCATATAATAATAGGGGGACATGAGGATTTTGGAAAGATTCTGTGGGACATAGCACACAAAAGGTTGGGAGACACTGCATTAGAACGTCCTTTTAGTCTAAAAAATTGAAATTATTAGTTTTATGAGCATTTTTTTACAAGTTAAGTGTTTAGGGGACTTAGTTTTTTTTTTTTACGGAGACTAATATAAACATAAAATATCTGATAAATAATTATGTTTTCTTATTGAGATTGTGACTTGTATTATATACACAAAATAAATAGCAAATCCTAAAGAAAAAATAAATAAAAGTATCCAGAGTGATTGGTAAGTATGTACCTAACATTATATTTTAGACTTCAGTTTTATCTCTGTTTTATTAAAAACGTGGTAAATAAATTCTTTTTGTGTTCAATAATTTATTTTTAGGAACGTTAAATAAAAAAGTAATGAATTTAAAAAAATAGCCTCAATTAAGGACATTTTATTAGAAAAAATTGCCAGGGGTAACGTTTTATTTTTGATAAGAAATATTTTTTTTTTATACTGTTGCTTCACTAGGCCTATACAATAGTGCTAAAAAATATGCATGCTTTCATGCAAAATTTGTGCATAAATTCTTGCCAGGGAACTGAGAAACTGAGCGGATATTCCAACGTTTTCTGTCACATATATAACGGACGCAATGAACTTTGACTATTGTGTTAGCGAGATTTGAAAATATACCATATCTGAAACTTCGATCGGTTCATTAGTTATCGAAATTTTTGACTGTTTCAATCTGCCAGGGGACTGATAAGAAAGCTTAAATTTATATGAAAAATGTGTTTACTTCTTAATAAAGATCTATTACTCAAGGTTATTAACTTGGTGTTCATTTTGGTGTGAAACCAACAGTAGAAAAACTGTTATGTTTTTTCGCTTGTAAAACGAACGGGGGACATGTCAGGGGACTGAGAATTAGGAAATTTGAAGAATTTTTAGAGTTATGAAAATGTATCAGGTCTTGATAATCTTTTTTAACAATGTGGGTTTCGACTAGATTGACTATTGTTAAAAAAATCAGATTGATTGGTTGAACCGTTTTCAAAATATATACGTGGCCATAGAAAATTCCACTTTTTGTAGAATCATCCGTATATTTATTGTTATATGTTTTTTTCTAACAGTTTAATTATTGTTAAAAATATCGAAAATAATTTTTTGACTGTCCTTAAGAAATTTTTTACAGATGTAAATATATATGTGTCAAATTAAATTTTTTTTAAATTAATTTTTGGACTTCTACCGAACTTTTGAATAAGAGACCGGAAATTTCAAATACTCGGTGGTACGCTCGTCTTCGTCAATTGATTTCAATAAATTAAATATAGTAATAAATAACTTTTTTGGCACTGTATGAGTTCTTTTATAGATAAATAATAGAAACTGAATAACTTCTTATTCAGTTTCTATTATTTATCTATGATTTCAATAAAATAATTGTACATATTTTTTTTATTATGCTAACTTTTGTAGTGGGTATCGTGAAAGAAGAGGTCTGAAATATTTGCTAGTTTTGTGAAAAAATGCGATTTTAAGGGGTTTTGTCATAAAAAGTGATTTGTTTTGGAAAAAAAGTGCACGACAAATTAGTTGAGTATACGCAACTTATCTAAAGACGTCTTATGATAGTTATTTGGATAAATTTCATATCAAAAAAATTTCTAGGAAAAGAGTTTTGGTATGGTAGTTGTGATTTATTAAACAAAATGCAGGGTTAAGGGTTTCCTTTATTTTATTCTGAGAAAATAAAATTTCTTTCCTGACAAATTTACGATAAATTCACGTTAATAAATACAATTATTAGAATATTGAAATTTTTAAGGGTAGTGCTAACTTGACATACATTGTGAAAAATCAATTCGATTCTTCGAGTAGTAGCCCGTAGCGTAATGGTTAGTGCAAAAAAAAAAAAAAAAAAAATTAAAAAAGTTAAAAATGCTTCCTGTGGCTGTTCTAGTTTTAAGGTTGTAAGTAGTTTTATAGTAGTTCTAAGTTGTTTTAATAAGTTTTAATTAGTTTTTAATTAGCTTTAAGTTTTATATAAGAAATTCAAAAACTGATAGAGATCCAAGTTTTTTTAAGAATCTTTCTTGGTAAAAAATAAAACCAATGATAGATATTATTTTTAAGATAGTTCGTAGGCCGAAAGGCAATAGCATTAAGTTATTGTTAATTTAGAGCGCCCGCTTAGGGCCAGTAAGTTATTTTTAAGATATTGATAAGTATGCTAGTTTTTCATGAATTGTTGTCTAGCTTTAAGATAGTTATAAGAAAAATGAAAAATAAAAATGAATTAAAAAAAAAAAAAAAAAAAAAAAAAAAAGTGCGTTTGACTGTCACGCTGACAGTCGCTTGTCAGCCTCGTCCACCTAAAAACTAAAAAGTTTTTTATCAGGGCTACTGCCTCTTGCGAGTATTTGACAAATCCTCCAAGTGTATCAGTTGTCACGAATAAGTGCTTCTCGTCTAGCCGTTCGGATTCGGCATAAAATTGTAGGTCCGTTCCATTCCTGTCGACAGGCGCACACAGGCATGGTTGCGAGTTGTTAGTCACTAGGCCCTAGTTCTTCATGAGCCGTTGTGCCATCCGATTTATTTTATTTTTTAGTCTTCAATTTATAATTTCAAAAGATGGTTGAAAATTCACTTCATCAGTCAACTATAGTAATTAAAATATTTAGTTTGCCTTTTGTAACTGAAAAGAATTTGAGGCAGCCAGTTTAAAAGAATTTTTTCTAAAACCGAAGTAGTTTTGGTATTTTTCAATTTTTTCACAAATTATAAAATTCAAACAACCATTTGATAAAATATTTTAAACCTAAAAATACTTACAGCATTATATAATATTAAAAACATGAAACATAAAATTTTGAAATAAAATTGTCCAAGACTTTGCGAAAGACTTCAATTTGAGAAGAAAATAAGAAATTGAATTGAATTTTTGTAACATAACAAAATATAAAAATATTTTTTCTATTTAAAGTTTTTTTTGTTGAAACATTGCTCGTTCCACTTAAATAAAGAAAAACAGACTCCCCTTTCCTATACGCCTTTTTTCCCAAAGGATCGTATCGTGTATACAAAACACCCTGTATAGGATATTGAAACTTTTTGCATCTTTGTGGTTGGGACTTGAGAGTCATATTTAGGGCCGCCCACGAGACAAAACTCAACGAGACTTTTGTAAGTCCCGTCTCGGTCTCGTTAGAATTGTCAGTCTCGTCTCGGTCACGTTTCGGTCTCGTATAATTAAGTCTCGTCCCGGTCTCATTTCTGAAAAATACGATTTTCGGACAACATGTTGAATATTGCAACGAAATATATTCGATTATAGTTTGAATATGTGCAGACGAAAATAAGTATTTAACTGAAATTGGATTTTTTTAATTTATTTAACTCTCTGTAAATTTCAGTCCAAATAAACAGTCTCATCTCGGTCTCGTCTCGAATGCTTAAAAGTCAGTCTCGTCTCGTGGCCGGTTCTAGTCATATTGGAAATGCTTTTTAATTCTTCTAATCCCGAAATTCATTTTTACAAAAAATATGCGTTGAATTAATATTTTAAATAGAATAAAATTATTTTGAACTTTTTCCTTAATAAAACTTTTCTCTTTTATATAATTATTGTATTGTAAAAAAATCTAGATTTATAAGTTTATACAGGGTGTCCAGTAAATAATGGATAACCTTGGAATGCTTCATAGTAGACTTTATGACCGTCCTGAAAACTAATACAAAAAGTCTATCCCAACCACAAGAAAAGATATGTGCATTTTTTTGTTCTGTGCATTATTTGTTGCGTTACTTTACGTTTTTGAATACCACGACTGCGAGTGAATGAATTCTACCGTTTTTTTTTTGTAGCAATATTTAACATTGTTTGTGCCAAAACATAAGAAGACAAAAATTATAATAACTGTTGGAATTCTCAGAGAAAAAAATTATTGAACTTTGATTTTCGATGCAAAATTTGAAAGAAAATAATTTTTGGAAAAGTTAAACCATCTCTGGTATGAACAAATGCATGAATACCTAAGTGGCCAACTATTTTTAAAATATGCGTGTCGAATGCGGATTTCAAAATGGTATAGTTTATTATTGTATCTAGAACCAATAGCAAGTTATTTGTAAAAATCTGCAAAACTAGTGCCAATTTAGCAAAAACAAAAGTTTTCAAATTTAGCACAGTAAACGTGAAAATAATTCTATGCGTTGACTAGGTAGAATTTTGATTGATTGCCTGTCTTTATAATGTTGTCCTTATGATAAATCCAAGCTTCTAACTTCTAGGGCCGAATGCAACATTACCAAAAATGTTAAAAATGTGCAAAAAAACGGCAAAACATTTTCGAGCTTGTTTTGAATTATACCTCTTCAATTGGCCTTTTAAAAAACCATCAAACATTTTGGTGGTGGTTATTACCAAATTAATATTCTTATAAAAGGTGCATTAAATAAATCGAATACAGCAAGCCGATCAGCTTCTCAGAGCAGGTATGAAATCTTGTGCAAGCCACTACATTACAAATATGCCAGAGATACTGGCAGATGGACATGAGGTCTGTGGCCAATTTTATGGCCCCGTTCATCAGACCTAAATCAACTTGGCTTTTTTTTATTGGAGCTGCATTAAGAAAATCGGGTACAGCAAGCCCATCAGGTCCTTAGAGGAGCTGAGAAATCTTGGGGAGGCAGCTGCATTGCAAGATTATGAGCAAAAATTAACAAGATTATTATAAGATTTTCATTTATTCGGAGGTGCAGAACCTGTATTAGAATGGGTGGAAAACAGTTTGAGCATTTGCTTTGAATTAAAGAAAAATATCTACTTTTGTTTTTGTTTTTGAACTAAGGGATCAAGTGATTGAAAATTGGCTCAAAACTCAAAAGACTGTTTGTTTGAAGAAAACAACGAATAAACTAAAAGCAGCTGCGAAAATATTTTATGGTTTTGTTAGGGCCCAATAGACCAGGTATAATTCAAAAAAAGCTTGAAAATGTAGCCATTTTTGCACTTTGTTGACATTTCTGGTAATGTTCCAATCGGCCTTAGAAGTTAAAAGCTTGGATTTATCACTAGGATAATATCATAAAAACAGGACATTAATCCAAAATCTACCATGTTGGACGCGTGATATTATTTTCACGTTTAAAATGCTAATTTTTAAAACATTTGTTTTTGCTAAAATGACTCTCTTGTTGCTGAGTTTTACCAATTACTTCCTATTGGTTCAAGATGCAATAATAAATTATACCATTTTGAAATCCGCATTTAACATGCATATTTTTAAAATAGTTGGCCACTTAGGTATTCATGCATTTTTTCATACCAGAGATGATTTAACTTTTTCAAAAATTATTTTCTTTCAAATTTTGTATCGAAAATCAAAGTTCAATAATTTTTTTCTCTAAGAATTCCAACAGTTATTATAATTTTTGTCTTCTTATGTTTTGGCACAAACAATGTTAAATATTGCTACAAAAAAAAAAAAAACGGTAGAATTCATTCACTCGTAGTCGTGGTATTCAAAAACGTAAAGTAACGCAACAAATAATGTACTGAACAATGCACAAATCTTTTCTTGTGGTTGGGATAGACTTTTTTTTTATTAATTTTCAGGACGGTCATAAAGTCTACTATGAGGCATTCCAAGGTTATCCATTATTTACTGGACACCCTGTATATTTTAATTTCTAAGCATTTGTTGGTGTTAGGTTCTATATAGTTAATTTCAAGTGGAAGTCCAATGTAATAATTTTTTTTCGTAAATGAAAAATAAAAATGAACTAAAAAAAAAATCACTTTTGTTACATTATGGCAACACTGGCACTGTAGCCTGAAACCCTCAATTTTTTCTTCTAACATCTTTATTATCATACCATCAAATCGTTTTTTGTGAAATCATTTTCAATTGAGGGAAATGAAAAAAAAAAAAAACGGAGTAAGTGTTATGAAATAAAGTGAGTGAATTTTTTAACCAACAAAAAAATAAAAATTCTTTTCACTTCCAAGTGACGTGGTGAAGAAATAGAAAAGAATATACAAGTGATACAAAAAAAACCAAGCCAAAAAACAAAGAAACAATCAATTTGAATCTGGAAGTTCACATAATAAAACCTAGCCTGAGGTTTGATTACACTTTACCTTTCCCTTTATACTTTTCACACGCATACATTATACATACACGTGCTCGAGCTAACACACTCTATCAACCAGAAGCCATAAAAAAAAGAAAAAAACACTTGGAATTATGTTCCGGATCCACCGGTTTTTGGGATCATTGACGTCCCCATTTTTTAAAATGGATTATTTTTTTCCGAAATAAGTATAAGCCAATAAAAACTTGTGTTTGTATGTTGGTATCTATTTTCAGTGCTTCTGATTTATCGACAGGAAACAAAAATGGAAATTTTGGTAGAACCTAAAGAGATGGTGAACCCTCTTTACCTCTAAGCCCCTATACCTCTATACCATTACCCATAGCTTTATGTTAAAGAACATCCTTCGAAAAATTGTGTGTTGAAATTTTGATTGCAACAAAGCAAAAACAACAACAAAAAAGGAACATTGTGTTTAATTCAATTTATTCATTGCAATAAAATATCTGTAAGGAATATCCTAAAAGATATCCCAAAGCTTTAACTTGGATTTAATAAGTAGGTACATATAAGTAATGTATAAGATTGAAATAAAAATTGAATAAAATATAAAAACAGAAGCGTTTCAATGAGAAACCCGCACCTCATTGAATTAATCGAATAGATTTTGCTCGTGTGGACTCAAGTGACTCAACAAGTGAGTATATTTTACTACCTACCTGCTATAAGTTATTCAATTTTCAATTATTTTTGTTGGGGAGTGATAAGTGATTGGAGGGAATAAATTAAGTTTATTTGCATTTTTGTGGGTACATTTTCCACTTTCATAGATGTTAACATACGTGGAACAAGTGTATAAAAATTGTAGATCTATAGCTCGTGAGGAATCAATCGAGGCGTCTTGAATTACACTCCAAATCATTTTTGTTTGCCTGTTGTTTGTAAGTCGGTAGGCATGAAAAAGACCTGCAATTTTCTATTGAGTCCGAATGGCTAAGGTGATTAGAGGCACTTCATCATAATAAGACGTATTATATACTTAAGGTAGATTTGGCACTTCCTCGCAAGAGGCAGTTACTCTAAAAATAAAATGGGCACGACTGGATCGCATAAATTTGCTCTCGTAGCTAAAAACTTTAACGTTTAAGGTTGAAATTGACAATGTGCATATGTATTGGTTCCATAACATTCTAGTGTCATTTGATTTGATTTGTTTAATAAATATGAATTTACGAAAAAAAAAAATTCAAAAATCGTTAGAGCGGTTTTCTTAAAAAATATTTTTTTATATATACACTCCTCGTCAACTGAATACGCACAAACATTTTTGAATATATTTTATCCATTTTTTCCAAACAGTGATGGTTATTATGCCATCTGTTGATGGTAAAAATTTTTGTAACATATAAATAACAGAATTTCAAAGTTTTATCCAAAAACAACCGTGAGTTTTTCCTTCAACCACTTCCAAAGTGTAACTTATGCAAAGTAGAAGTTTTTTTTTGAGTCAACTGAATAGGTACAAAAATTAAAATTGGTATTGGAATGGAATGAAACAAGTTTTTGTTTAAGTTTAGTAGTGGGTACTTCCACCTTTATTTTTAATTACTTCGTAAATTCGATCGGGCATGGAATCGTATAGCTTTTTAATGTAATTTAACGAAATTTCGCTCCACGCTAATTTGATTGCAGAAATTAAGGTTTCTTTGTCTTCGAACTGACGACCACCCTCATAAACTTTGCGTACTAACCATCCCCAGACATTTTCTATGATGTTTAGATCAGGTGAGTACGGCGGCCATTGAAGCAACTGCACTTGTTGCTCCTCTATCCATGTTTTTATTATGCGCGCTGAGTGAATAGGCGCATTATCATGTTGGTAGGTCCAGTTTATGGGTCCAAAGATGTTAGAAAATTTAGGAAAATTTCTTTCCAAAATTACTTTATACCCAGCTGCTGTCATTCTTGATGTTACAACCTCGAGCTCAACTGTTCCATAATAACTGACTGCTCCCCATATCATGACACCTCCTTCACGACTATGATGGCACTTTAAAAATCTTTTTTCTTTTCTTAAGTCGTGAAAATAGAAGTTGAACCCATCAGGGCCATCGAAATTAAACTTTTTTTCATCTGAAAAAACCACGTGATACCATTCTTTTTTCCAACTCATGTGAAGTCTTGAAAAATCTAATCGCAACATTTTCCGTCTCTCGTCAAGTGGTGGTTTTTTCTTAAGTTTGATTCGTTTAAGATGGCTTGAGTTGTTGATTACTCTTAATACTGTTGAGCAACTTGCGCTTACGCCGACTTTTTGTTTTATTTTTGCCACAGAATCAGAAGAATTTGATGCACATCTTAAAATTCTTCGTCACTCAGCTGCTGTTGTTGCTGTTTTCTTACCTCCCTTCATGTTTTTGCCGTATGCATCTTTATTTTTCAAGTAAGAATAAACTACATTAAAACTTCGGCCAACTTTATCAGCTATTGCACGTCCAGTTAGGCCTTGGTCTCTAAGTAAATCGATTTTAGCTTTTTCAACACTGTTAAGACACGTAGATCTACCCATTTTTCTTAAAATTTGAAATCAAGAATTAAATTTTACTGAAAACACTAAAATCGTTAATTTAAACTGTCAAGCACTCCAAAAAACTTATAAACAACGAAGAAAATGGCGTTGTACCTATTCATTTGACTAAACAAAAAACTCCTACTTTGCATATAAAACACTCTGCAAGTGGTTGAAGAAAAACTCACGGTTGTTTTTGGATAATTCTTTCGGAATTATCTGCTTAACATCTTAAGGAAATAGTTAGCATCAACAGATGGCATAATAACCATCACTGTTTGGAAAAAATGGATAAAGTATATTAAAAAATGTTTGTGCGTTTTTTAAAAATAAAATTTGGTATTTCGTATGCCAACTTTTAGTATTTAATAAAATACAATTTTTCGCAAAATTAAAAAATATTCATTAACCAAGATAATGAATTTTCAAAAAAAAAAATCAATATTTTTTAAAAAATCCAAAAATTATTTTTTTGAAAATTTGTATATGCAAAATTATTAAAATTGTAAAGGACCTCTTATATAAAATATTTGGTTGAAATGGGTGTAGCCGTTAACGAGAAATTTGAAAACCAAAAAATCGGTTCTATGACAGGTACCATTAATAACCGTTAATAAAAAAAAATCGTTAGAGCCATTTTTGAAATAAATCAATTTTATTATAGGTATTGGCTGTATGGCAGGTAGCGTTAGTTTTTGAGCTAAAAAATTTCAATTTCCCCTCTAGGGAATCCCCAAATAACCTTAATCGCTCCAGCGGTTTAGGCTGCAGGGGGTCAATTGCCGATCTGTGATGTTGTGAAGTGATACATTTTTTCACAGCTTCACATGTAACTCGATTCTGGATATGTGAAAAATTAAAATCAAATGTCATAAGCTTTTCACATGATAAATTTTTTACCACAACCAAATATTCTGCGAAGCCGCAGTGAAGGAGAATGATGCAGAGCAAAACTAAGTGCGAACCAAGGGAATTGGGTTGAATTGGAATGGCATTATAATTTTGATGCATAAATATTGTTTTGATTCTGTATAGGTATTTCAAGAAAAAGGCCACAGTATTTTCAAATTATATACATATCTACATTTTTGTATAAATATGTGTACATACATTATTTCATATACCTTTATAAATTTATTATTTTTCTGTTAAAAAAATTTAATCATCTTTGCTCAATATTTCGTCTTTTATTTATTATTACAAAACGGAACAAAATATCTATAACATAAACAGAAATCACAAACGAGCAAAACAATATTACACATGACATAACTTCTTTCCGACTTCAAATCAGAACATGAAATGTAAGGGTGCAACATGTAATTGTGTATCTGCATTGAACATTTTAATTTCTGATTTGATGTCTGGAGAGAAATTGTGTATAGTGTGGATCCATTTTTGACAGGATTTATCATTTAGTACATTTTAAAACACACTTTGGCAGATATTTATCATTATTAGTTCCAGAATCGGGTAAGGCATTCCAGTGAAGTGATAAAATAAAAAATTGCTGTGAAAACAGAAATGATATATTTTTTATCACTTCACAGATTCACAGATCGGGAATTGACCCCCAGGTCAAGGTAGAGACACACAGACTGACAGACAGACAGACAAAATTGCCGGACCCCCTTTTTTTGCCTTCTCTATCATCGTAATGTTATGGAGAATTATTATCTCGATTTTTTCTTTTTTGCACGAATCCCGAACTTGCGCTATATTATGTAAATAGCAAGTAAAAATTGGGTAGAATCAAATGGAAAGAACTCGGATTCGAACCAAGACCTCGGGTGTGATAGTCCATTGCAAAACAGTCTAAATAATCAAGATCTGCAGTAATTCTTATTTTATAAAAACCTCTAATCATATATAAGAACTGCACATTCTTTCGAGAATAAGTTGCAATGAATCACCAACTAAAAAACTTTTTGAAATTTTTGGAACGAGTTTTTTTTTTTTTTGTTTTTTAAAGTTGAAAAGTAAATACTTAAAAATGACGTTCCAATAAGTTTTGTCAAAAATATTTTAGAAATTTCTTCGAAAGAAAATAGATCAATATTTAACTTAACACTTGTCAGAAGAAATAATAGATTCATTTTTGTTAACGAAAAAAGCTCGTATTGAGATGAAACGCAAAGCATTTTGAAGATTTGATTTTCTTGCTTTAAGATTTTGGAAATTTGTTTTGAAACAATCAAATGACTTGGTTTAATCAGCTTTAATTAAGTAGGATTTCAAAAACAGCGTTTATTTTCAAAAATTGTTTACATAAATGAAAAAGTTAAAAAAAAAATCAAGTTTTCGGGAAAATAAAAAAAGTAAAAAATGTAATTTTTGAGAAAAATGATATTTTGCATTTTATTTAAAATATTTTGTATGGCAGATAGGTACCGTAAGTTTTGGTCCTTAGAAAAAACAAATAAAAATGCTTGAGCTTTAAAAAAAACACTGAACGAAGTTTGGAGAAAATCCATATAGCCGTTAAGACTGTAGGAGAGGAGTCAGACAGACATAATTCAGTGGCGATTCCTGGTCCTTAGTATTGGTTTAGCTACGTGGTCTAGGGAAGGTTAAAATAAAAAAAATCATATATTTTTTTTAATTTTATTGATAACGAAAATTAATAAAAAACATTAATAAATGATAAAAAATAAAAGTTTAAAAATGTATCGATACATAAATTCGCTTCGTTGTTCGACGGACACAACATTTTCGATGACTTTATCATAAAAATCGTCACTTTTTATAACAATTATATAAATATAAATATCTACATCCTATATTTATATCATTTTTCGTTGCAAAAAATATTAAATTTAACCTTATCTACCCACATTAATGTATAAAGGTATGTATGTACCTATCTTTAAACAATTTGGTTCACGTTCAAAGCTATGTAAACAAATTTCACGTTAGCTGTTAGCCGATAAAAGATACTTCTAGCGACTTTATGCCAAAATAAATTGAAGATTATTTAACTGTGATCTATTTTATTATCATAATATTATTTCTAGGTTCTAGCATATATGCATTTACTTCCATCTCACTTCTCAAAAAAAAAAAAAAACAATGTCGCACTCTCATATTTCAAAGCACCACAATCCAAAAATATATTTACTCAAATTTAAAATTTCGCACTTTTAGGATTCAATACAAATACAACTGTTTATGTTTATTTCGCAAATAGCCCAGTCAATTCGACAATAAATTCGCAAAGCGCGATGTAGTTCTGCATTTCTGATATGTTGTTATGGTATGTTAGAGTAGTCTGTATCTAAGTTCGCAGCTCGAAAAACCTGTGCTCGCTACAGGAAAAATGCAACAGTGAAAAAAACGCTAAAATCAGCCCATTTTTTCCGACATTTTCCTTTATAACTTTGGAAATATGCAACTAAGGAAAAAAACGTCCACTATTAACTTAGTTTTTATAAAATGTTCTACAACACCACATCAGTTTTAAATTCATGCATGTTATATTTGTGTTGATATCTAACCATGAATAAAAAAAAATAAATTGAAAAACTGAGTAATTTTGAAGCAATCAAAAAATAAGTCCAAAATTATCTTATTATTATGAAGACGAAATTTGAAAATTCGATCCAAATCGGTCAAATAGTTATGGCAAGAAACATGATGTTAATTAAGTGCAACACGCAATGTTTGCATCATAAAATATAGTTATAATATTTATATCTCTTCGAAAATGTTCACGAAATAACATATTTACATGCCAAGTGTACAATTTTCGGAAGTTTTAAAATTGATATCAAAGTTGCAAAAAAAAAAAAAGATTAAATATCATAACTTTATTTTATCATACTTAAGGGTTCCAAGTACATGATCAAAAAAATCAGTGCCAAAACTTAAGTGTCCTACTTTGACCACAGCAGTGATGCAAACATTGCTTGTTGCACTTAGTTAACATCACGTTTCTTGCCAAAACTATTTGACCAATTTGAATCGAATTTTCGAATTTCATCTTGTTGTACTCTAGAATATTTGATTACAAATTTTTAGCACAATTGGACAATTTTTGACCTAGTTTTTGATTGCTTCAAAATTACTTAGCTTTTTTTAATTCTTGGTTAGATAGCAAGACAAATATAACATGCATGAATTTAAAACTGATATGGTCTTGTAGAAAATTTTATAACAAACAAGTTTATAGCAACGGGTTTTTCCTTAGTTGCATATTTCCAAAGTTATAAAGGAAAATGTTTGAAAAAATGGGATGAACTTAGCGTTTTTTTCACTCTTGCATTTTTCCTGCAGCGAGCACAGGTTTTTCGAAGTTGCAAACTTAGATACAGACTACTCTTACATACCCCAACAACATATCAAAAATGCAGAGCTACATCGCGCTTTGCCAATTGAGCACTTTTTTGTAAGTAAGTAGGTACCTGGAGCTGCCTGCATACCTGATGTATCGTGCTTTATCGCATCATACTTACGCTTACGCTTTCATTTATTTAGCTGGGCTTTGCTTAGGACACGTGTAGTAAAACGCTCTTGTATTATAGATTGTATGGTATTTGTGTTTGTATTTGTATTTTGAATAGATATTATTAAAAATGGTATGTAACTTGGTAGCGCGGATGTTGTAAGCTTTTAAGGAAGACTTGTTGTATGAGAGTTTCGTGTTGTGTACTGTGTTAGAACAATGTGGGTAGGTTGTGTACACAGTACAAATATTTATGTACCTTGGGTTAGGTAGGTATCTATTTTTTTAATATTATTATATCAATGCTATTTGTAGGGAATTTGGTTTTGGTATCGCGTAACGCTGAGACAGATAGGAAGATGGGAGTTTTGTGTTGTGTGAAAGAAAATATGATTTGAAAATAGGTAGTTAGGTGGGTAGTTTTTTTCTATTTATGGTATTGATAATTACAATTACCTAATCATTATCATTATTTCATATTATTACATTGTATAATTTATGCATTTAAATTCTTGGTTTAGCGGCGATAAACCTGCTAACTGAGAGGAATCGCCACTGACATAATTGAGGGACCTACTAAGTATGGATTTAAAATCAAATTTCATACAAGTATTTTAAGTGAAATTCTCAAATTCCATTTAATTTTCGAGTTATAGCAAACATATAGAAAAATTATACAGGGTGGAATCGGCTAAGGCGATAGTTGACTGTCGCCAATTTGATAATCAATTTTGATTATCAACTTTTCTTTGTTCTGCGTAAAGTGATATTAAAAAAGCAGAACATTTGTAGAGTTTGAATTTGATGAACACAATTATTGTTTTTATGCGTTGTAAATTAATTATATTATGATGGAAAACCATCATGTGCTTTAAATAAGTACCCGATATTTATATTTTTATCATTTTAACTTGCTTATTATTTACAAAAACAAAAGTTGGGTACCAGCAGGACTCGAACCTGGAACATTCGAGTCCATCCTATACCTGTAGTAAATTTCTCAAAATGTTTCATATGGATAATGGATTAAGTACGATACTAAAAATATAAACAGCCCAATTCTAAATAAAAATTCCCGGGGAAATACTTCCCTTTTCCCTACTCTCTTATTCTAAACGAGAAATTCCCGGGAATTGTTATCCCTTTTTCTTATTCTAAGCAAACTTCGAATATGAGAAATAATACTACAAGGAAAAAGCTGAAATTCTAAATGTCCAAAAAATTGAAAATGTTAATATATTTGATGTGAGGAGCATTTTAATTTTTCGGGAACAAATCTCCTGGGGAGTTATTTTCCTGGGGAATATTTAGAATTGGGCTGAAAATAAAGAGTTGGTGATTTTAATTTAAGTAAAAGGTTAGGGGATAGTACGATGCTAAACTCGTTTAAAATGAATGTGAATTTTTGTAATGTCGTTCTGTTCGGCGCATAGAAAATTTGCTTTGGAGTACCTATATATGAATGTATATATACTCGTACAAACATTACTGTTCACTTATATTTTATTTTAGATTTGATAACTTTTTTTCATTTTACTATCGATTTATGGCGGAGCTTAAGCTAACAGAACTTATCTTTCTCAAAAATATTAAGCAAAATGTATGAAAGTGACACCTAAATAGCTGTCACTCACAAACCATAGCAAAAAAGTGATAGTCAATTTGATAATCACCTTACGTGGAGCAAAAGCATTAATTTTGATGATCAACAATCAACTATCGCCTTACGCGATTCCACCTCAGGTTTACAGGTTCTGCTTCCGTTTTAGTGACTGTAAGAATTTCCAACTTTAAAGCTTAAATAGGGGGTCAAGAAAGTATTGAGCTCATAAAATATGTTAGCTGATGGCTCATCTCATTTGTATCATTTAAGAAACAAAATATTTGTCGCTAAAAAAGCGAACTCATTAACATCTCCAAAGTTAAAGTGAGCTTTAACCCATTTCCGGCGGCTACCAGTTCCAGTTGACTTAGAAACTTGAAATTTTACACACTATCTATTTTTGGTCTAATAAGAGGAAATCTGAAAAAAAAACATTTGGAAAAGCTTCTGGTTTTACGGAAAATTTACGTTGCGTTTTCGCAACGCTCGCCGAAAAGGGTAGCAAAATTATTAAAATAAATTTTTTTTACATGGAGTCTGAATTAATTTTATTTGAATATTCTTATAAAGAAATGAATTAAATATAGATACACTGGGTAGGGTAATGCAAGATGGTTGAAAATAAAATGACAAAATTTGTAATAAGTTAAACATTATATTGAGATATGTTATGTTTACAAAGAATGGGTTTTTGTGTGGTATTCATCGAAGCCTTTTGGATGAAGCGGGATATCACATTTCTTGCAGGAAAAAATGGTTTGGCTGGAACACTTGCGACATCGGAGACGCTTTTCTGTTTTGATGACAGTATGTTTGATGTTGTCGAAACGGTCCACTTCATTCGGGTTTCCTTCCGTTTGAATCACAGGTTCAGTGTTTGTTTCCGATCGCAACAGGGAATCTTCAACAAACGTCCTTAATTCTAGTTGCGGCATTGGTGGTGTTTTCATTTGCAAATTGTTTGCAAATGCAATGCATTTTTCATGCATTTACCAACGCTGCATCCAGTGCATTTGATAAAAGTGGCTAGTACCACTTTTTTCTTCGAATTCAAATCCGATTATTGCTTGTAGCGTTATGTTGAAATGTTTTCTCTTTTTTGATCAAACCGTTTTGCCTGATTGATTGATGGTTGGCCCATCAAATGATTTGTTGTTTTTTTTTTGAAAACTCAGCACGATGGCTTTTTGATCACTTCGGTAACTCACAATGAAGACATGTCGATTATTTTTTAGAAGTTGAAGCGACGTTTTGGGATGTTGATGCACTGTTTGGGTCATTTGGTACAACATCGACATCTGGTTCATCGTATATGTCTTCAGCATTTTGAGAATTTAAATCATCAAACCTGCATTCTAGCTCAATTTCACCAGCCAATTCATTTGGGAACATGTTTCCATCCTCCAAAAGCTGCACAAAATTATAATGCTTGTACGAACTGCAGCATCCAAATTCAAATATATTTCCTCGTCTTCATCATAACTCGGGTTCATCAATAATTCTTCGAGTTCTTTAGCAGATAAAAACTTTTTCCGATACATAATACTTTCCGATACATAATACTTTCCGATACTACGACTTCTATTTGCGATCTGTTTTTCCAATACAGCGCGCATTTATGAATTGTTTTTTTTTTTCTTGGAATTAATATATGCACTCCATTTATAGTACCTGAGTATAGTACAGTTGTCTTATAGGGACCACGCTAATAAGAAAAGTGACCTGAGCCTTGATGTTTCCTATACGCAAAATGCACAGCTTAATTATTTCTAAGAATAAAGTCAAGTGGAAGGTAAAGGGTTTTTCCAAAATAGCACTCTCGAATTATTTTTTTTTTTTTTAGAACTAGAATATGCAAAATATCCTTTTGTTGGCAGGATGCAATCAAAAATTATGATTTTTTTTCAAAAATTTTAGCATTGTAAACATAAACTCACATTATTTCGAGAAAAAAACCGTGCAACCTCATACAAAGTGCTACTGCTTTCGGCGAGCGTTGCGAAAACGCAACGTAATGCTTTCATCTAACCCGATAAGCAGGCAACTCATGTAAATTATGTCTGAATTATTTTAGAATATAATTTGAACCCTTATTTACCTGTAGTTGACATTGTTTTGATAAATTATAATTTTGACGATATTTTTCCAAAGTTCAAAAATCGTACTTCAAAATTTACAAAAACCAGTATTTTTAAAGTCCTAAAAAAGCACGAAAAACATTTTTTACAACAAAATCCAAAAACAGGTCGATTAGATAATTCAACTATCTCTCCAAATCATTTTTTAGTTTATTTCAATTTATGATCAGTTATGTTCCAGAAGTCTTCAAATATGACGTTGCGAAAACGTAACGCTAGCCGGAAATGGGTTAATGCAATAACAGCCCATATCTAACGCAATATATTGAATTTATTCAATTTATTGTAGTAGCCCGTAGAGTAATGGTTAGTGCGTTCGACTGTCACGCTGGAGGTCTGGGATCGCTTCCCAGCCTCGTCCATCTAAAAACTAAAATGTTTTTTTTCAGGGCCCTCTTGAGAGGAATTGACAAATCCTCCAAGAGTATCACTTGTCACGAATAAGTGTTTCTCGTCTAGCCGTTCGGATTCGGCATAAAATTGTAGGTCCCTTCCATTCCTGTCGAAAGGCGCACACAGGAATGGTTGCGAGTTGTTAGTCACTAGGCCCTGGTTCTCCATGAGCCGTTGTGCCACCCGATTTATTTTTTTTTATTGATATATTAATTTGGAGGGTTTTTGTGACCTATAGTGCAGATGTGTTTCGTTCTGACAACAACAATTGAGCTCTTCAGTAAGAATTGTTGTTGCCTTTCTTAGACACATGTCGATGGCTACCGATGTATTTATAAAATAAGCTGCACTGATGTGCAACAACAATTCTTACTGTCGCAAAAACCTTCCAAATTAATATAATGAAGTACTACTAGGAACGCCAATAGAAAACAGGCCCATCGCTCAAACTAAATTAATCCCAATTAAATGTAATTTGATTCAATAGGTAGGTGGGTTAGGTATATCGATTTTATTTATTGTTTGTATCATTTCAATAGGTTGATTTAAACTTTTGAGGATTCTTGTGGTACTATGTCGCTTCTATTTCATTAAAAATGATATGCGAATTTGTTTGTCAAACAAAGTCTCAGTTTCACTATCAAATAAATTAAATTACGAAAACTAATTCCTTTAGACATATATCTGTACCTACATCATAAACTTATTAAGAAACCCAAACATTTCAATTTGCAATATTTCTTTTAGATTCTTATTAGGTACGAGTAGGTATTATTAATATTTGTTTTCGTTATTTGAATCTATTTTAAAGTTAGAAAGGGATAGGGTTAGTGCTGATGACGGCTATGTGACCTATATCAACAATAAGGTTATTGAAATAATAATTTTGAAATATCTTAAAAATATTTTCCATTAAAAATCTACTTAATCTCGCCTTTCTGTTGTTTGAATAGAGAAATCTTAATTTAATATATTATTAGTAATAGATGGGTGCATCTGAGACTCAAGGATAAATAATAAACATCTAACAGAGAGGATATCAATTTTGTTTCTTTTTTCATCATGACAAATATTTACTCAACGAGTGCTTATATGCAAGTCTACAAGACAGCTCATGAGGGAGATGTACATACATACATATATACATATATTTCGGGGTTTTTCCTAAAGCGTCTATCAATAGCTTGTAAGCTGTAAATGATGATGTTTGCTTTGGAAGAACATCTTTTTGTTTGTCAATATTTGCTGTTAGACGCCTAAAAAAAATTTCAAAACCTATTTTAGCCTTGTGGTTTTCTATTTAACAAAGAAAAATTGCGATATTTCACAGTACATTGTATGTGTACCTTCCTACCGAAAACAAATAAACAATGATTTTAGAAAAAATCGACTCACAGACAGTTTTAGTTTTTGATCCTTATTATAAATGCTCTGTATTATTTTGGCTACAGGAAGTGTAGATTCTTTTGTTTGGTTGACGATATAGCAAAACAGTTTGACTTTCAATACTTTTTCCTAACAAATTATTTATTTATTTTTTTTTTTTGAAAGAAAAAAGAATATATACTTAAATGTAGAGTCAAAAAAGAAAATTTTGTTATCGGCTTAATATTTGATCAAGAACCTAGACATTGTTGTCAAATCGTAGCCCAAGTTTGGATGGTAATTCGACTTCTAACGAATTCGATGCGCTGTCTGACTCAATCCAGAGAATTGTTTCCCACTATCCGCACAGTGAAATCGTTGTTACGGGCGATTTCAATGTACACAATTCTTCGTGGCTAAGCTATTCTGGTGAGACAACACCCGAAGGTAGGTATGTCGATATTTTTGCTGAGTTAAACCCCCTGACGCAGCTTGTTGACGAGCCTACTCGGATTCCTGACGTTGCAGGTCAAATCGCCAACACTCTAGACTTATTCCTTACCTCTGACCCTAATAAATACACTATTAGTATATTATCACCTCTAAGCACATCGGACCATTGTGTTATATCTGCGAATTTCTCGTGTCACCAAATCACAGTTAAAAAAAATTCCAAAGAGAACCGATTGACAATACGAGAAAGCCAACTGGGACTTACTAACTTACTTTTGATGGCGCTCACAGCCCAGGATGGGCTTCGGCCTCAACTAACAAGCCCCTCCAGCCAGCTCTGTCCCTAGCTAGCCGCTTCCAGTTGCGCACTCGGTGTGCGCTTTGATGTCGTCATTCACTTGATTGCGCCCCCTGTTACGGGTTCTTTCTCTGCTGCGTACACCATCGGGGTTGGATTCGAAGATTCGTCGGGCAGGTGCGTTGCTGTCCATACGTTCCACGTACCCCAGCCATCTCAGCCACTGTATGTGGTGTGTATCGATCTGGAATTCCCGGGCTTTTTCTAAAATCTAGCGGAGTGTGAAAATTTGATCGACGGTTGACTTGCGTGGCGTAAGACCACACTGATAGATCGTTGACAAAAGTTTTTAAGCGGTCACACAGGATAGCTGACAAGATTTTATAAGCGACGTTTAGGAGACTAATTCCTCTGTAGTTGGTACATTTCAGAACATCTCCCTTTTTATGGATGGGGCACACTTTACCGAGGTTCCATTCACCGGGCATACTTTCCTCCGACCAAATTTTGCAGATGAGCTGGTGTATGCTCCTAGCCAATTCATCTCCCGCTGATTTAAATAGTTCGGCTTGTAAGCCATCCGCACCAGCAGCCTTGTACGACTTAAGTTCGGATATCGCCAGCCGCACTTCGGTTAGGTCGGGTGGACGGAACTCTTGGCCATCATCGTCCAAGTTGAATGGAGCGTTCTGCCTATTAGCGGCATCTTGGCTGTCTTCGCCATTAAGCAGTCTAGAGAAGTGTTCTTTCCAGATCCTCAGCACTGACTGTGTGTCTACTACCATATTCCCACTCTCATCTCGGCAGGCTTCCGTTCTAGCCTTGAATCCTTGGGTGGATCGCTTCACCCTCTGATAAAATTTTCGAACATCTCCCCTACCGCTACAACCCTCAATAGACTCTACCGCCCGCTTCTCGTGCTCTCTCTTTTTCCTCCTGAGAAGTCGGCGTTCCTCTTTTCGTTTCAGCCCGTAGAGCTCCCGGGCCACTCTCTCAGCAGCTCTTGTTCGAGTCTGCAGCATTGCCTGGTAGGCCTCGTCCTTAGCTGCATGCGCTAGCCGGCACTCTTCATCGAACCAGGGGTTTCGTTGTATTCGCCTAGTGAAGCCCAGCACATCAGAGGCGGCACTTCTGATGGCTTGTTGACAGTGTTCCCACTGGTCCTCTGCACTTGATGCTGGTGGCGGACCTCCTGAGAGATTAAGAGTTACGTGGTCTGCAAAAGTTCTGGCAGTCTCTTGCGATTTAAGCTTCTCGACTTCGAATCTTTTCACAGTATCTGCTCTGCGTTGTCGCGTCATGGATATCCGCATACGTAGTCTAGCTACCACCAGGTAGTGATCCGAGTCAATGTTGGCCCCTCGGAACGTTCGGACGTCCAAGATACTGGAAGCATGTCTCGCGTCTATCGCAACGTGGTCGATTTGGTTGACGGTTAGTTGATCACGCGACCGCCAAGTCCCCTTGTGTATATTGAGGTGTGGGAAGTAGGTGCTTGAGATGATGATATTTCGCCCCGTTGCAAAGTCTGCCAGCCTGTGTACGTTGCCGGAAGTTTCGTCGTGTAGGCTGTGTCCTGCGACTATCGAACCAAAGATGCCCTCCTTTCCGAATCTTGCGTTGAAGTCACCAAGAATGATCTTCACGTCGTACTTCGGGCACATATCATACGTTGTCTCCAGGAGATCGTAGAATGCTTCTTTGGTTGAGTCCTCTCTCCCTTCATGGGGGGCATGAACACAGATCAGCGAAATGTTCTTAAATTTGCCCTTGATGCGGATTGTGACCAGGCGCTCGCTTACACTTCGAAAGCCCAAGACTTCTTGCCTAAGTCTTCTCATTATCACAAAACCACAACCAAAGAGCCGCTGACCCTGTTCCTTCAAGCACCCGCCGTAGTAGATGTCACACGTTTTCAGTCTCCGTATGCCCTCTCCATCCCATCGCACTTCCTGGATGACTGTTACGTCAGCCTTTAGCCTGTCCAGGTTCTCCACTAATTGTTCGGCTGCACGTGTTCTGTATAAGGACAGGACGTTCCACGTGCAGATCCAAAATTCATTGTCCTTGTTTCGTTTGCTTTAAAATCATCCATATCCGAGGCTTGTTGTTGCAAACTTAAATATTGTTTTTTAAAAGTAAATTTCAATAATAGAAAAGCACACTAGAATTTTTTGAGGCGTTTGTGAGAAATGTAAGATTTTAGCTATATGGTTTTCAACATTTTTGTTGGTACCGTTATTTCAGTTAGGGGTTATCTGGCGGAATTTGTTCGGCTGTTTTTCATTTCGCAAAGACCATTTCCCAATTTCTTGTTTTCCCATTTAATCATTTCGCAATAAATTGTTTATCAATTTTTGTTTGGCAAATTTTTATTTTGTTATATTATTGCTTTGCAAAATAATCATTACGCTATTTCACATCGCAATTCTTAACTCGCCTATTTCGCTTTTCATTTCGCATTTCAATAGTTTGCTTCATTGTTATTTCGCATTTTATTATTCCACTAATTATTATTTCGCATTTCACTATTTTGCATTTCGTTACTACGCATTTTATTACTTCGCAAATTATTATATCGCATTTTATTATATCGCATTTTATTATTTCGTATATTATTACATATTGAGCTTTTAAATTGTTTTGCCTTTCGATATTTTAGGTACATGTTTATGAAACATCCAGATGATTAAACAGCTAAATAACGAAACGCGCGACAAAAAAAAAGGAAAAACAACAATTATCTGAATAAAATCTTTCAAAACAAGAAATTGCCACGCAATTATTTGCGATATAAATAAGCACGAAAGAATTTTAGCGAAATTATCGGTTTGCGGGCTGACTCAAAGGCCAAAAGAAAATTTGCGAAACAACTTTTGCGAATCGATTAAAATGTGTTTCGATAGTTGCGAAGTGAGAATTACGAAACGATTTCCGTCCAAACGGCCGGCATCCCGTTATTTTTGGTTTTAGAAACAATTTTTTTTAAAGTATTTTATAACGTGTTAAGAATTATTTTATACCAAGATTTAAAAAATTATTTTTTTTCGTTTTTCGAAATATTGTGTCGCATTTTAATATTTTTTTAAAGATTAAAAAAAAAAGTTTCACAAACTATAACTTTTTAGAAGAAATTCAAAAACCAAAAAAATGTTTGTACCAGAGCTACCATCAATTACATTGTTAAACAAAAATATATAACAATTAAATAATATTTTTTTTTTAATTATAGTAATTAAACAAACGAACTTCTTTTTCTCGCACAAAGTTAATTTTTATTATAAGCAAACGTTTTCGTCGTTCATTCTCATCATCATCTACAATAAATAATATTTTTTTATAACATTGTAGGCGCCCATTTTTAAGAAAAATAATATCTTCCATATTGACTAAGAAATTTGTAGGTATCATTATTATTGGTCCTAAAAAAATAAAAAAACATTTGGACATTTGTTACTCCAGGAAAACTAGGTACATAATTAAAAAAAAAAAAACAATTATTTAGTTAAAAGTTTGAATATTTCTAAAATTAATGAAAAATTCAAAAATGTATATATCTCGAAATAATATCCATTCAATTTTATTTCAATTTGGTTTTTGACTTCAGAAGAAAAAGGTACGTCAGAAAAATATAGTGGCATTTCAATTTTTTTTTAGAAAAAGATTATTATCTCTTGTGAAATGAACACACATACTTTCAATTTTTTGTTTACTTTCTTCGATTTTAATTTTGAAGAGTGTTAAACGGGAGAACACTTAAATTATGAGCATGACGTTAGGCAATAACGCTCAAAGCAACAGCGCCCAAATGGATTTGGAATTATCGCCCTAAAAAATTCAGAAGAAATGGTTGTTGTTTTTTTGTTTCCAGTTTTGGGCGTTTTTTCCGTTTTTTGCTATATTTATCTAGATGAAACAACGCCCAAAATGTTATGTTCAAATAGACAAGCTGGAAATAAGGTCCAAAAAATGAAAAAATTGCCAAAAACAATTACAAAACAATGAAGATACGCCCAAATTCAAGGAAATATCGACCAAAAAAACTCTGAATACCTCTAAGGGTATGATCAGTCACCAGGCAGGCGCCTATGTTGTCAGTTGGTGTGCTTTCAGTTTATTTGTAATAAACAGTATCTTGGGTGGCCCGCTTCTCGGGTTCAAGGATTTAAACTCCCTTTTCGGGTCCTCTGTCCCGCTCACGCGACTCCGTCGCTCCTCTTAGGGTATGCTCAGTCGCCAGGCAGGCGCCTATGTTGTCAGTTAATGTTTGACAACATAGGCGCCTGCCTGGTGACTGAGCATACCCTAAGCCGAGCGACGGAGTCGCGTGAGCGGGACAGAGGAACCGAAATGGGAGTTAAAATCCCTGAACCCGCGAAGCTTGTTAAATAAAACTATTGACAATAAAATCCGTTGAAATTTTGTTTGGAAAAATCGCCCAAAATTGAGAAAAGAACCCCCAGTCTTTACAAAAACAATTTACATGTTCAATTTTCGGGCGATATTTCCATGTTATGATTGAGGTCAAAAAATGTATTTGGGCAATGTTTCCATTTTTAAATTTATTTTTGGGCGATAAAATATTTTTTGGGCGATAATTCCAAATCGATTTGGGCGCTTTTGCCTTGGGCGTTATAGCCTAACGCCTATTTTTCAAATATCATTCGAACATTCAGTTAGCTGTCAGAAGAAAAAAGAGGAACAAATCGGAGCTCGTTAAAGAATGAACAAGTTCAATCTGAAGTTGAAAAGTTTTACATTTTTGCCCAGGATTTTTTGTTGTCAGCTATTATAAGGCCGTGGAATTTAAAGTCTATACAATGTTCTCTTTTTGTTTGTATTTAATATTTTCTCTACCATACTGTGTTATGCATATGAAACCAAGAAAGTGTCCTTTTTTCAAATCGATACAAGAGCATTATGAACAAAAACACCAAACAACAAGAGAAAGTGTTTCTTGGAATTTTTCTTTTTTACCACGTTTTCCTGTGGACTTATAAGTTCCTTAGAAATCTTTAAACAAGATTTCCCTTCGAGTAAATAATGTTAATGGAGAAGTTTTTCTCGTGTTTTACTTGACGGGTGGTTTTAAGCTCGTGCAAATGCCAGAAGTTAAAAGTTCTTTGGGGTTTTCCATCAGCAGAAAATGTATGCACCCGCCAATACACACTCGGCCACAGGATCTTCCCTTTCCTTTCTTTGTTTAAACACGAGACAAGAAAACTCAAGGAAGATACATCACGACAGAAGGTTGCTGATGGGCAAAATAAAGTTTTTGCTCTTATTTTACTTTTTGGGTCGGTGCGGCCGGCGCGGTGGCGTCTTGGTTGTCGATGTCGACCGGCATAAAGTTGAAGAAGTGGTATCAAAGTTTTAAGAATTTATCAAATTCATACAATATACATAGATACTCGTATGAAAGGTATCTGTTAGGGTATATTTTGTCAACGAACTAGTATAGTAGCAGAAGAAAACAATCAACAACTTTGCTATCCATCCATCCGGGTATATATTATTTAGAAGACTGAAACCGTTTTCCTAAAAACATATGCGATATGGGAGGTTTTAATGCCAGTGTTTTTGGTTGGGATGTTGTGCAAAACCTACTTGCGGCTAATTGAATAATTTGTCTCGTGAAATGATGATGGATGAGCTGCTGAACATGTTGAATTATTCACAAAGCTCTGATGCCATCAGAAAAGAAGGCCCCAACCAATCAAATATAAAGTTTGGACTGATAGACATTTAAGGTCTAAGGCGAAGGATACCAATTTACTTATTATTATTATTTAAGGCATATAAAATTAATTGGCAGCAATGTCAGTTCTTAATGTTGTTATAATAATGATTCTGTTTTGCTGTGGCAAATCAAGTTGATATAGAGTGCGGGAGATATAACATTACGAGAAAAGTTGCTATGTTTAACAATTCTGTTAATTTGAATAAATTAATGGCACGTTGGTAATTTGTTTTAAAGATTTATATGCTAAATGATACATTGAACTTTATAATAATTAAGTTGGAGTGAGGAATGGTGGAAAATCTTATAACTTGAAGCTGTTTGCAGGAACAAAAAATCACATCTCTTGAATCTTTATTTCCACTTATCAGACGAGGCCGTAAAGTATACATTTAGACTTTATAATTCCACATAACCTTGGAAAGGCTAAAGAAAACCACAGACTTTGAAATTCGAGGGCCTCTTTATTATACCTATTTCTTTTTGATTACCTCCAAAGCAAATCATTGTGTTTTCAATTATTTCAGATACCAGAGAGAAATTTAATACATTTCTAAAGCTTAAAACAAAAAATTAAATCGTTGTGCGGAAAATAAGGTTTTCTTATGAAAGGGACCATTCTGCAACACATAAAAATACTTTCTACAAGGGAACGGACAGAGGAAGATGCGGAGAGGAGGTTATTCCACCGGGTTCTTTTGTTGGTCCAGGACCTTACGAGTTTAAATCGTATATTTATTCATTCTTCTAAAATGGCTTTTAACGGTCTTTAAGTCCATATAAACATTTTGTCTCAAAATTACGTCTAACAATTTTGATAGGTTGTGTAGTTTAGTGGCAGTTTAAACAATTTAAAAAAAAAAAACATTTAGTCAAAAAATTGCTTTGCAGTTATGTGGCATGCAAAATGAGGCATAAGCGTTTACATAAATATTGACTTATTTACTGCGTGAGACAATATTTTAAATGTTTCCGCTGTAGGTATTTGGAACAGGAATCTTAACAGGTGAACCCATTTTCTACAGAATCGGTACTAAGCATTTTAATGTACATTAGGTAATTCCTTAGAGGAAATTTTCGAATTTTTACTTGCGACATTGTACGTAGTATACCATAGGGAAAATTAAGGATTCGTGCAACAAATCAAACTCGAGATAATAATTTTCCCTAACATTACGATGATAGAGAACGCGAAAAAAGTGGGTCTCGTCTGTCCATCTGTCTGTCTGTACCTCGATCTGTAGCCTAAACGGCTGAATAGATTTTCTTCAAACTTTGGACTTAGGGTTCTTAGGGGATTGCTTAGAGGGGAAATTGAATTTTTTTGTTTCAAAAACGGCTCTAAAGATTTTTTTTATAACGGTTATTAACGGTACGTGTCATTAGAACCGATTTCTTGGTTTTCAAATTTCTTGGTAACGGCTACACCGATTTCAACCAAAGGCCCTTTATAATTTTATAAATTTTGCATATATAATTTTTCGAAAAAATAATTTGTGGATTTAAAAAAATATTTTTTTTTTTTAAATTCAATATCTTGAAAATGGTCCAATGAATATTTTTTTTAATTTTCTGTAAAATTGGACTTTATTAAATTCTAAAAGTTGGCATACCATATTTTATTTTTAAAACTGTTCTAGAATTTTTATATGTATATACAAAATTAATTTTTAAGAAAACCGCTCTAACGATTTTTGAAATTTTTTTTCATAAATTCATATTTATCAATCAAATCACATGGCATATTTTTTTTTAGATCTATATTAAGCTTATTTATATTTTAACTTGGTTTTTACAAATATTTTTTATTGATACCATAATGTTATGGAACCAATATATATACTCCGCTCCGCCTGAATAGAATCAAACTGTTTTTTTTAACATCAGAGCGTGTGGCGCTTTGGTAAATTCATTCATTCACCTTTTGGTTTTAGTTCCTGAAAGAGAAATCTATTGCGAATAAAACTGCAGGGACAGAATAATTCAGGAAAATACCATAAGGTTATTTTTTAACCACTTTTATAATTACTTCATAAAATACAGTGGGGCATATTCATAGTCATTTTAGACCTGGGTCTAAGTTTAACACATCTTTGGTTGAATTTTCAGACGTTGATTCTATTTTTTTAGGTTTATCATTTCAAAATATTTGAAGCTTTTTGTGTAGTTTACCAAGTTTATTATCTTATAAAAATATAAAACCAACAATTTGTAATTAAAATCGATCTGTATTCATTGAGCCAAAATTGTCTTAAACTGTAGTTTAGTTAAACCTGGGTCTATCTGTGCCTATGAATATGCCCCAGTGTTTTTTTTTTGCGCCACTTGAATAGAAATAGTGTGCGTTTTGTCTCTATAGATTACGGTAAGAAGATAAAATATTGTTATAAAAATAGTAGTGTAGATTAAAAATAATAATTGTTTGATCAAAGAAAAAAGCCAAAATAAAAGTACACGCGGAAAACAAGCTTCACCTACGCACAATTGCCAAAATAATAAATAGAAGTTTAAAAATTGTTTGGTCGAACCATAGAAATAAAGAAAACTATGCAAAAATATGTAAGGTAAGGCAGACCGAAGAAAGATAATTAGACTGGCTTCAAATTCAAGCGGCTCTGCTGCTAAAATCAGGGCAAAGAGTGGTATTACAGCGAGTCTTAACACTATTAGACGTATTATTCGTGGGTCACAACATTTAAAGCGCCGTAAATTGAAGATAAACCCACCGTTAAATCAAATACGAATACAGAATATAATAGATTTTTGCAGGCAGAATATGACGTGGAAGGAAGAGTGGTCAAAAGTGGTATTTTCTGACGAAAAGTATTCAATAATGATGGCCCGTACGGATATAATTACTATTTTCATGTTATAATGGAGGAACCCAGGTTTCTTGAGCGCCACCATAGCCGTGAAGGCGGTGTAATGGCGTGGGGTGCGATTTTCTGGTTTTGAACAATTGTTCTGGACTTTCCTACATTGAAAATGACGGCAAACTCCTACAAGGAAATACTGCAAGAAGCGTGTCCAAGTTTACCGATGTCATTGGACCAATTCCATGGACATTTCAACAAAAAAAACGTGCCAATCTTCAACGCAAGGATCATTAACAGTTGGATATCCGAGAAAAATGTTACCTTACTTCAATAGCCACCGTATTCTCCGGACCTAAATATTTTTGAAAACGTATGGGGATGGATGGTTCGTAAAGTTTACGATTCTGACCGAAAATATGAGGACAAAGAATCACTTACTGCTGCAGTAAAAAACGGATGAAGTGCAATTTCTTTAAATTATATAAAACAACTGCATGATTCAGTCTCCAAATGGGTTTTTCAAGTTATTTCAAATAAAGATGGTAGCAAAAATATTAAAATATGATTACATATAGAAAACTACACAATTTTACTGCACTTTTTCAATTTGTTTCCTTATTTAAGAGAATGTTTCTATTCAAGTGGCGCAAAAAAAAAACAGTGTGTTAAATGAAGTAATTATAAAACTGGTACAAAATAACCTTATGGTATTTTCCTGAATTATTCTGTCTTTGCAATTGTATTCGCAATAGATTCCTCTTACAGGAACTAAAACCAAAAGGTGAATTTATAAATTTACCAAAGCGCTACACGCTCAGACGGTAAACATAAAGTTTGTTTCTATTCAAGTGGAGCGGAGTGTATGTACCTACACTGTCAACTTCAAGCTACATTAAAGTTGTTAGCTACGAGAGCAAGCTTATGCGATCCAGTCGTGCCCATTTTTTAAGTTCATTTAATTTCTTTAAGTTCATTTATTAAGTTAATTGTTTATGTTCATTTAAGACGAATATAAAACTGCACCACGTGTTGTAATATTTTGCTTTCCACCTATCTTTTATTTAATTTATGTCCCCGTCCAGATGGGTGGACATTTGGTTGCCCCTTATTTCTAAAACTCATTCTTTCGCATTGGACACCCCCTTAATCGAAAGTCTAGGTAATAAAAAACTTTTTTCATCAAAAAAAAAAAAAAAAAATAACATTAATCCGTGCCTCTAAATCTAAACTTTGGAAATGTTGCTCTTTTTAATTTTTTTTTTCTCTTGAATTGCATTTATTGTAGATTTTTTAATTCTTGTTTTATAATTTTTCCTTCAAAATCCCGCATAAATTATTTTTGTTTTTGAAATTGTCAACAGAAATTGCGGGTGGCAATGTCAAAGTGGATATAGTGTTTGACTGCTAACCTGGACGTGTGGATTCGAGCCCCGGTCTAGGTAGCATTCTTTTCTTTATTCCCCAGTTTCAACTAAATGCCACCCGTGGAATTTCATGCGATAATTAACATCTAATTCTGAATCCACTGTGCCAAAAAAAAATATTTCCTTTCCTTCTATTCCTTCTAACTAGTGCCGTGCATTTTTGATTTAAAAGACCTGAGGTCTTACAGGCGTATAGTTAAAAAAATTAGAATTATTAAAAATATTCTGCCGTAGATAGTTTGTGAGAAATAAAATTTAAAAAAAGGGACAAAGTAGAAATATGTAGATAATTGTTTTTAAAATTGAAAAGAAAAACAGTACATTTTTCAATGTAGGTAGTTATTTAAAGATACTCCCCCGAATGTATAAATAAAAAGAAGTTATTTCAGCCCGTGTTGAGGAAAACTACACCATAGAATAAGAATTTTCCGGAGTCAAACTAAAGGCAATTGCTTACTGCTCTATTTGAGGCCGGAATATTCTTATTCCATGGTGTAGTTTTTTCAAACACGGGAGCTGAAATAACTATATTTTCTTTATAAATACGGGGGACTATATTTAAATAAATTCAATTAAAAACATAGAATCAACTCTGTAGTTCAAGAGGAAAAAAAATAAATATAAAAGGATAAACAAATTTAAGAAATAACTTTTTTTTCGTCAACACACATATTTTAGTATAGGTTCTTAAACAAATAATTATAAAACAAGAAAGAGGTAAAAAGTGCAAAATCTTCATACAAATTTGTATAGGAAAATTATGGATTTAGAGGTAATGAATAATGACATATGTTTTGACGAAGAACCTTTTTCGTTGACTTAAACTTTCTATTAATAGTTTAAGAGCCCACAGAAAATATTGTGGTGTGAAAGTGAACCGAAAAAAAAGTATATGAGTTAAAAGGTGTGGTAAGGCTTATGAATGAAATGAAATTCTTGCAGTCCCTGGGTGGCAGCTTCAGTGCGTAATAGCAATTCGAAAACCCTAAAAAATAAACTTTGTGGATAATTGTATGAACCAAATAATTTGTTTACCTGTCCCTTGATATTGATCCCCCGATTACAGATCCGTATGTCCAAGACCGATGGGGGGTGGCATTTACCCTGCCAGACTGTTTATAGAACCGGAAAGATTGAAAACGGATGGGGAACAAATTATTAAAAAACAACGGAATCATATAAAATCCCCTTTTATTTTTGTATGTAACATCAGAAATTAGGGCTGGCCACGAGACGAGAAAAGTATCGGTCTCGATCTCGTTCTCGCATGAAGGGACCGAGATGAGACGAGACTGGCTTTTAAGCAACCGAAACGAGACCGAGACGAGACTGTATATTTGGACCGAAATTTACAGAGATTCTAATAAATTAAAAAAATCCATTTTCAGTTATAAATATTTATTTTATTTTGCACGTATTCAAACTATAATCGAAAATATTTCGATCGAAAATCAACAGGTTGTCCGGAAATCGTATGTTTTGGAGACGAGACCGAGACGAGACTTAATTATACGTGACCGACACGAGACCGAGATGAGACTAAAAATTTTCGATTTTAACGAGACCGAGACGAGACTTACAAAAGTCTCGCAGAGTCTCGTCTCGTGGCCAGCCCTATTAGAAATCCCTTATTTCATTTCCTTTTTAGTGAACAGTTTTTGAAATAAAAACAAATTTTCAAATTACTTTTTTCAAAAGTTCATGTAATTAAGTACTAATTTTGCTTTGAAAATTCAATGCTCTTATCCATTCATAGTCAAATACTGAAAACTGAATGGTTCTAGGTCTTTTACTTTTGAAGATATTAAACAACATTCTAATAGAACTAAGAAGGATGCGGATAAGTGATCATTTTAACAACTTTGATTATCATCATCTTTTTTTTCTTGTTTTTACTAAGAAGTTGGTTTCTATATTTATTTTAATATCTTAAAAAGTACATAACAAACTTATTGAAAATACAGTTTTTTATTTTAGTTTCTTAAAAATAAGTTGAATTTTTGTTTTGAAAATTCAATTTTTGGAAACCATCCTTATCAATTTTTTTTTTTAAATTTGGTCTAGTGATTTCTTAAAAATTTATTAAATACTTGAAGTAATCTTGTTCTTATTTCAAAATCATGCGGTTAACTCCTACCATACAAATGTTGAAAAACTGTTAAGAAAGATCTTACTCGAAAACTGCTCCATCAATTTTGATAAAAAACAACATGTCTTATTTATTGAAATCTATCTTTAAGGAAAAACAATTTTACTGTGAATTTTTATTAACAATGGAAGCGTTTTTTATATTTTCAACTTTTTTATTATTTGAAATTATTTTGTTTAAAGAAGCTTCTAAAATGTTGAAATAATTTTCAAAGAAATGTTTTTTGTTGGGTAAAAAATATCAATTTTAATTTTTTGAAGTTCGATTTTTCAATGAGCCGGGTTAACGTTAATAAAATGAGCTAAAATTGTACAGGATTTTTTTTTATATATTTCGAACAAATTAGGGTGGAGCGTCATTCCAAATAAGACAATGACCCTTATAAGGACCACTCTAGTGTGCATATTAACAATAAGTTTAATTTTGGCGTTCCAGTTTTGTTTTCCTTAAAAAGTTTTCTAAAATGTATTTTTTTTTGAAAAACTTCTACAATTATTTTTCAACTTCATTGAATTTTCATATTTGTTTAAGAAGTTTCAAAATAATGGACGAAAACCGATATATCTTCAAAAGTTATTTGTTTTTGTATGGCACATATATCAAATTGACAGGGTTTACTATAAATGAGTTTACTCGAAGGAAAAGTCTCTACCAATTTCCAACTGTGTCGAAACTTTTCCGAAATATCGAGTTCGAGTTTCGACTTTAATATTACAGTAACAAATGTGCACTTAAAATTTTCAATTAATACACTTATAAAAGTGATGCATTAATAAAATGGATTCAAGCTGGAACTCATCAGATAACCATAATTTATTAGAAAGTTTCCTTAAACTTTCCTGAGTAACCATAGAAGCTAAGTTTATTTAGTTTTTATTCTCATCTTATACAGGGTGATTCGAATAAGGTGCACCAAAAAGCTGAAACGAGTAGGTTTTCCTCCGTTTAGGCGGGAGGGGCAATTTTCTAAAAAAAATTACTTAAACAAAAAAAAAAATTATTTAAAAACAACGGTAAAATTTGCAATGCCCTGCTATACCTTTTTGGAAAGCCAGAAATCTCTTCTGTTGCGAATGGTTTTTAAAAAATTAATTTAAAACTAATTTTTTTTTTTTATAAATTTCACGTTTTTAAAATTATGGCGCTGACAGTCCAGGATTGGCTTCGTCCTCAACTAACAAGTCCCTTCACCAGCTCTATCCCTAGCTAGCCGCTTGCCGTTGCGCACACCGAGTTGTTTGTTGTCCTTCTCCACTTGTGTAAGTCTACTATTACGGGTTCTTCCTCTGCTGCGTACACCATCGGGGTTGGATTCGAAGACTCGTCGGGCAGACTCCACGTGCCCCAGCCGTCCCAGCCACTGTATGTGGTGTGTATCGATCTGGAATTCCCGGGTTTTTTCTTGAATCTAGCGGAGTGTGAAAATTTGATCGACGGTTGACTTGCCTGGCCTAAGACCACACTGATAGGGGCCGATCAGATCGTTGACAAAAGGTTTTAAGCGGTCACACAGGATAGCCGACAAGATTTTACAAGCGACGTTTAGGAGACTAATTCCTCTGTAGTTGGTACATTGCAGAACATCTCCCTTTTTATGGATGGGGCACACTATACCGAGGTTCCATTCATCGGGCATACTTTCATCCGACCAAATTTTGCAGATGAGCTGGTGTATGCTTCTAGCCAATTCGTCTCCCGCTGATTTAAATAGTTCGGCTGCCGCACTTCGGGTAGGTCGGGTGGACAGAACTATTGGCCATCATCGTCCAAGTTCAATGGAGTGGTCTGCCTACTAGCGGAATCTCGGCTGACTTCGCCGTTAAGCAGTCTAGAGAAGTGTTCATTCCAGATCCTCAGCACTGACTGTGTGTCTACTACCATATTGCCACTCTCATCTCGGCAAGCTTCCGTTCTAGCCTTGTATCCTTGGGTGGATCGCTTCACCCTCTGATAAAATTTTCGAACATCTCCCCTACCGCTATAACCCTCAAAAGACTCTACCACCCGCTTCTCGTGCTCTTTTTGTTTCCTCCTGAGAAGTCGGCGTTCCTCTTTTCGTTTCAGCCCGTAGAGCTCCCGGGCTACTCACTCAGCAGCTCTTGTTCGATTCTGCAGGCTGCAGCATTGCCTGGTAGGCCTCGTCCTTAGCTGCATGCGCTAGCCGCCACTCTCCATCGAATCAGGAGCTTCGTTGTGTTCGCCTAGTGAAACCCAGCACATCAGAGGCGGCACTTCTGATGCCTTGTTAACAGTGTTTCCACTGGTCCACTGCACTTGATGCTGGTGGCGGACCCCCTGAGAGATTAAGAGTGGTCTGCAAAAGTTCTGGCGGTCTCTTGCGATTTAAGCTTCTCGACATCGAATCTTTTCACAGCATCTGCTCTGCGTTGTCGCGTCATTGATATCCGCATACGTAGTCTAGCTACCAACAGGTAGTGATCCGAGTCAATGTTGGCCCCTCGGAACGTTCGGACGTCCAAGATACTGGAAGCATGTCTCGCGTCTATCGCAACGTGGTCGATTTGGTTGACGGTAAGTTGATCACGCGACCGCCAAGTCCCTTTGTGTATATTGAGGTGTTGGAAGTAGGTGCTTGAGATGATGACATTTCGCCCCGCCGCAAAGTCTGCCAGACTGTGTCCACGTGCCACGTGCAGATCCGAAATTCATTGTCCTTGTTTCGTTTCCTGGGGTCGTCAACTTTAAAATCATCCATATCCGAGGCTTGTTGTTGTTTCGGAACAACCTTTTTTTAAGTGGTAGGGAAGTTACCCCGACGCACAACCCCCGACCCGGAGGACCAGACCCTTCGTATAACTCCAAGGTTAGGGAGCCGGATAAACCGCTCCTTATAGGCCTGAGCTACGAATATGTAGTATTATCCCATATAAGGTTTTCACTAAGTAGTTCAACGTAACTGGAACTGTAGACGCCACCGTTGGTTCTGGAGAATTCCTCCGCTGCCGCCGTGATGAAAGGAGAAGTGCCTTAGTGGGAACACTCCTCCCCCCCTCTCTCGTTGGCTGTCGCCAACAGCTTTCCACGGGGATTCAAACACCGTCTCCAGCTGAGGTACTAGACACCCGATGTTCACCACTAGGAAGTGAGAGAAGGAGTTGGTAGACAGAGGTGGATTTTGGGAAAAACCTGTGGGCGCTTGTGTCCTCTTGAATGCACATAACTACCCCTTTAAACATCAAAAGTTTTACCGTGGTTTTAAAATAATTTGTTTTCGGTTTTAAGTAATTTTTTTTAGAAAATTGCCCCTCCCACCAAAACGGAGGGAAATAAACACGCCCTTCCATACGATTTTTTTCTTGTCTTAATCCAAACTACTCGTTACAGCTTTTTGGTGCATTTTATACCAATCACCCTGTATAAGATAACTCCGCCAAAATAAAACAGAAAAAAAACGTTTTCATTTTCGAATTGGATTTCAATTATTAAAAGTAATTTTAAGGCTTTCAGTTCAATGGTTCATGAGAGATCATTAAAAATAACAAAGCTCCGAACAAAAAATAAAATAAAATAAAACTGTAACTTAAACTTTCACCAGAGGTATCTTCTGAAATTTAAATAACTTTGTTTTCTCATTTTGTTTTTGTTGTTGTTTGGAAGAGAAGAAGAAAACAAATCACAATGCAGAACTTGAAACTGTTATCCTTGGGCTCTGTCCTGATCTGACCTGGCCTGCTGCTCGCCTGACTGTGGTGCAAGGAGTGTTCGCAATGTTACGACCATCGCCATCGTCGTCGATAAACTTTCCACGTGGTTTGGGAAGAATGCTGAACGATAGCAGCATAAAAGAACTTGCCTTGCTTTTGCAAGAAGTTTTAAATTGCAATAATTGCTGTTGCATTGCTTTGGTTCGGAATAGAAGGTAGATAAATTGAAGCACCTACATACATACATTTTTCTTTATTGTAATTGTAGTTGATTTTGTTTAGCTCTTTGTGTACCTATCCCCAGGGATTATGGAGATTTTAATACAAAATAGAGAAGATGCAGCTACTAGGGGATAACAACTTTTCCTCAATTCATTTTCAATTTATTTAAATATAGAAATCGATCCATTACAGAAAAGGGAGATCTGTCCCTCTGTCCCTAGTTGCATGGGTCGGTTGGTCAGCACACGACATCACAACAGGGAACAGTTTATAGGAATGAAAGAACTATACTCGTATACAACAGATTTGTTTGTTCATTTATTTTCAAGTAATCTCGTTAACTTCTTTCGTTTAGAGACTATTCTTGTTACAATTACAACACAGAGGGAATTGTTACAGGAGTTTAAGTTTAACATAAACCTTCAATTATAACAGTTCTATAATCGTATACAAAAAGGTGAATGTTTCTGAGATTACAATGCCCCCTCGTCAAGGAGCTGAGCATAATTTAATTGAAAACATTTGATTTAAATTCTAATTGCTTTGATTTAGCATGTGACAATGTTTTGTTACAAATGGACAATTTTCTGTGTACACAACTGTTGCTAGTCCTTTTTAAAACAAAAAGACTGTAGTAACAATATTAAATAAGATTTATTTTTGAAGCTGACTAAAACAATATTAAAACAGGACAATTTGTGCCTACCTTCTTAGGTTCTATATGAACTTTCATTGCAACAATTAATTCTGGATTCGTAAAATCTAACATTCGTTGAAACCTTTGATATGTACCTATTAGTAAAGAGACCTACCTTATTCAGACAAATGGATGTGGAAAACTAGCCTCATTTTGGGGCCGGCTCGGAAAGTACTTGAAGATACTGAAATAATATTTTCGAAAAAAAAGGTATGGGGAATATGAGTTTTTGATTTGGCAGGCACGCAGTAATTTACAGGGTGATTCACTTGAGTTTAGAGAAGAGCAAAAAATCACGACCTGTGATTTCGGACCTGTGAGTCAAAAATCACAATCACTACCTGTGACCGATTCACAAATAAACTGTGATTGCCTTAAATGTGATTTTTGGTATACACCACAGCGACATCAAGACGAAACAGTGAAGACTAGGGGCGAGTTCGTAATCGCAGAAATCTGCGACAGATCTGCAGATCGCAGCGCAGAAAATTATTTGTAAAAAATCGCGATTATTAAAACAAAACAAATATTTGAAATTTGGAAAAAATATGCTATTATAGACAAATATCTTGATGATATATGTATGTATGTGCTTTAAAGCCATTGCATATACAGGGTGGGCCAAATACAAGTTTCTTTTTAAAAATTCAATAAGATTGTTGTTGGCATAACATCGGTCCTTTACGGTTCCCAACAAAAAAAAAGTCAAATCGCAGCTCCGAGGCGGCCAATTGACATGGCAATGACGGCTGATAACACGATTTTGAAATTTGGTGCGATCGATTGTGGTATGGGCTGTGTGGTATGGCACACCATCCTGCATGAACCAAAGGTTGTCCAACTTTATGTCTTTAATTTTAGTAAAGAATTAAAATTGGTTAACATTGCCCTGTAATTACCACTGTTGACCGAAACGTTGTTACCAGCCTCATTTTCGAAGACAAATGGTCCAATGATGACCCACCCCCTACATATGTAAATGTTTTCCTGTTTTAATTTCAAATTTTTTTTTTCTGCAGAATGTTTTTTTTTTCTGCACAAACTGCCCGACGCCGACTTGATTTCTGCGTACTTTTGATGTTTACGAACGTAATTTATTTTGCAGGCCTACTGAAGTCAGATTTCAATTTTTGTTTACGAACACAAACTTTGCAGATCTAAGTTAGTCAGACGATTACGAATTCGCCCTATAACTCGAAAAAAAAAGTTCGTTACCAAAATCACTGATGTTCAAAAGGGTAGTTATGTGCATTCAAGAGGACACAAGCGTCCACAGGTTTTTCTCAAAATCCACCTCTGTCTACCAACTCCTACTCTCACCTCCACGTGGTGAACATCGGGTGTCTAGTACCTCAGCTGGAGACGGGGTTTAAATCCCCGTGGAAAGCTGTTGGGGACAGCCAACGAGAGAGGGGGGGGAGGAGTGTTCCCACTAAGGCACTTCTCCTTTCATCGAGGCGGCAGCGGACGAATTCTCTAGATGGAATCAACGGTGGCGTCTACAGTTCCAGTTAGGTTGAACTACTTAGTGAACACCTTATATGGGCTACTACGACATATTTGTAGCTCAGGCCTATAAGGAGCGGTTTATCCGGCTCCCTACCCTTGGAGTTATACGAAGGGTCTGGTCCTCCGGGTCGGGGGTTGTGCGTCGGGGTAACTTCCCTACCACGTAAAAAAAAGTTGTTCCGAAACAACAAAAAGCCTCGGATATGGATGATTTTAAAGTTGACGACCCCAGCAAACGAAACAAGGACAATGAATTTCGGATCTGCACGTGGAACGTCCTGTCCTTATACAGAACACGTGCAGCCGAACAATTAGTGGAGAACCTGGACAGGCTAAAGGCTGACGTAACAGCCATCCAGGAAGTGCGATGGGATGGAGAGGGCGTACGGAGACTGAAAACGTGTGACATCTACTACGGCGGGTGCTTGAAGGAACAGGGTCAGCGGCTCTTGGGTTGTGGTTTTGTGATAAGGGGAAGACTTAGGCAAGAAGTCTTGGGCTTCCGAAGTGTAAGCGAGCGCCTGGTCACAATCCACATCAAAGGCGAATTTTAGAACATTTCGCTGATTTGTGTTCACGCCCCCCATGAAAGGAGAGAAGACTCAACCAAAGAAGCATTCTACGATCTCTTGGAGACAACGTATGATATGTGCCCGAAGTACGACGTGAAGATCATTCTTGGTGACTTCAACGCAAGATTCGGAAAGGAGGGCATCTTTGGTTCGATAGTCGGAGGACACAGCCTACACGACGAAACTTCCGGCAACGGACACAGGCTGGCAGACTTTGCGGCGGGGCGAAATGTCATCATCTCAAGCACCTACTTCCCACACCTCAATATACACAAGGGGACTTGGCGGTCGCGTGATCAAGTAACCGTCAACCAAATCGACCACGTTGCGATAGACGCGAGACATGCTTCCAGTATCTTGGACGTCCGAACGTTCCGAGGGGCCAACATTGACTCGGATCACTACCTGGTGGTAGCTAGACTACGTATGCGGATATCCATGACGCGACAACGCAGAGCAGATGCTGTGAAAAGATTCGATGTCGAGAAGCTTAAATCGCAAGAGACTGCCAGAACTTTTGCAGACCACGTAACTCTTAATCTCTCAGGAGGTCCGCTACCAGCATCAAGTGCAGAGGACCAGTGGGATCACTGTCAACAAGCCATTAGAAGTGCCGCCTCTGATGTGCTGGGTTTCACTAGGCGAATACAACGAAACCCCTGGTTCGATGAGGAGTGCCGGCTAGCGCATGCAGCTAAGGACGAGGCCTACCAGGCAATGCTGCAGACTCGAACAAGAGCTGCTGAGAGAGTGGCCCGGGAGCTCTACGGGCTGAAACGAAAAGAGGAACGCCGACTTCTCAGGAGGAAAAAGAGAGAGCACGAGAAGCGGGCGGTAGAGTCTATTGAGGGTTGTAGCGGTAGGGGAGATGTTCGAAAATTTTATCAGAGGGTGAAGCGATCCACCCAAGGATTCAAGGCTAGAACGGAAGCCTGCCGAGATGAGAGTGGGAATATGGTAGTAAACACACAGTCAGTGCTGAGGATCTGGAAAGAGCACTTCTCTAGAATGCTTAATGGCGAAGACAGCCAAGATGCCGCTAATAGGCAGAACGCTCCATTCAACTTGGACGATGATGGCCAAGAGTTCCGTCCACCCGACCTAACCGAAGTTCGGCTGGCGATATCCAAACTTAAGTCGTACAAGGCTGCAGGTGCGGATGGCTTACAAGCCGAACTATTTAAATCAGCGGGAGATGAATTGGCTAGGAGCATACACCAGCTCATCTGCAAAATTTGGTCGGAGGAAAGTATGCCCGATGAATGGAACCTCGGTATAGTGTGCCCCATCCATAAAAAGGGAGATGTTCTGAAATGTACCAACTACAGAGGAATTAGTCTCCTAAACGTCGCTTATAAAATCTTGTCGGCCATCCTGTGTGACCGCTTAAAACCTTTTGTCAACGATCTGATCGGCCCTTATCAGTGCGGTTTTAGGCCAGGCAAGTCAACCGTCGATCAAATGTTCACACTCCGACAGATTTTAGAAAAATCCCGGGAATTCCAGATCGATACACACCACCTTTTTATCGATTTTAAAGTCGCGTATGATAGCGTGAAAAGGGACGAATTATACAGAGCCATGTCGAGTCTCGGCATCCCTGCCAAACTCGTCCGCTTGTGCAGGATGACGATGGAGAAATCTCGCTGCTCCGTCAAAATTGGTAAGAACACCACCGATTCCTTTGATGTTGAGAAAGGATTGAGGCAAGGCGACGCGTTATCATGCAACCTATTCAACATCGTTCTTGAAGCCATTGTACGCAACGCACATGTCAACACCAGCGGTACAATCTATCAAAAGTCCGTTCAATTGCTTGCATATGCGGATGACATAGACATTGTCGGCAGAACGAAGCGAGCTGTGGCAGGGGCATTTGCGAGCATTGAATCGGAGGCGGCTAGAATGGGATTGGCGGTTAATGAGGACAAGACGAAGTATATGCTGTCATCGAGAGAGGAATCTCAACATCGTCGACTCGGGCAAAATATCACGATGGACAGATATAACTTCGAAGTTGTCAAGGACTTTGTCTACCTGGGCTCCACTATTACATCGCAGAATGACATCAGTGCAGAGATCGAGCGAAGAATTACTCTTGCCAACCGCTGTTTCTTCGGTCTAAGAAGGCATTTAAGTAGTAAGGCCCTCTCTCAGAGAACCAAGGAGACTTTATACAAAACCCTAATCATCCCGGTCCTGCTTTATGGGTCAGAAGCATGGACACTGAAAGATTCGGATAAAAATCTGCTAGGGTGCTTTGAGAGGAAGATTCTTCGTGTGATTTTCGGTCCGGTGTGTATCGAAGGAGTATGGAGGAGAAGATTCAACGACGAGCTATACGGGCTATACAGCGACGTTGACCTGGTCAAAAAGCTGAAAATACAGCGGCTTAGATGGCTGGGGCACGTGGAGCGTATGGACAGCAACGCACCTGCCCGACGAGTCTTCGAATCCAACCCCGATGGGGTACGCAGCAGAGGAAGAACCCGTAACAGGTGGCGCAATCAAGTGAATGACGACATCAAAGCACTCGGTGTGCGCAACTGGAAGCGGCTAGCTAGGGACAGAGCTGGCTGGAGGGGCTTGTTAGTTGAGGCCGAAGCCCATCCTGGGCTGTGAGCGCCATCAAAAGTAAGTAAGTACCAAAATCACTGCCACACAAAAATCACAAGATATCTCAATCTCAAATCACAACGAAAGTAAGTGAAGTATGAAACAGAATAAAAGGTAGAAGAAGCACGGATGGTGTAATTCTTCACTGGCTCACTGATTGTATAACGCTGCAATGCGACTTTTTTACAAAAAAAAATAAACTTTTTTACAAAAAAAAAATAAACTTTTTTACAAAAAAAAAAATAACTTTTTTACATAAAAAAATTAACTTTTTTACAAAAAAAAATTAACTTTTTAAAAAAAAAATTAACTTTTTACAAAAAAAAAAATAACTTTTTTAGAAAAAAAAAAACACAATCATGACTAGGAAAGTAATTCGAATTCACGAGTCCTTATCTATGCATCTTATTTTGGTTCTTAATTATTGATTTTTTTTTGTAAAATTGAATTTTTTTTTGTAAAATGTTAATTTTTTTTGTAAAAAAGTTTATTTTTTTTATAAAAAAGTTGAAATTTTTTTGTAAAAATGTTTTTTTGGTAAAAAAGTTAATTTTTTTTTGTAAAAAAGTTATTTTGTATTTTGCAAAAATGTTTTTTTTTTTGTATAAAAGTAAGTTTTTTTTGTAAAAAAGTCTTTTTTGTTAAAAAAAACTTACTTTTATACAAAAAAAAAAAAAAACATTTTTGCAAAATACAAAATAACTTTTTTACAAAAAAAAATTAACTTTTTTACCAAAAAAACATTTTTACAAAAAAATTTCAACTTTTTTATAAAAAAAAATAAACTTTTTTACAAAAAAAAATTAACATTTTACAAAAAAAAATTCAATTTTACAAAAAAAATCAATAATTAAGAACCAAAATAGGATGCATAGATAAGGACTGTGAATTCGAATTTCTTTCCTAGTCATGATTGTGATCTGACTGACTTTTTTTTGCCTATTGAGTCGCTCACATAACAAAACAATCGCGACTATAAAAGAAATTAAATGTGAGATAAAATTTCACATTTCTTATAAAATGATTGTACATGGGTATTCCCATAAGGTGTGTTACAAAAATAAAGCGCGAGAAGAAGTCTATTCCCTTCCGTTTAGGCAGGAGGGGCAATTTTCTAAAAAAAAATCTAAACACAGACAAACAATAATTAAAAACAACGATTACTCCTACAACAACAAATATGCATAATAATATCTTTTTCTTAACCCAAAAAAAAAAACTCTTTCATTTAATTAAAAGTGTTTTAGTGAATAGTTTTAGAAAAATTTGTTTTCAAACTTAAAGTTTTGAAAACGAAATAAAAATCATTTTTTTTTTTAAATTTGAAATTGAGTACTACATATGTATTTTTGTTTTCAAAATTCAATGCTCTTTTAGTTCTTAGTCAAACACTTAGTCCCCTTTTCCTGGAGTTTATTTTTAAGTTTTCCTTTAACTGCCTTGTACCTTTCACACAAATAAACAAAATTGCCAGAGATTTTGGTATAAAGTCTATGGAGATTTTTACTAAATTTTCAAACTTAACACTGACAGCCAACATGTTGAAACTCTGACAGTGGTTGCGTTCTTTTTCTTTCCGACGTTAGCTATAGTTAACCTTAATCGTTTCTTTATTATAAAAAAGAATAATAATGTTTAATATTTTATTTTATGATTCGATTCGAAAAAAGTTGATAATGATTTAATTTGTAAAAAAAAAATGTATTTTTGAAGTGGTAGTGAATTATTTATCAGTAAATTTAACGCAATCAAAATTTTGTCTTGTTTATTATTTCTTATTTTTGTCAACCTCTTCCCATTTTTTCAACTTTGATCGTTCTTAAATGAAAAGTAACATTTTTAGCTTTGACATTGCGACTACCATAGTCAACTTTAGGCCGATAAAAACATGTTTTGCACTCCTAGTGTAAACTGGTACGTTTTTATTGTAAGAAAGTATTTTTTGTAAAAAAGTTATTTTTTGTTTATGAAAACGTTGGATTATTTTGCAAGAAAGCTATGTTTTTTTTTGTAAAAAACTTATACATATTTTTTTGGAAAAAAGTTATTTTTTTTTTATTAAAAAAGTTATTTTTTTTTTGTATAAAAAAGTTTATTTTTTTTGTTTAAGTTATTTTTTTTTTGTACAAAAGGTAATTTATTTTTGTAAAAAAGTTAATTGTAAAAAAGTTAATTTTTTTTGTGAAAAGTAATTTTTTTTTGTAAAAAAAAAGTATTTTTTTTTTTTTTTAGAAAAGTTAATATTTTTTTGTAACTAGTTAATGTCAGCATTAACTGGTTCAATTCGATAATGTCGGGAATTTTCTTCAAATAGAAAGATTCCGGATTTTAACTAGTTAATGTTGACATTAACGTGTGTATGCTGTCCCGTTAGAGTGCCGAGTTTCGTCAGTTTCTTGGCTTATATTATTTACTAATTTTTCAAATATATCTCATATTTTAATCTCCGAAAAATTCTTAGATATTTTTGATTTTTTTTTTCAAAGCTATATAATATACATAATGTATATAATTTTAATACATTTTCTAAAGTACGATTTTCATCCTTCTTTACAATAGAGAATTAAAATAAGCCAAGAAGAACTTACTAAATTGTCAGGCTCTCTTAATTCCGCACTTTAAAGGGACAGCATACATTCGTTAATGTGGACATTAAATAGTTAAAGTCCCAAATCCTGCAAATTTTAATTCCCGGCTTTAACTGATCGAAACAGTTAATGCTGTCATTAACTAGTTAATGCTGTGATTAACTAGTTAATGTCAGCATTAGCGAATTCCGGACTTTCACAATTTTGAAAAAAAAATTGGTCTAAGCTTTTTTTTCATTTTTTTTATCAAACTTTTGAGTTTGCATGCAATTTTTTGGAAAACTGTTGATATGAATAATTTAATTTGAATTCAGGATTGAGAACAATTGGACGGAGACTCTTACTCTCAACCGGACTGAGACTCTTTCGGCAGTCTCCCCATTTTTGTTTTAATTTCCCCCTGCTAAGGACAAGCTATGTACATTGTAGAATGGGCATACTGCACACGCTAGCTAAGCTGTTACACATCAAAAGCTTGTATTTCCCAAACAACACTCGGTACCAAGTTTGAAGAAATCCATCGATTTGATTAGGCTGCAGGACAGTCAAAATCACGAGACCTTCTCTTGTCGGGCTCAAGCAAAAAATATATTCAATTGTGTTATTCAGGCCAGGAATTCCTTGGGAAACATTTTTCCCACGGCATTTTATAGATCCCGGGAACGCATTCCTCCTATCGGGAATTCCTCACGGAATGCTTTTCCCTGGGAACAACTTTTACGAACATGAAAATGAAAAAAAAAAAAAATATTCGAATATTGTTTTCGAGGAGTTTGACATTTGATTTTGCAGTAAACAAAAACAAAAGTTTATTTATTTTGTGATGTGTTTAAATTATAAACAAAATGATAGATAATACACAGAATATGGTTTTTATTATTAATTGACGAGAAAGAGCAAAGAGGACGAAATGAGCAGAGAATAATAAGGCGAGTTTAAGGGATTATTTAAATGCTTTATAGCTGCCGGAACCACTGTAAGTTGAAACATTTTATTGACTCATTCAATTTTTATATAATTTTGATCTTTTGATCTACATATTCTATTGTTGTTATAGAGTTAACAAGCCATTGTTTAAACATTTGATAGATACCCTGTCTGATTTCTTGCCTCAACGCTTGAGTTTCTTTGCAGAAGGTGGGTATCAGACAGGAGTAGGAAAAGAACATGAGGTCGGGTTGGCTCAATCTTCCTTTTCAAAAGTCCTTTCAAATGTATTAGATTTCTTTGAGAACAAAATTTGCCCGTTATGGATCAAGAGGCAAATGACAAAATGAACCAAAAGTACAAGCATTTGGAAATGTTTGCACTGAATCGCCCATTGCACAAATTCTAATGATGGTTTCTTCCAATGAGCTGAACTTATACTCTCTGCAAGGAACTCCGCCAGTCGCTTTTTTGTTTCTTAAATTTTCTGACATTTCTTTACTCACATATTTTTGTTTATCAAGCCAATCCTTAAATTATTTTTTTTATGAAAACACCATTATAAAAATTAACCACTTACTTTTTCCACTCGGCAACTGATTTTACTAGAGGGCCAATGGAGTTGAGATCACTTTCAACGTGTTTTTCCAAAATGTTTGAACATTTTTCTTCGGTCTATTTGTAGTATGTAAATCCATTGGCAATATCGCTTTTTTTCCATTAAGTTAATTAAAACTTCTATTTGCTACAAATTTGAAGAAATTGATCTCAAAAAAAATTCTTTTTTTTAGTTTAATTAATTTTTTTTCTAGATAATTGGTGTTAAATTTTTTGAATTCCCACGTTAAATGACAGGGGAATATTCCGAGGGAAAAAGAAAAAAAAATTCCCATACATAAATTGTTCACGATAGATATTTTTTTCTCGGAATTTTTCCTAAATTTCAAAAGAGGTTCACGATACCTATTTTTCGAGTATGGGAAACACAATTCCCGATAGCCCTAAATAATTAAATAAAAAAGAAAAATAGTGCGTATACGCCCGAGTACACCTGTTTCAGAAAGCATACTTATACAAAAATTCAGGAACGAGACAAAATAATTCGAGTAGTAAAAAAAATTAATTTCAGTTAGAAAATCCAAATTTAATTTTCAGTTGCTCTTAAGCTTGTGAAAACGAGAGGTGGCATTTTGTTTGAGCCCGACGGCATTGTGTCCCAAAGTCGTCCCCGCAAACGAAAACCATGGGTCCTTAGAGATCATTTTAAGTCGAAATGATGCGGTGCGGTGGTTGGGGTAGTTGGGGTAGTTGGAAAACTTCTGTCCTGCTTAAAACTTTTAGCATTTTATGCCTAAAATTAACTGTTTCTAGAGAACCAATAAATCCCAAAAGTTCAGTTTGTTTTTTTTCATATACTTATACTTTCGCAATCAACACAGAAATAAAGGTAATGAACTTAAAATGTAAAAGTTCTAAGAATCTCAACAAAAATCAATTTTATTTTTAATATCACAGCTAACAATCTTCTTCAGCTGCAGGTATCAACTCTTTTGGTCCCCAAATCAAAAGTTTAATATATTTATGTTTGTTGAAGTTAGAATTTGAGAATTTTCAGAGGCACATTTTTGTTTTATTCTGTTTTCAGTAGAAAGAAGGGTTTCAATTCAAGAACTTGCCAAGAAACCTTTCGAATATACCTATACAATTAACTACTTTAATGGAAATGGAGAAATTGGGATACCCAACTAAAGGGTTTTCCAATAGGAACGGGTTGATTTAGAAAGCTCGTGGCGGCCATATTGTTTCTTTTACTTTCTGTCAAAATATCGTCTTTTAATCAGTTACTAAAGACAAATCATGATGGTAAGTTACAGCGTCGAGCAACACGTGCAAATTATAAAACTTTATTATCAAACTGGGTGTTCTGTTAATCCCAATTTTGGTCGAAAAATCATCTTTAGCGATGAGGCCCATTTTTGGATGAATGGGTACGTGAATAAGTAAAATTGCCGGATTTGGGACGACACCAATCCACGCGAGGTTCATGAGGTGCCAATTCATCCAAATAATGTTACTGTTTGGTGTGAATTTTGGGCTGGAGGCGTCATCGGTCCGTACTTTTTCGAAAATGATGTTGGACAGGCCATCACCGTCAATGGCGGCGATCGCTATAGGTCGATGATCAGCAACTTCTTGTGGCCTGAATTGGATGATACGGACACCGAAAACATAAATGGTTTCAACAGCTCAAGACACAATCGATATTCTGCACGAGCGGTTTCATGGCATGGTTATCTCGCGCCGAGGCAACGTAAATTGGCCACCAAGATCGTCTGATTTGACCCCTGTCGACATTTTCTTGTGGGGCTTTCTTAAGTCGCAGGTCTATGCGAATAAGCCGTAAACCACCGCGGCCCTCAAAGACAACAAAATCGATGCCATATCGGTCTAATTCAGCCTGATTTATGCGCCAAAGTCATCGAAAACTGAGCCTTTCGAATCCGCGCCACCCAACGAAGCCGCGGCGGGCATTTGAACGATGGTATATTTCACACATAATGTCATGGAAATGGCTCCAAAATAAAGATAAAAACTTATTGATATCTCATATACAACTTGTTTTATTCAATTTTAAAATCGATCCGCCCTTAATGGAAAACCCTTTAGAAATGGAAAAATTGGAATGCCTACCTACTTAAAGATTCACACATATTCTTCTTACTTACCTACTTAGATCCTTGACCCCTCTAAGGGGCACAGGGCGTCAACTACCGCTACACGCCATCTCGTTCGGTTTCTGGAAATGTATTTTAGCTCTCCCCAACTTTTACCGAGCTTTTGTGATTCCTTGTCGACTGTTCTGCGCCAAGATTTTCTCTGGCCTCCAGGTCTTCTGCCATCTTGGATGATTGGATCCCACTCCATTGCATGTCTTGCAATAGAGTCTGCACCACGACCACGGGTTAGGGGCTGGAACACCTCCGCTATCGCCTATGTGGTTGAGCACGCTAGCAAAATGTTCCTTCCATCTCCTGAGCTGATCCTCATCCGTAACTAGCAGGGTGCCGTCTACATCCTTGCCGAGGTGTTTTTTTCGGGAGCTGTTGTTTCCGACCAATTCCTTGGTTATCTTGTAGACGGTACCACTGTCGCACCTAGATGCTGCTTCCTCTGCCTGTTGTGCGAGGACATTTACGCGCCTCCTTTTGTCACGTTTGACACTACGCTGCACTTCTTTCCTTTTCCTACGGTACTCGATGTTAAATCTCTCACCTACTGGGGCAGCCGCAAGTTGGGATCTAATCGCGTTCCTTTCTTCAATCTTACTCCATGTATCTGCAGAAAGCCATGTGCTTTGGCTTCTCTGCCTTATACCCACAGACTAAGATGCGGCAGTTGCAAAGGCCTTTTTCACATTGCTCCAGTGTTGGTCTGCATTTTCTGGCGTGGCAATGCTGATAACTTCTGCTTCTGCGGCAAGGCGGTCCTTATATCTTTGGCGCACTGTAGGATCCCGTAATCTGTCGGTATTGTACCTGGGTGTACGCAGGAAGTTTTGCCGATTTCCATGTACTGAAGCAATTCGAAGAAGAACGTAGGCAAGCATAAGATGGTGATCGCGAGCTAACCCTACATCAGCACCGCGTCTGTTTCGGACGTCGAGAAGACAATTTTTAAAGCGCTTAAGTGATCGATTAAGTTCGCTGTACATTGACGATCTGTGGATAACCAACTTCTCTTGTGCGAGATCCTATGCTCGAACAGAGTACCTCCAATGACTAGCTGATTTGCGTTACAGAAGTCAACAAACCGCTCTCCATTGTCGTTCCGTTCCCCGATACCGTGGTTACCCAGAACGTGCTTCAACGCGGTGTTGTCCTAAACAACCTTAGCATTAAGATCTCCCATTACGATAGTGATGTCTCCATTCGGCGAGCTTCTGAAAACCGCGCTAAGTTGGCTGTAAAATTCGTCCTTCTCGGCGTCCGACGCTTCCTCAGTTGGGGCATAGCACTGGATGATGGTGATTTTTCTTAATTTACTCTGGAACCTGGCTGTCAATATCCTGTCGTTGATGGGTTTCCAGGTTATAAGACTTTGCCGCTTCTTTGGATTAAACATTGAACCTACGCCGGAACATCGGGAGCTTCCAACTGGTTTTCCGGACAAAATAAAGAAAGTGCTTTTCGAAGGTGAATCCACCTGCCCTGCGCTCAACCATCTCACTTCACTCAGACCCAAGATGTCTAGGTTGTACCGTAGGAATTCTTTCTCAAGTTGGAGGAATCTGGCGTTGTTAGGGCCTTCTTCGCGGTTATCGAGAAGAGTTTTAACATTCCAGAATCCAATCTTTGTCCTTGTTCGATAGCCAAAAGTCGTCATCGTTTGATCATTCCTTATCCGAGGCTGTAGTTGCCGATTCGAAGCGGTTGATTTCTTTACATATAGTAGGTTGCCAACCCGTAACACGACCCCCAGACCCGGAGGGCCGGATCCTTGTGTAGCCTTAGGACAGCAGGCCGGATAATCCGATACCAGTAGCCCACTACGTACGGGGATATGAGTGCTGCCGTTGACCCTTGAAGGGTTCATCCGCCACCATCTCTTTTTCAGCACCCTGGCTAGTACTGAAATTCCTTACCTACCTCAGCTCTAAATATTTCAGAGTAGCTCACGTAAGGTCTCTGTCGTCCATACTGTTGGTGACACCGTTGATTCTGATGAATTCATCCGCCGCACACCTCCTTTCTGATGGGCTCGTCTAAGACTTCAGCCGACTTATACAGCCAGTCATTTCCGACAGAGTATTTATAGTGTTGCTATTTTTGTCTCTTGTTCAACACTCGCGCTTATTTGTTTGGCAAGTCAAGTCCGGATGGACGAGACCAGTACCCGATGGTTACCACTTGGAGGTAAAATAAGCACAATTGATGTCTAGTATTCGTTACATCACTGGACATTGCCGTGTTGACGCCACTCAGTGACTACCCGCGTCCTACAACATCCAACCATCTAATGGTAGGATGTTGTCCTGCTGACTAATGACAAATTTTGCACCTAACCAAAATTAAAATTCTATAACTACATAGTATAAAAAGTGCCTATGTTATGTGTTTCTATCACATTGGGTGAGATTTAGTTTCAAGTTCTACACATTACAAAGCCTTGTGACTGAGAATTTAGAAACTTTTTAGTTTCCATTAATTTTTAGTCAATACAAACAACAACTTTTTTTAAGACTGTGTTTACCTAAGCACGTAAAATAATGCTTAATAGTGAAAAGCTAAAAAAAAAGTAAAGAAGCAAAAAAAGTAAAGATTGAAAACTCCTTTAATGTTTCCACTTATTCATTTAGATGCAAAATATCTATTGAATATTTGTCATTGTCACGTCAAAGTTTATTTTAATTTTAAACGTGGCACAGCATTTTAATTTGGAATTTCTTATTGCACATGTAACACACTGCTTGTTTTAAAATTGCTATAATATAGCTCCTCTTCTTTGTGTTTTTAATTGTTATCAATTAATGCATCAGCATCCGTAATCAGTGTCAGTATTTAAAAAAAGATACGTTGAAGTGTGAGGAAGAGGTGTGAGTGATGGCTGGATCATAATTCCACTTAAAAACATCTACAGCTACATCTCAATGATCATTATACTCACTCATGTCAATCAATTGAGTTCTGTCCGACAAAAATTCTTTTGAGTGAAAATTAAATAACAAGGTGCAAAAAAAAAAAACAGAATAAAAGCGAACAATAATTCCAAAAATATTCTGCACACATTAATAACACATTGCATGCATTTCATACAAATTATACGAATTGAGATTGAGAAAGAAATTAAAAAAAAAATAGACTGATTTTATGAAAAGTCGACGCGACGAAAGAAATTTCGATATTTTTGAGGATAAATTTATCTTTTCTTTGAAAAGTCCTCATTAAATATTTATCTTTGAGACGTGCTGTTTATTAATTTAAGTCAATTGGATACTTTGAACATTTTTCAGATGCATTTTTTGTTTGAAATTGGAAATTCTTGAAGGGATTTCAAAAATAGTTTTTATTCTAGAGATTTTTCCGTTCAAAGCACAACTACCCGTAGGAAATCTACTACTTTTTTGTTTAATAATAAAAATGCATGGTGTATGTACGTATGTTATATGTTTAAACCAAATTATTTTCTTTTATTTCATTACAGGTAAGATGCTGATTTCAAGAAAAGAATATTAACAACAAGTTAGGTATGCACTGTACTCGTAAAACTATATGTGTTCAAAAACGTTAGCGTTTACTATGTTTGCAATGCGGTTAATATTTTTAGACTCACTATTCTTTGTACATGATTTCATAATCGATTTGTGAAAAATTTAAACTTTTTCTTTCAAATGCAGTTTAAAATAAATTACTTTTTTTCATATATCGGATGCTTAAAGAAAAACCACACAAATCCAAGATTTATAAATAACCTTTCCTTACCAATACCTACCTACATAGCACAATCTATCAATATTTTTTTGTTCAATTATCAAAATTTATAGTTCTCACAGTGTCCCCCCTTTCCTCCTCTCTCAGCTGTCTAAAACACAAAACTGACAGCTTTGTTTCAAGTCACGAATCCGTAAAGTTTCAGAAGCATTTAAACAACAAAAACAAAATTAAAACAATATAAAAACAGATGAGACCTGTTTCCACTTCTGTGGCATGCTGTGGAGCACGTTATTTTTATTCAGTCTTCTGGCTCAGATGTCCATTATCAATTCTGGCAACAAAAAATAAAAAGTCCACCATTTCTTGTGTTAAAGCTGCAAAAAAAAAAAAACAGAATGAAAACTAAATCAATATCCTTCCAAACCAACATCTTGAGAGATATAAAAAAGCACACACATGCGGAAGTTATTTGCTCATATTTCAAAGCAAACATGGCAGACTTATACTTATGGGACTATACAACATCAAAAACAAAAAAAAAAAAAAAAAAAAAACGTGAAAGAGAAAAAAATTCCAATAACCTACATCAGAATCCTCCTGTGACTGAAACAACAAAGAAAAATAGTCGAGGACTTTGCCATCATTTTATCCCTTACCCCTATATATGTATAGCTTAGACTATTGCCACCGAATCGTATAACCCTTCTCTCCTTGCTTATCTCCCATTCACTTGTTCTACCTTCTAGCTCCAGTGTGTTTGTTAGATAACGTGTAATACTCTAATCGATTCTGCTGGTAGGAGTCCTCGCATCCTCTCATACATATCTCCAGTCCCAATTCCCTACACGTACGAGTATCAACATACAAACAAAAAAAAAAAAACAAGTCGAAAGCAACGTTTTCTTCTTTTGTGCTGACGACGACAGGACTAGGATGAACAACACGGTGAACGGTTTCCCATATCCTTTTCTATGAAAGGAGCGCTTGTCGGAATATACGCAAAAAAATCAATATGCGTTTTGTCGTCTTCTACAGTTATGAGAATATTCCGTGATGAAAGACCAAGTTAGTAAAGGTTTTTGCCTCCGTTATAGTGACTGTATCTTAAAATGGTGTAGAAAAACATAGTGTTTCGCACCAAGTAGATAAACCAAGCAAACAAAACATATTTTGGGTTGATCCAGTTTTAGTGAAAAATTAAAATTGCAGTCTAGTATACGCTAATAAGAATAAGGAATTCTTATTCTTCCCCTTTTTGTTACTCTTCTTTTTTTTTGTTCTTCTTCTTTTTTCGTTCTTCGTCTTTTTTTTTGTTCTTCATCTTCATGGTCTTCAAGGCATTCATGGTCTTCATGGTCTTCATGGTCTTCATGGTCTTCATGGTCTTCATGGTCTTCATCGTCTTCATCGCATTCATCATCTTCATCGTCTTCATAACCTTCATTGTTTTCATCATATTCATCGTCTTCATCGTCTTCATCGTCTTCATCGTCTTCATCGTCTTCATCGTCTTCATCATCTTCATCGTCTTCATCGTCTTCATCGTCTTCATCGTCTTCATCGTCTTCATCGTCTTCATCGTCTTCATCGTCGTCATCGTCTTCATCGTCTTTATCGTCTTCATCGTCTTTATCGTCTTTATCGTCTTTATCGTCTTTATCGTCTTCATCGTCTTTATCGTCTTCATCGTCTTAATCGTCTTCATCGTCTTCATCGTTTTTATCGTCTTCATCGTCTTTATCGTCTTCATCGTCTTCATCGTCTTTATCGTCTTCATCGTATTCATCGTCTTCATCGTCTTCATTGTCTTTATCGTCTTTATCGTCTTCATCGTCTTCATCGTATTCATGGTCTTTATCGTCTTTATCGTCTTTATCGTCTTTATCGTCTTCATCGTCTTTATCGTCTTCATCGTCTCCATCGTCTTCATCGTCTTCATCGTCTTCATCGTCTTCATCGTCTTCATCGTCTTCATCGTCTTCATCGTCTTCATCGTCTTCATCGTCTTCATCGTCTTCATCGTCTTCATCGTCTTCATCGTCTGCATCATCTTTATCGTCTTCATCGTCTTTATCGTCTTCATCGTCTTCATCGTCTTCATCGTCTTCATCGTCTTCATCGTCTTCATCGTCTACATCGTCTTTATCGTCTTCATCGCCTTCATCGTCTTCATCGTCTTCATCGTTTTCATCTTCTTCATAGTCTTCATCGTCTTTCTCGTCTTCATCGAATACTTCTTCTTCTTCCTTCTTTTTCTTCTTCTTCTTCTTCTTCTTATTCTTCTTCTTCTTCTTCTTCTTCTTCTTCTTCTTCTTCTTCTTCTTCTTCTTCTTCTTCTTCTTCTTCTCCTTCTTCTTCTTCTTCTTCTTCTTCTTCTTCTTCTTCTTCTTCTTCTTCTTCTTCTTCTTCTTCTTCTTCTTCTTATTCTTCTTCTTCTTCTTATTCTTCTTATTCTTCTTCATCTTTTTCTGCTTTTTCTTCTTCTTCTTCACTCTTCTTCCTTCTTCTTCGTCTTCGTATTCATATTCGTCTGATTCTTCTTCCTTTCTCCTCCTTTTTCTACCTCTATCTATCCTTGTCTATTTTCTTCGTCACATTTTTCCCAAAAAACCTTCAAATGGTACTATGGTCACCCTCTTAAAATCTTTTTAGTATTTGATTAGAGTTGGTTCTCAATCCAGTGTGACTCACTACTCACAAGTTGCTCTGGGTTGTCAGCTTGAAGCTGTTCGGGCTTTCTATACCAACATACATACATATCAAACACATACATATGTTGGTAGGGAACAAGGTACATGATATATTAGCCTTTTTTTTTTGCCTTAATACAAATAATAAATCAATAGGCCAAAATAGTTTTGCAAATACTCTTATTTCGTTAAACATGGGTTCTTGGCCCATTGGGTAGTTAAGTGTAATAGGTATTGGTATATTGGCATCTGTAACTGCAGCTCTTCTATCCGTAACAGGAGATCGTGGACATATAAGGTATACGGCTGGCATGGTGCGGCATAGTCAATTTGAGATAGGATTTAGAGCACTCACATTCAATGGATTTGGATTGGAATATGAGTAAAATTGTTGGTTGGCACACTTGGTCCTTTGAGTTCGATATCCACCATCAGCATCCCTTCGATATGATAATTGATGATGTGATCTCTTCCCTTTTTGCCCTATCTCTGGTTTCTATACGTAATGTCATCCATTGGATTATTGGATGGATAAATATAAATTGGAAATGTATTTTATCGGTACTTTTAGAGATTAGGTGCATGCAGCACACGTTCGATTCGATGTATATGTGAGCGGAGTAAAGTAACTCTGAGACAAATATAATATCCTTGAAAGTTTAGGTCTCTTGTTTGGTGTGAGCTACAAAAAGGGGTCAGTTAAATTCCTTCAAAAAAGGGCGACAATTTATTGCCTGTGTCTAGGGCTGTCAACAAGCTGGAAGGCGAAAAGGTTATTAAGCGTTTCAGAATAATTGAATTAGATTAATTGTTTCGATAGACCTCTAGTATGGTTGGGCGAAGCCTAAGGATATCAAGAGATATGAGTTAGCCAAATTATTTATTTGTCAATGTAAAACTTTGGTATTGGAAAATTCAAGAATTTACCAGTAGAACGTAGATTTTTTCAGCGACATTGGTCAAAGTCCGAGAGGTTTTGTTTTCATAAATCATTCTAAACTTTTTCCACCGAGCATTTAATGAACTTTTAAAGGGTATAGTGTAGCGATTATAATTTTAATTGTATAGTATACGAGCCAAGTACTTATGGAACTCAGTTAAATCCCCAACGACAGTGTAGTTAAATCTATAAACGCTTATGATAATATCCTTATAGGTCCCATCAGCTAAAGTCACGTCACAGTGTGAGACTTTTTGAAAAGGGTCTCGGTCTAACCACAAAACCCCTTGCAATGATATATAAATATCTCATTCTTTTTGATCCCAAACATTTTTGTCCCATTTTACTTGACAACCACATTATATTTGCACCTCTCTCTACCTTTATCTTTAAGGTTCAACAAAAAAAAAGTAAACATTTTTATTTTGAAGATGGTTTAACTTTAAATACCTAGATAAATTTATAAAGTGGTTTTATTGTGTGTACGTAATTTGTGTGTAACTGAAATTATAAGCCCTTTTTTACAAAAGGCTACTCAAACAGAAAAATGAGAGAAAGTTTATTCCTTAATTCCTTGTGTTATCATTTTAATTTAAAGAAATCTATTCTAAATGAGCTTAACTGTGCAAATATAAATGGTATTTAAAAATGTTTTCTGTTCATTTAAAATCCTTATCACGCGTTTGAGGCGTGACCGTGGAACTAAGGAGGGTTTAAATTAATGGTATTATGGTTAAAATATTTTTAAGTGGATAGTGATTTAAATCCTTTGCCTTTTACTTTTTTTTTTGGTCTTATTTTGCTGAAGGTATTACAAACAGACATGCTTTTTAGGATGTAACAAAAAATTAATATAGCTTAAATAACACTGGATAAAATTGTTGACGGCTTTGCAGCTTTATACTTTTTTGGAGAATTTTCGTTGCCTGAATTCGAGTCCGACCGCATTCAGTCAGCTATTCAGGTTATTCGTAAGGGAGAAAAGTCCTTGGCGTTTGCCACTTTCATCTTTTAGTTATGCAACTGAAGAAACTCCGCATAGCGACGTATAACGCTAACTCATTATACAGGTGGATAGAAGGACGGGATTAAATTTATTTAGGAAGCATAACAACCTGGTAACCTGGAAATGGCACTCATTAGTGAGACCAACCTAACCAAAAACAACAAAATTGACATTATCAGTTAAAAACCTCCGCGAGCAGGAGAAGGAGGTTGACCGAAAAGGTACAGCTATCTACGTAAGGAAGAATCTTTCGCCCAACACCAACGAAGTCAGTATTTCAGGTCTGCGGACTAGCCAAGCCACCGCCGCGCCGGTCGCAGGTTTTCAACAGAGATCAGTTCCACTGAATTCTGAGTCCCTAAATCTTAAAGTGTACCAAATTTCATTAATTTCCGTCAAGAATTAGCCTAGGAAAATATTTTAGTTCACTGTGCGCTGGTGTCTTCAATTTTAGGCATCACCTGAGGCTAGATACAATAGTTCTATCCGGAAGAAGGACTAGTTGAGTGCTAACCACGACCAGCATTTATTGGTGGTTGTTTCCTAACCAAAAACTGCGTCCCCCAGACACCATAAACACTAAATTTTTGCATTTTAACATAGGCACAATTGTGAGCAGTGAATCAGACCATGAAGCTGTTAAACTTAGCATCATGTTCCACCTTGCCATATGTCTAGCAACAGAGCCAAAAGAAAACATCATTATCTATAGACGACTGCATGTTGAACGTCACCAATAGGGCATTGAATGAAATAATACGCTTCCACCTTCAAACCGGAACCAGCTGGTCAGTGAAGTAGACGCTGCTAAGGATGCTCTGGAGTAGGCTGTCTGTGACGCATCAGAACACCAAAAGCGGCCTAAGACCTCAAGATATAAGTACCAATATCTTATCGTGTACATAACAGACAATTGCTGTGAAAATGACTCCAAAGATCCATCAGAGAGAGAGCTGAATACCACCAACAGAAAATAACATACGGTTTATGCCTTTGGAGCGAGTTGCAATGCGTCAACGTCGTGCTACGGAACTCGTTCAAGCACCATAACAACATCCTTTTCCAGAAAAGGCTACAAACTCAAGAACATCAACAAGATTTTTGGAATCATCAGTCACAACAGCATTGAAATCAACACAGGACAAAGTGGAAGCATTTGCCAACTACATTTCAATCGAAACTTTACAGCAAGTCTAAGTTGAGGCATCCATTCAGCAAACCCTGCACCCAAAGTTGAAAGGACTTGTTTTTAGTGACTCTAAAATAACCAAAGGGGGCTTCCTTTTTTTCTATAAGATCCTGCAACCAAACAGGGCCTGAAAAGAAATGAAGTGGCATCCAAAAGAGCTGTACGGGCCTCCACCCTAGCGCTAAGGTTCTTGAACCGAGCTGTAAGGGCCTCCAAAGTACTATATATAGGCTTCCAACAAAGTTCTAGGGTCGTCTAACAAAGCTGTAAGGCCTCCAACAGAGTTAAAGATGTTTCCAAACAAAAATTTTAGTGGCGCCATCCTAGTTATAAGGTTCTGCAACCAAGCTATAGGGGCCTCCAAAAGACCTGAAAAGAGCTGTAGGGGCCTCCAATTGATCGGTAAGGTTCTTGAACCGAGCCGAAGTCGCCTCCAAAGAACTGTAGGGGCCTCAAAAGAACTGAAGGGGCCTCTAACAAAGTTGAAAGGCCTCCAACAGAGCTCTAAGGGCCACTGGAGCTCTGTATTTACTCTAGGATCCCCATCATGAAAACATCAACATAAACTTATCTTTTGGTAATAAAAAGTATGTAGATCCTAGAGAGGCTTTTAAGAACTTTTTGCTCAGCCAGGGGCCCACCGGGGCCATTCCGCCCCTGTCCTGTATGCTGATGACTCCCTTGCATATACCATGTCAATGTCCTTACGCAAATTCAGTACCACATCAATAGATGCTACGCCATCTACAAGAAATGTGGCATCCGGATAAACACCTTGAAATTGGAGTTTGTGTGCTTTAGAAGACCCAGTACAGGTAGTTGCAGTGCAGCCAACTACGGAAGCCTGGTTCTGAAACTTCTGAAGGGATCTACGATAGCAGCCAAAAGGAACACGAAGTACCTAGGCAACGAGTTGTCATAGCAACTCCAAAGCCAACTGAGCATTCTACCGACTCCACCAACCGATGATTCGTAGAAACGGACAAGCAGCTACTGCAGACTAAAATCAGCTATCCTAGTCTGGTTTTCCATCTCAAAGACGGCCATGAAGGAACGTCTAATTTTCGGAAGAAAGTTACTTAAGATCTGCACGGGACTACATTTTGACCGGCAGCGAATGAGACATCATAGCAATGATCGTCTTAACATAGAAGCAAACATCAGCCCCCTGCACAAGAACCTACTCTTTTCAGCGAAGAAGCTAGAAGTACTTACCAAAAGTATTCCAAATCATCTGATAAGAAGGTTGGCCATCAATAGGTAGGTATACATGTGGGTCAAATATAAGTTTATTTAACTATTCCTATTTTCGTAGTCATATAATTATAAGTTTCTTTTTTAAAAAAGCAATAAAATGAACAAAATTAAATTTTTTCCACGTATTATGGCTTTATTAGGAAGAGCAAACATTCCCATTAATTATGGAAAACAACGTCGTTCATGTGGCTGATTCGGCTGGCTTCGCAGTAGGGCATTCTGTCACTCCAATTTTCCAAGACCTTGTTGATGATTTCGGGCTGTAGCTCACGGATTGCTTGGATGATATTGGCATTAAGTGGTTGAATCGTTTCCGGGTCATGGCATAACAGAACAGTGAAGGTTCTTCACAAAAAAAAAAAGTCCAAAAAGCCAAGACGGCTGATAACACGATTTTGGAATTTAGTGCGAAAAAGATCAATTGTGTCATGGGCCATGTCCATGTTTTCAATTTCAGTAAAATAAAAGCCGGTTAACATGGCTCCGTAATGCCCACCTTTAACCGAAACGTTGGCCCAGCCTCATTTTCGAAAAAGAAAAAATGGTCCAATGATGCCACCACTCCACAATCCACACCAAACTGTCTTCTTTTTCTTCATTTTACCGGCGACTGTCATGATCTCCAGGGGGACCACAACTCTCCCACTCAACTGCTTCGCCTAAGGTTCCACTTGTGGGGTTCGCCGGATTGACCTCAGAAATAGTCGACAGGCCTACCGGTTTTTGATTATTCCATGGCCAACTAAATGCAGGTGTCGTTGCATATATTTCAACCAGGAGTTTTTGCGCCTGCCTTTCTTCCGCGATAGTGTTGGAACGTCTTGTGCTATTGCCTTTTGAACTGGGTTCTTATGGCATCTTCTTTATACATGACAGTACCAGCTAAGTTGGTCATGCTGTGTTTTGTCCAAGATGGTATTTTTGACATGGACATCATAGGTATTCGGTCTTTTTCGAACTAATGCGGTATCCATTTCCTTCCAGAACATCCACCCATATATCAAGTGCAAGAACACAGGAGCTTCACTTATGATGGCTCCATCGTCAGCAAAGAATAACTGATTCACTACGGGGTCCGTCACCTTATCTTCAAGCACAAAGCCAAGGACAGTAATAAAGAGCGAAGGACTCAAAACGCTTCCCTGGTACACACTTACTCTAACTGGGAACTCTTCGGTGATTCCTGCGGGACATCTTAATTTCGTTTTTACTTGGTCGTACATGTCCATGATCATCCGCACGTAGAATTCCGGAACTCCTCGTTGCCTAGGTGCAACCGATATCAGATCTCGTGGTTGTCTGTCGAATGCTTTTTCAAAATCAACCAATACATTATGCAAATCTCTTGAGGAATCACGATATTTTTCCATTCTGATTGTTATAGTCTGAACAATATCTGTGGTTGACTTACCCGAAACAAACCCGCACGATTTTTACGTATTATGTTTCGTAGGCTGCCATCCAATATTCGCTCAACGATCTTCATGGTGTGTGACATCAGCTTGATCGAACGGTAGTTATCGCAATTTCGTGCATCACACTTCCCCTTGTACATTGGAAGAAGATAACTTTCCCTCCACTGATTAGGCATTTGGTAGCCAAATCCGCACCAAACTGTCACTCTCTGTAAATGCATTGGCTTCTCGACAGTAACGTGCGGGTTTTCTGATCCCTTGAGGCAGCAATTTTGTTAACAATGCAGGCGCGCGGTGGGTGCCTCATTTCGAGCAAAACTTCTTTTCAAAAAACGACCTGTTTGGGCAACACAGCACTCACTTTGAAATAAGTTCTCAATATTTCCCAACGTTTTTCAATCGTAAAGCGACTCATTTCGTTCAGCAGAGGTATGATGATACTGACTTTCTGTCAAGATTTCGAGCGCGAAACGGCTGTCAGTGTCACAATAACCTATGATTAAAAAAAGGGTCTCAGAAAAAAACTTGAGAAAATCCTATTTTTGACAAGAATTAAGCCCATAAAAAAAACGCAAGATCTGAAAAGACTTCGTTGCAGCAATATCAAAAATGTTCTAAGTTATTTATTTCTCAAAAAAAAAAAGAACTTTTTACTTGTTTTCAAGGTTTTATTTGGACTAGAAAAAAGGAACAGAAAATCAATGATATAGGAAGGAGAAATGAAAAATTACATCCTGAAGCCATTAAATATAAGAAATTTCAATTTATATTCCGCCCACGCAAGTTTTATGTTTTAAATTCCATCGGTTAAAATAGATTAACTTGTTTCCCCAATGTCCAATACAAAACAAAACTCTCCCTATTTCTACATTGCTTTAAATCCTACCCAATTCCACAAAACAAACACGCACTAAAATTCCAATCCCAAGTTATAAGAAAGAATACATTTTTATTCTCCAAATTTGTTTAATATTTTTTAAATCTTTAATGTGTAAAAGGGCCCACAAAATTTAACCCATCTCCTTGCCTACAAAAAGGTTCTTCTTCTTCGTCTAATTTCTTGAACCCTTTGAATATTGAAGAGGCAATTACTTTCTCTATTTATCTACTACTTGAAGCATGTCTTTGCCAACTTGGTGTACCTACCACTACGAGCATTGCGCTACCACGCGTTCAATTAATTATCCATTAACCCTTGATTGGTGAGACTTGAAATCTGCTGGGCTGACGTTTGCTGTGCTTGTTGGCATCGTGTCATTGCGTCGTTGTCGTTCATGTTCTTGTACTCGTCTCGTCACCACCAGACCCCACTTGACCCTGTCGAAAACACTTTTAAGTGAACAAATCAATTGCAGAAGTACATACATAAAATGGAAAATAAAAATTGTTTACGAAAGCTGATTAAAGATTCCCATGCTGTACGCTTTCCAAGGAGTAGGGGAATTGCTGTTGAAAATTTAGAGGGGGGGGGGGTTGAATGAGTGAGAAATAGCGTTCGAAACAACGTGTTTCCTATATTCGTTGGAAATGACGTCAAAGTGAGTGCCGTAATAGTCGTCCCATTAGTTTAAGTTTTATTTTATTTTTGTGTTTCTCATTTTTATTCCCTACAACTTTTGACAGTCTCAAAAGTGAAGAAAAAACGCTGAGAGAAAAGTGGCAGTTTATTATCGTGTCAGTCAACAAAAATAACTGAACACATATTTTTCGAAAAGAAAGAAAAGAAAGGTATCCACCGTACTTTTTTACGAAAATATAAAATATTGTATAGCAAAGCGAGTTACAAAGGCTTTGATTGAGAAATTTCGTGATAATAAATAATCACCGCCTATTAATATTACTTTGACATGATAAAGATACCTAGCCACCCCTGAACTCACCCACCCACCTATACAAGTATTGGGGCTTTCGTTTGTTATTCATTGAAGGTATACTAATTTAATACCAAGAAATATATCATAATGAAGAAAAGGAATCAGTCTTGCTAAACGCTCAAGCTGGCGATGGTGATGGAATCGTTGGGAAGGCAGCTTTTTGTTGTGAATAACCTAAGAGCTTTGTAAGCAAAATGAAGTTACGAACGAATATGCTGTTATGTAATTTTGTTCCTAAATTGACAACCCCTAATTTTAGTGAATATATAAATATACAAATGAATTAATAAATTTTAAGAGGTTAGAGTTTTCGTTATGTCTAGACAGGTCCAATAGCACCAATGAACCTTGAAATAAGCATTTTTTATTTTTTGACTTGACAAACAAATTAACTGGTTTACATTTTCATACAACAGTTTGTGGGGGTGGGTGGCTCTTCCCTTCGAATTTCATCAGTATAATTTGTAGACAATTTTATTCTACACCAAATACAAAATATCGAGTTAACGAAGATTTTAAAAGTAAAAGCTGTTTGTGTGATCAATTTTCTCAAAAAATTAAAACACTTTAAAGAATATGGTTTTAGATTTAGATTTTACATTTAGAACCTCACAGATGGGATATTCGCAACAAAAAACAAAATATGCCATCTAAAAGATCAGTAAACGGTCAAAATGGGCAACTTGTTTCAATAATTGGTCAGCCATAATTTTTTTTTAATGAATTTTTAAAGTTGTGAGATGCTTTTTGTCGAAGGCTGAGGTATGCTCGTCGGATCCAGGGCTTTACTAAAGAAGCAACACACTTTGAGATAGCAGTTGTATAACTATAAATTACAGTCTGAGATGGCCTCGGCTGGCGTCGCAGTAGTTCATTCTTAGGGCTGGCCACGTGACGAGAACCTGCGAGATTTTTTTAACTCTCGCCTCGGTCTCGTATAATTAAGTCTCGTCTCCGAAAAATACGATAATTGGAACGAAATATTTTCGATTATAGTTTGAATAGCTATGTGCAGAAGAAAATTAATATTTAATTGAAATTGGATTTTTTAATTTATTAGACTTTTTGTAAATGTCGGTCCAAATATACAATCTCGTCTCGGTTGCTTAAAAGGCAGTCTCGTCTCGTCCCGTCTTGTCCCGTCTTGTCTCGTCTCGTCTCGTCTCGTCTCGTCTCGTCTCGTCTCGTCTCGTCTCGTCTCGTCTCGTCTCGTCTCGTCTCGTCTCGTCTCGTCTCGTCTCGTCTCGTCTCGTCTCGTCTCGTCTCGTCTCGTCTCGTCTCGTCTCGTCTCGTCTCGTCTCGTCTCGTCTCGTCTCGTCTCGTCTCGTCTCGTCTCGTCTCGTCTCGTCTCGTCTCGTCTCGTCTCGTCTCGTCTCGTCTCGTCTCGTCTCGTCTCGTCTCGTCTCGTCTCGTCTCGTCTCGTCTCGTCTCGTCTCGTCTCGTCTCGTCTCGTCTCGTCTCGTCTCGTCTCGTCTCGTCTCGTCTCGTCTCGTCTCGTCTCGTCTCGTCTCGTCTCGTCTCGTCTCGTCTCGTCTCGTCTCGTCTCGTCTCGTCTCGTCTCGTCTCGTCTCGTCTCGTCTCGTCTCGTCTCGTCTCGTCTCGTCTCGTCTCGTCTCGTCTCGTCTCGTCTCGTCTCGTCTCGTCTCGTCTCGTCTCGTCTCGTCTCGTCTCGTCTCGTCTCGTCTCGTCTCGTCTCGTCTCGTCTCGTCTCGTCTCGTCTCGTCTCGTCTCGTCTCGTCTCGTCTCGTCTCGTCTCGCCTCGTCTCGTCTCGTCTCGTCTCGTCTCGTCTCGTCTCGTCTCGGTCGGTCTCGACCTGCGAGACCGAGACCGAGATCGAGACCGAGACTTTTCTCGTCTCGTGGCCCGCCGTATTCATTCTGTAACTCCAATTTTCCAGACCTTTTTGATGATTTCGGGCTGTAGCTCACGGATTGCTTGGATGATCTTGGCCTTAAGTGCTTAAATCGTTTCCGGATTGTTCGCATAACATCAGACCTTCATGGTTCCCCACAAAAAAAAATCGGAAGGGTCAAATCGCAGCTCTGAAGCGGCCAATTGACATCGCCAAGGCAGCTGATAACACGACTTGGAAATTTGTTGTGCAAAACATCGATTTTGACATTGCACGCGTGCGGTTGGTGCTTCATTTCGAGCAAAACTTCTTTTCAAAAAACGCACTGTTTGGGATACACAGCACTCACTCTAAAATAAGTTTTTAATATTTCCCAACGTTGTTCAATCCTAAAGCGACTCATTTCGTTCAGCGGAGGTATGATACTGAAATTCTCTCAAGATTTCGAGCAAGAAACAGCTGTCAATGTCATAACTTATGATTTAAAAAAAAAAACACTAGAAAAAAACCATAGAGATAGCAGACGCCACTATAAATTACAGTCTGAGATAGCAGATGCCACTATCTACTTTTAAACCTGGTCTTCCACTGAAAATTCTGGAACCCTAGTCTTCGCAAAGGTTTGAGCATTACCAGGTGCTCTAGATTGATAATTTTCTACTAAAAAAAAGAAGAAACCATAGACCTATCTGGTTTCTTATTTTTTTTTTTCTTCTGTTAATTCACGCTCCCTTTTAGAGATTTGCTTGACTGTGAATTATAAAGTCACAAAAAAAAGTTCATATTAAAATCTCACCAAGGTACTGACCTTTGAAAAAACGTGGGAAAAGGCGATTTTAGCGCTTTTGGGTGACATTTGGAACGAATTATTCCTCGTTAGACATAATTTAATTTCTTACCTATCTGGCAACCTATAAACTGTCAAATTCTATTAAAGGATGGCTACGATGATGACCGATTAAAAAACTTTCAAAAAATCGAATTTTTTAAAAAAATATTTAAAAAAAAATTGAAATTTTTTGAATAAGATGAATGTCAGTCAATGTTTCTTTGACAAGACAGAAAAGTCTGTCAACGCATTGGCAGTATTATGCGTTGACCATCGCAAGACAGACAGACTTGATGCAGAATTCGATGTGATATTTTGTTAACGCGTTGAAGATGAAGTAAAAAAAATGGAAGTCCGATGCCAAGACAAATTCAATAAAAATGTGTATTTAGAATCCTAAATATAGCCCAGTCAATAATTTAAAAAAAAAAGTGCCAATTCGTAAAGCACGATGTAGTTTTGCATTTTTGATATAAAAAAACGCAAAAATCACCCCATATTTTCCAAAAAAAACATCCATTATATTCTTGTTTGTTATAAAATTTTCTACAAGACCACATTAGTTTAAAATTCATGTATGTTATATTTGAGTTGCTATCTAACCATGAGTAGAAACAAAAATTCTGAAAAACTAAGTAATTTTGAAGCACTCAAAAAATAGGTCAAAAACTGTCCAATTGTTCTCAAAATTTGCAATCAAATAGCCCAGAGTATTATAAGACACAATTTGAAAATATGAACCAAATCGGTCAAACAGTTTTGGCAAGAAAAATGATGTTAACTAAGTGCAACAGCAATGTTTGCATCATTGCTGTGGTCAAAGTAGGACGCTTAAGTTGGCACTTATTTTTGTAAACATACTTGAAACCCTTAACTATGATAAAATATAGTTTTGATATTTATATCTTTTTTTAAGCAACTTAAGTAGCGATTTTAAAAGTTCCGAAAATTGTTCACTTGCCATGTAAATATGTTATTTCGTGAACATTTTCGAAACTTTTAAATTGACTACCAAAGTTGCTTAAAAAAAGGTATAAATATTGTAACTATATTTCATCATAGTAAAGGGTTCCAAGTACGTTTACACAAATAAGTGCCAACTTAAGCGTCCAACTTTCACCACAGCAATGATGCAAACATTGCTTGTTGCACTTAGTTAACATCATTTTTCTTGCCAAAACTATTTGACCGATTTGGTTCGAATTTTCAAACTGTGTCTTATAATACTCTAGGCTATTTGATTGCAAATTTTGAGCACAATTGGACAGTTTTTGACCTATTTTTTGAGCGCTCCAAAATTACTTAGTTTTTCAGAATTTTTGTTTTTACTCATGGTTACTATTGTGGTCTTGTAGAAAATTTTATAACAAACAAGAATATAGTGGATGGTTTTTTCCTAAGTTGCATATTTCCAAAGTTATAAAGGAAAATGGTGATTTTTGCGTTTTTTCACTGTTGCATTTTTCCTGCAGCGAGCACAGGTTTTTCGAATATGCAAACTTAGCTACAGATAACTCTAACATGTCCCAACAACATATCAAAAATGCAGAACTACATCGTACTTTGCGAATTTATTGTCGAATTTGACTGGGCTAATAGGCTATCCTAGTATAAGCTGAACGTTGCCAGTAAGATACTTGAAAGCAAGTTGCTTACAAGTTGCGTGCCGCCTACGTCACACCATATTCACGTATATGAATTCGACAGTCAATGTATGTAGCCAACTTGCTTGCCAGTACTGGCTCGTGTGGCCTCAGGGTTAACCAGTGATGGTTTGCGTGGATATACATAGTACAGGGAAGTGGAATATGACGAAGGGTACTTGTTTGGAATTTATACCAAAAAATAAACTTTGGTAATAGAGTCAGTTTAAAGGTCAGGATTACTTAGATCCTTGACCACTCCAAGGGGCACAGGGCGTCAACTACCGCTACACGCCATCTCGTTCGGTTTCTGGAAATGTATTTTAGCTCTCCCCAACTTTTACCGAGCTTTTGTGATTCCTTGTCGACTGTTCTGCGCCAAGATTTTCTCTGGCCTCCAGGTCTTCTGCCATCTTGGATGAGTGGATCCCACTCCATTGCGTGTCTTGCAATAGAGTCTGCACCACGACGTAGGGTGTGACCAATCCACTGCCACTGTCTTTTCCTAATAACGATGTCAGTAGGTTTTTGGCCCGTTCTCTGAAGGATTTCTTAGTTGGAGATAGTGTTTGGCCAAAAAATCCTTAGGATGTTTCGGAGACATCTATTTTCGAAAGTTTGTAACTTTCTTATAACAGAGGCGGTCACTTTCCATGGGTGTACCATACAGTAGTACTGACTCTACGTTCGAGCGGAATAGTCGCAGCTTGCTCTTCGTACTGTAGACGTTGCTCCTCCAAACTTTAGACAGCATGCCGAAAGCAGCAACGGTCAGGATTGCTTGAATACAATTAAATAAACGGCGGTATTTCTGGATTGCTTGAATGCAATTAAGGTGTAAGGCACCATTACATAGTTTGTTTCAAGGTCACATTATTAGACTGTTAGCACCTTATTTATAGAATAAAAAAAAATTAATATGCCATCTAAAAGGTCAGAAATTGGCCAAAAAAGTCATCTAGTTTCAGTAATTGATCAGCCATAGATTTTTTTTTCATGAATTTTTAAAATTTTGTTCAGGGTCAAAACTATTTTGAGCACCTAATTTATGGGATATTCGAAAAAATCCCACACCATTTAAAAGATAACCAAATCCACATAAAAAGTCAACTAATTTCAGTAGGTACTTAAGCAGCTATAGTTTTTTTCATGTACATATGTGTGAACTTTGGAGTATTTTAAATTGTTTGTTTCTTTTTCATTAATCCTTTTTTACAAGGTATAGATACGAACAAAGTTTTAAACACTTTAAAGCTCTTTTCCATTTGACTATACAATTTGAATTTACTTTCCTTTAAGCTGCCGCTGCCACAATAAGATACATTAGGTAAATGTGAAACAAAAAAAAGGTAGAACTAAGAGAAGCAAACATTAACAATTCTGCGAAGCTATAGTAAATAATTGCACTATTATATAGTTTTTTTTTGTTTTAATGTAAAACTTTTACGGTATTGTCTCGTTGCTTGCGGTCGGATAGTAAAACTTTTTATGAATTTATTTAATGCACTTATATAATAGAAATAATTTTTCCGCGAGAAAGAGGTAAACAAAATAATAATTCCTTTATGGTATTTTTAAAAATGTTGAACTGAATTATACAGCTTAATGATGATTTTAAATTTTCCATTTAAAGTTAAAAAAAAAAAATATCAAAAGTTGTTTAATTAAATTAAAATACGATGCACGTCTACATCGCAGTAATATCCTTTTTACTTGCGTTATATGTACGTAGTATAGGGAAAGTTTAGGATTCGTAGAAAAAATCGAACTCGAGATAATAATTTTCCCTTATATCACACCAAATTGGAAGCACATCTGTCCAACCGTTTAGGCTCTAGCTCGATGCTAATCAGGACGCACAGACAAACAGACTGACAGACTTCTTGACGAAAATTACTTGTTTGGCCTTCACTTTTATCGTAATGTTAGTTTTGATTAAAACCTCGACATCTTTTTTTTTGACACGAAACCAATACTTGCCCTATTGAGCAAGTAAATTAAAAGTGCCAAAGCTCCGACTAGTTCGTAAAAATATTTTTGCTGGATGGGGGCTGTAATGCAGACAAAGATTATAGAATTTTATGCACTGCAGCAGGAAGTCTGATATTTTGTGCCATTAATAAAAACATTGCTTGGTAAACTTTTCTGAAACTTAAGTAAGGTAATAGTAACTTCATGTTGGTCAAGTGTAGCTCATCAAATTGCCTGCTCTTTAAATTTCTGTGTTCCTTGATATTAAGAATTTTGAAAAGATTTCTTCAAAAACACAGCACTTTGATAAGTGTATGACACAAGCACTTTTACTTTTATTTTTCCCTTTCGGTTTTTTTATGACTAATGTGGCATTGATTATATTGAACAAAATGTAAAAATTCTCCTCCGACTTTAAGACAATAAAATATTGCGGATTCCATAATCGTTGTGAGTTATGTATACTGTACATATATCGCCTCTATTTTAAAAGAGCCTTAAACTCCATCCCTCATTTATTACAATCCCGTTGGAGCTAGGCATCTATGCTCTAAACCTTTCATCGAAAACCATTTCTTGACATAAAATCAATACCCAACTTTGAAAAAAAATACGACGGCATATAGAGACTTTTCCAAAGGACACTGCAATCGATTTCGAAGTCCTTGAACACAATTATAAAATAACGAACAACTGGTGCACAACTCCACCAGGACTATAAACGTCCTTTCTTTTTTTTTGAATATCCCTGTATGCCTTATATAATCCTCCTGCAAGGTTTAAGCATTATTTATCTTCGTTTGAAAAAAGCACTTTCTGCGTCCTCAAAGAAAAAAACGAAACAAATTGATCAGAATAATTGAAAGAGGATATAAGTTCCAAAAAAAAAATAAGTAGAAATGGACAATTTCCTTTTCAATGGCTGACGTTGTATTCAACAGTCCTCAACTTCAACTATAGGTTAGGTACTGTTAGTTGAATAGTGCGGGCGAAGCATATATACTTGAACAGTAAATTGAATCGGATAGCCAAGCAGAAATCTGTTGACAGAGGCCAATTTACTTATTTTCTTCTTTTGAATTTTTTTTTTGCTTTGGTTCCGACCAAAATATAACGGTAAGTTAGGCATTCGGGAAAAGAAAATTCAAAAGTTGTTTGTGGAATCAAGTAATGAAATTTTTACCTTAAAAGTTGAAAATAAGAATTATTGCTGGTTAATAAAATTAATTTTTCACTATAAAAGTATTTAATTGACGAGTTTGTACCTAGGTACTCTCATAACATAAAGCGTTCGGTCTTATAAGTTATAGTTACCTTAATTTTTCTTTGAGAAATTCTGGAATTCCACTTTTCGTAAAATTTATTTGGACAATAACAGAAACTACTTTAATAAAAATCGTTCAAGCCGTTTATGAGATTTAAAAAAAAGTCAATGAATAATTTTAGTAGAACTTCAACAAAAAAAAAATGAGCACGGCTGGATCGCACAAACTTGCTCTCGTAGCTAACAACTTCTACGTAGCTTGAAGTTGACAATGTGCATATGTAGTAGTTCCATTACATAATGATATCATTAAAAAAAGTTTTAAAAAACATGTTAAAATATAAATTACTTTTTAATATGTAGTAGTAGCCCATAGCGTAATGGTTAGTGCGTTCGACTGTCACGCTGGAGGTCTGGGATCGTTTCCCAGCCTCTCGTCCACCTAAAAACTAAAAAAGTTTTTTTCAGGGCTACTGCCTCTTGCGAGGAATTGACAAATCCTCCAAGGGTATCACTTGTCACGAATAAGTGCTTCTCGTCTAGTCGTTCGGATTCGGCACAAAATTTTAGGTCCCTTCCATTCCTGTCGAAAGGCGCACACAGGAATGGTTGCGAATTGTTAGTCACTAGGCCCTGGTTCTTCATGAGTGGTTGTGCCACCCGATTTATTTATTTTTTTTTATTATGTAACTGTTTTTAAGATTTCTTTGGGAAAATTACGTTAGATACAATCATATTTGTAGAACAATTTTGTTTTCTTACACTTACCGTTTTGAAGATATTTGGCAGAAACCTATTTGCATGAGCTTTGACTCCTTATACTGGAATAAGAGAGTATCGTATTGATGAGGATTTTTCTCAGATTATAAGCAACCAAAAAGAATACCATTTTCTTGACTTGAATTATGTGCTTTATGTTATTCCCACCAAAGCGAAATCTGATATTTTTGCAGGGAGCTTTAGATTTTCAAAATTTGTGTCATCACAAAAACTATGATATCGCAAAACTAAATTTTTAATTTATGTAATTTATCCCTACACCACGTTAGCGTGCGATAAGGTATGTGTTTTATTTATTCAAATTTAAATGTAAAAAAAAGACATAAGTATTCTCCGTTTTTACATGTTTGTAGATGGAATTAGAGCTCATAATTAACATGGAAAAGAGTTTTCAACTGTATGGTTAAATTTAAATTATGAAACTCGAATATTTTGGCTGATTTAAGCTCACTTACAGATATTATTAAAAAAGTGGCACCGCAAAACATATCGCTAAATCATCGGACAACCTTTAAGCAAAAATGGTTTGATATTGACTGCTTGACAGCAAGGGACCAATCTTTTAAGTTTCTAAAGCTTCTAAGGTCACGCAACCTAGAAATATTTAAAACTTACTACTACTAAAAAAAAAGCCTTTAAGCAATTGAATATTGCAATGATCAATAACACCCGTTGCTCTGCAGACTTCTGGAAGGCTGTTAAGCACTTACATAGAAAAATAAATACCATAACTTTAGGCTTACAAGCATCAAATCTTAGAGAACATTTCAGAAGTCTCCTCAATACCACAGCAAGGGCACCTCTGGTACAATTCGCTCCGCCTCTGGTTTTGGATGAATACCTTGATCCTCCGTTTTCCATAGAGGAAGTTAAAGATGTTATTGCGAAGTCTAAAGTCAATTAAGCGCCCCCCTTTCGAATTTTATAAATACGCCACAGACGACTTCGTTGCTCTACTTGCCAGTGCGTTTAACCGAATTTTCGAAAATGCTATACTTCCCGAAACTTTTAAGAAAGCTATAATTTTTCCGCTTCACAAAAAAGGAAACTACGAGGATCCAACAAATTATAGAGAGATTTCCTTTCTTAATACGTGTGCTAAGCTGATTGCCGGTTTGATCTATAGAAGACTGGCACAATGGGTAGAGGACAGAAACATTTTATCTGAGTTCCAGGCCGGCTTCAGACAAAAATACTCAACGATTGACCATATATTTTCACTTTCCAACATTGTAGATTAATTTAAAAAGAAGCAAAAGAAATTATATGCGTTCTTTGTCGATTTTCATTCAGCCTTCGACACTATTGATCGTGAAGCTCTTTTCTACAAGCTATAAGTGATAGGTGTGACAAATAAAATTATATGTATTCTGTGAGCAATATACGATAACAACATCGCATACGCTTGGGATGGAGGGACCATATCTGAAGAGTTTTAAACAACTATGGGTCTCAAGCAAGGTTGTATCTTGAGTGCTTTGCTTTTCATCATGTTTATCGATGACATTACACGGGAAACAAGAGGTGGAATAACTGTGGGAGGAGTCACTTTCCCTGCACTTATGTACGCAGACGATATTCTCTGTTTTTGCAGATACTGTCGATAAAATTCAGATGATAATAAATAGGCTCAGTGCATACTGCAATAGATGGAATTTAAAAGTGAACCTGCAAAAATCAAAAATAATAGTGTTCCGAGGTGGAGGTGGCACGCAAGCACGTAGCGAAAAGTGGTTCTATAACGGAGAAGCAGTTGAGATTGTATGTGAGTACAAATACCTGGTAGTTGTGATTACGCCAAACATAAAAATGAATAAGCACTTAGAAGGAAAATTAGCCGAGGCGAAAAGAGCAATCTCTTCGTTATGGGAGCAGTGCATAAAGAGCAAACCCATTGAGCACAGTGCAAAATTGAAGTTGTTTCGGTCCACAGCAACTTCAATCCTCCTCTATGGTACCCAATTATGGGGTTATTGCTCATTTGAAGCGGTCGAAAAATTCCTTCGATATTTTATTAAAAGGATCTTCCGACTGCCAACAAATTCGCCAAACTATATGTTGCATTTGGAAACAGGGACACCACCTTGATTATGGATACCATTACGATGCATTTTAACTGCATTGTTAAATTTATGGATGATAAGAGAATTCCAAAAATCATCCTTAACGAAGTATTTCGTATGAAAGAAAACATGATAGCAGAATGGGAGAACCTTGCCACGCTATGCGATACTGATCTGGAATTAGTTCCAAACGAACAACCGTCTCAGTTTAGAACCAAGTTCAACAAGTTACTTGACAATTTTGGAAGAGTCTTGTACGAGAAATACTCATCAGAAGCCAGTTCCTCTTTATTCAGATGCTTTTACAGTCGTTTAACTTAACATCAAACTTCACATACCAAAATATATTTGCTTAACTGTACCTCAGTGCATAAAATAAGCATTATTTTTAAAGCAAGGGGAGAGTTGTTGCACTTGAATTGTATGCCACACCGACCTGATCTACCTATAATATGCAGTCTTTGCAATATGAAAGCGCGTGAAGATATTTATCACTTTCTTGCTATACGCCCGATCTTAAGGGAATTTCGATGGAGATGCTTCAGCAAGCCCAGCCTGGACGAAATTGAACTTCTCAGTATACTTAAAGGAGAGGAAGTGTGGGATGCTCCTTATAGTTATGTTGCTGCACTGCACTACAATATGGAAAATGTATAATTGAAGGAGATTTTTAATATTAAAATAATACAAGCTTATGTTAAGTATATACAGTTATTGTTGTTTCTATTATATGCATAATGTATTTATATTTAATATGTCAGTCTGGTAGACGGCCCTATAGGCCAAACCAATGATACTTAAGTTTAAATAAATCATGTTATGTTTGATATTATGAAATAATAAAGAGTCATAAAAACTAAACTAACTAAACTTATACTTTTGGACATTTCAAGAAAATCTGTAGCAAAACTGTGTGGGCGAATGTGAAGGTTTATTTTAAAATCCCTGAAATCTGAGATTGCGCTTCGGTAGGGATGAATTCGAAAAGTTCTTTTAATTAAATGCGAAATCTGCTTGTCTAAATGACTACATACAAATGTTTGAGTCTAGTACACAAATGTGTTCAAAAGTAACAATTCCAGCTACAAATCAAGTTCAACAATAAGCGGTCACAGACACTAACCACATATGTGTGTATTCAGGAAACCAGACTACCAACAAAACGTACCGACAATAAAGCCGTAACTCAACTCTTTCAAATTTAATGCAAATGAAAGAAGACTATTCACAAACAGAATACCTAGTTATACTAACAGATGACAACACAATGATCTATCACTTCCTTCATGATCAAGCAATAAATAATTCCCAAATGTTTATACAATTTTAATTCTTTTGAATATCAAAATTCTACAAAATTCTAAAAATAAAAAATGTTTGTTATTAATTTATCATACATTCGTTCAATCCAAAACAATTAACCAAAGCAATGAGTTCCATTGAAATGTGTTGAATTAAATTGAACACAAAAAAAAATTGTTTTCAATTCAAAAATGATCTTACCACAAAAAATGTTGTTTGTGTTTATTTCTAGCAAATATTTACCCTCACTTTCAGGCCATCAAAATACGTCAATGCTTTAGTTATGCTTTTCAACGAACAAATGAGAACAACAAATGTGTCGATTGTCAGCTAAACTAACACACGTCATCGTTTCGAGGGAATTTCCCGAAAGCATTCGCGCCAACAATAAAATCAACCCGATAAATAATAGCAGAGTGTTACAGTGTCTAGTAATTTAATTCAAATTATTTAAATCAGACCTCATTCAAATATGTCTCCCCTAACTCCTCATTAGCCCTGCCATAGTGGAATCAAGAATATAGCATCAATTCAAGAAGTGAAATCATAGACAATCTCTTAATTTTGCAAACTAAAACAACGAACGTTTGTTATGAGAACGATCGCCCGCCAGTCGGCGGCGAGGGGCAGATTCGAGAAATCAAAATGCCCAGAGGCTATGAGTGTCTGTGCAAGCTGTGTCCGACTCCCTCGGTGAATTAATTAGTTTGCGACAAAAGTGGCGTCAAATCGATCAACAACTTTAGTCTTTATTTGCTAGGTGTATAGTATATACGTGCAACGTGGTTCATGCAACCATTCGCAAATTAACAACAGGCTGCGATTTTATTCAAGGTGATATCAATTGCGCAAACCATTTCGTTCGACTTGTTCTGATGGTCGTTGTCGATGTTGATGGGGCAGCCGCAAATTGCTAGAGAGTCTGATGTGCTTGCTGTCCGATCCGATCCGCCAAATGCCCTGCATGCCTTTCTATTATGTACAAAGTATGTAGAATTGTAGATGGCGCAGCACTCCGTGGATGCATGCAGTGTAAATTGAAAAATTAGATCAAAAGTGTAAGTAAACACTTCGGACGTGTAAGGCGCTGTGCTGGTGTTTTTTTTTGGCACGGTCAGTCGGTGCGGCAGCCGGCAGTGCAAATGCACCTCAAATGTATAGTGCGAAATGAAAAACTATAAGTTGACTGATGAATGAAGCTATGACGTAGGTGGATATATTGGATGTTAAGTGGTTTATTAGGTATAGTTCAAGAGATAACAATGCGAATTATACATAAAATCATATGAATTATTTTTTTTTGCATGATGAAGATGGAGGACCTGCAGAATTACCTCATATTTGAAGTCGCCAAAAAAACACCAAAACATTTTCAGTCTAACTAGGTTTTGACTTCACAAGAATATGTCCGACCTTTTTTCCCTCATTACAGTCGCTTTAATATTTTAGTTTCAATTCATATATAGTCTAAGAAATATAGGATCTGAACGGGAACAAATTAATTCATGAAATTTTACTGCTGGTATCGACGCATGATTGTATCCTCAACAACATATCCAAAGTCCCCCGAAATCCCCGCATTGGCTTTTTGTATAGACGCATTTAAAGAGGAGGAGAGGGGGCGGTGGTAGTTTATCAAGCTGAAAATTTTGTTATATTGCAATCTAATCATCGGACACATGTTTTAGGGTGCTTTTCAGCGCTGATTCTAAAGATGCTACCAACTTACACGAAAGGAAAAAGTGTTGAAACAGCACTCCACAAGGTAGTAGGCATAGCAGAAACAACACTTAAGAACAAAGAGTACACTCTAGCTGCTTTTCTGGACATTGAAGGAGCTTTCAACAATGTACAAAATGATGCGGTAAAAAGAGTTCTTGTATACCTTGAAGTAGATAATTCCCTCATAAACTGGATTATCTGTATGCTAAAATACAGACGGATTTACTCAGAACTAGGGGATGCACAGATCAAAGTATCCACATCTATGGGGACTCAACAAGGAGGACTTCTCTCACCACTTTTGTGGATATTGGTTATGAACGAAATCCTGATCGAACTGGAACACAGCGGTGTCAATGTAGTCGCCTACGCAGACGACTTGCCGCTGCTAGCGACTGGTAAATTTCTTTCCACAACCAGCGAACAGATTAACTACGCTCTGTCGAAAGTTTGTAGCTGGTCGAGGAAATGTGGACTCTCGGACAACCCGCAAGAAACGGAACTGGTACTTTTTACTAACAAAAGGAAAATACCAGATTTTGCCCTACCATCAATAGATGGAACCCGACTTAGTCTTTCAGAGCATGCCACATATCTGGGCGTAATTCTTGACAAAAAGCTTAACTGGGGTTTGAACACTAAAGAAAGAGCCAAGAAGGCCATGATCGCTTTTTACTCCTGCAACAGGATCTTTGGTAAGACCTGGGGTCCAAACCCTAAGATCATAATGTGGATGTACACGGCCATTATAAGACCGATCCTTACAGGTAGCCTGGATTAGTGGAGCGCGATGGACAAAGAAACTAATTGCAAAACGCTTAATAAAGTTAAAAGACTAGCATGTATAGGAATTACAGGGGCAATGAGATTTACACCCACTGAGGGAATAATAACAATACTCAACCTAAAGCCCCTAGATCTACTTGTACAAGAAACTACGGCCTACAGCGCCCTAAGACTAAGCCAAACCAATAGCTGGAAAAGAAACTCGGTAGGTCACGCACAAATTATGAATACATTTACGGAGGGGTATGTATGCACAGACTACACAACACCCAGTACAGATTTTGAAAACCCGTTTTCTGTCTCCATCCCCACAAGAGAGGAATGGGATGCTGGTTTATAACAATCAGATGAACCGGCGGTAGAAATATACGCCGATGGATCGAAGATGGATACGGGTGTAGGTGCGGGATTCTTTTTCAGAAACCCCCAATTTAACCAAATCTTTTAGACTCCCCGACTACAGCAGTATCTTCCAAGTGGAGGTTCTGGTAGTGATTAAGGGTGCCGAGCTAATATTAATGATGGCCATACAACGAGCTGATATCACTTTTTACATTGACAGCCAGGCGGCGATCAAGGCCATCTCTGCCACAGAAATCAAATCCAAACTGGTTTCATGCTGTCGTGAAGAGCTAAGAGTTCTTGCCACACAGCACAACATCAGACTCTGTTGGGTCCCTGGACACTGTGGAATTGAAGGTAATGAAAAAGCCGATGAACTGGCAAGGACTGGTTCATCGTTAGATCCAAGCCTAACAGACTCCATTGTTAAAATTTCACCCTGTGCCATTAAACAGGCGATTAACAAGAAAATAGTGGAACTTACCAATGACAGGTGGAACTCATTTGCAACTTGTACCACTACAAAGAATCTGTGGCCCAGCTACAATAAGAAAAAAACAGACAAAATTATGAATCTGAAAAAGAGATCCCTGCATCTTCTGATAGGAATTATCACAGGACATAATCTCTTAGGGTATCATAAAAACAAAATGGGACTTAATACTGTAGACCTATGCAGAGGCTGCGGAGACAAAGAACTAGAGGAGGACACCCTTCACTACCTAAGTCATTTTCCGGCACTCTGCAACGTAAGGAAAAAATTTTTGGGTAGCTACTTCTTTAACGATTTAGCAGAAATCTCGAAGTCAACAGATAATAACATCTTAAATTTAATGAACTTCATCAACGCCTCGAAATGGCTCGATGCTCCATAGGATTTCATAGGTAATTTATTTTAAAGGGATGGTCCAATCCATCGGGGTATCACAGAGGATCAACATTGATCTAAGTGTGACGGGAACAAGATCTACCGGCAGCCCATCTTCCTAACCTAACCTATATCTAAATGAAATAAAGTTTAGGAAAAAGGCACATGGGCGTACTTTCTAAACATGGGCGCCAGGAAATTTTTAGGCGAAATTTCCAAACCAAGTTAGTAAGCTGTAATAGAACTTTGTTCCGAGCTTTTAACTTCTTATTATTTGGGAAACCTTTCTTATTATAGCTGTAAAACCCTAAATTTGTTTGAAAAAAATGTAGAGTTACAAAGAATTATTGACAAAGAATTATTGAATAAAGAACAAAAGCCAACTTAACGACCTTCACCACCGAAAATTGCCGTAAGAGGCCAAAGTGCCGATATATATCGGTTTGAAAGAACAAAGGTATCGATTGCATAATTTACGGTATGAAACACAAAAGAAATTCTACCGGCAACAATCAATCAAATAATTAATTTAACTTTTCTCAAACTTATGGAAATCACTCAATACAATACTTAGCTTTTTTTCATAATGCCCCTTCCTGACACTTTGATTCTCCAAATGCAAAAATCTCAGCTGTCCTACGCTGCTAAAATGTTGCCTGTTTCTTTTCTTTTTATTAAAATAAAATACGCAAGAAGAATAACTAGTGACTCCAATTATTTTTCTGCTCACAACCTTTAAAAACTTATAAACCCGGTAATATCAAACTATGTCAAATTATCTAAATCACAAGTTCCGTTTTGAAAAATTGTTTTCTCTTCTAAAGTAGATCTTTCTCCGTTAAAAGCTAACCAAGCAGTGTCTTTTTTCAGAAACTTCTCGCACCACATTCAGCTGTGTTTTTCCCCTCATTCCGTCACCATAGACCAATTCAGTCACAGTGCTCGTCGGTCATGGTCTAAGTAACCCATTATGCCCATTGGCTAGAATGGGTTGCCATTTTTGAATCGCAGCTGCGCTTATCTCTTCGTGGGGGCTATAATTCAGCTCCCACTTCCTATAATTTCACTACTTTCTCGGAGAACAACAATTCTTCAAAGGGCCACATTTTAATCATTACTAGTATTAAAAAAAAATAATTGTCAAAATGAATGTTACTTTCTGTTTCACAAATTAACATAGAAGGAAGTTACTATTGCCGATAGATTCCCCCTGTTAAAGAATTTTTACTTGCGATATACGTAGTATAGGGCAAGTTTAGGATTCGTGCAAAAAAAAAAGTTCGAGATAATAATTTTCCCTAACATTACGATGATAGAGAACGCGACAAAAGTGGGTCTCGCAATTCTGTCTGTCTGTCTGTCCGTCTGTCTCTCCGTGTGTCTGTCCGTCTGTCTGTCTATCTGTCCATCTGTCTGTCTGTACCTCGACCTGCAGCCTAAACGGCTGAAGCAATTTTCTTCAATCTTTGAACTTAAGGTTCTTATGGGATTCCCTAGAAGGAAAATTGAATTTTTTTTAGCTCAAAAAACAACGGTACCTGTCATACAACCTGTTAAGTATTATAATTAATTTCTGTGATTGTGGCAACACCTTGACTCTATATTTAACTTTATTAATGATCTTGATCATTAAGAACAGTAGCGGATCTAGGATTTGGCTGTGGGGGGGGGGGGGGCTTGGTAGATCCAGTTTGAGACATTAATGGCCAGTTTCACAAGTTAAACTACAATTTATATTTAAACTTAACTCAGCATTTGATTCGGTTTCAAAGTTAACCTTGAACTTAGATAATTCTGTAGTTCTAGTTAAACGAATGTACTCTGCCATTTAAACTTTATAGCGTAATAGCCGGCAGCAATTTTTGGGAGTGGATTGATAACCAAAATATGAGTATGATGGTTTGTAGGTGCATATATCGCGGTATCAAAAACAACCGTCTCTCAGGTTTCTTTTTCATCGTTTTGCGGGGGTGGGGGTTTAAAAATAACGATTTTCCAGTTTAATTTGTCAGAGGTATTACCACTTCAATAAATTTAAAAAAACATATTATTTTTTTATTACACATTAAACAGTTATATAAATAATTGAATTTTGGCATTCCCACTTTTCCTTTTAGAATAGCCTTGTTTTTTGTGCATTTATATCAGCTTCTTTCCCCGGTTTAAAATGATTTCAATATTACATACAATAACATCTGTAGTATTTAACATTTAAAATATTTTTAAGTGGAGATAGAAAATCAATTTTCAGCCACGTCAAGCTTTGAACCACCAAAAAAAAAAAAATCTGTCAGTAAATTTGTACGTCAGACTAGAGGGACTGCAAATATTCACACGCATGATTTTCTGAGTGGCCAGAGAAAACTCAGATTTTGATTTGTTGTTCCCAAATTCTTCACGGGATTTAGCCCCAATTTCGTTTTTTGCAAAGTTAGCGGAGTTCATAGGGTGAATTATTTTTTCGTTTGGCATGTTAATTGTTAAGCCCCGACCCCGTTTTTTCAATTATCTCTTTAAGCTTTAGCCCCAACTTGGACTTGACAGTCCCTTGAGTCAAGCCCAAAAACTTTCTGGAATAAGTTAAGTTTCAAAGGAATTATTTGCTTAGCCCCGACTACATTTTTTGTCCAATTCTTGTCAAGCCCTACTCGCGAGCTGTTTTTTTTTTCTGTCCCAATTTTCTGTCAATTACCCGTAGCCCCGAACTTGTTTTTTGTACAATTCCCTTCATAATTCAGCCCCAACCTTATTAATTTGGGGCTTAGAAAAAAAATACGTAGCATATAAATTGCGTAGCCCCAGCCTCGATATTTTTTCTGACTCCTGATTCTGATTTCTTTTCTTTTCTGTACAATACATAACACAACTCATATACGAAAATTGATTTATTTCAAAAACGGCTCTAACGATTACGAGGTACTTAAATTACTAAAATAAATAATTTGGTGGAAAAAAAATTTTTATAACGGTTATTAACGGTACTTTTCATACAACCGATTTTTTGGTTTTCAAAGGAGAATGCCCAAAAATTTATGGGTGAAAAACCCTGAGTCGATTAAGAAAAGGCATATATGGTTTGAAAGGGCATTAGTTGTAGATAATAAATATGGAATTATTTTCTTAAAAAGTTATCCCCGGAACTGGCTATGACCATTTCTATTTTTTTTTTTTAACAAAGTGTTTTTCCATGTAAAAAAAGTAAACAGTAACATATTTTCATATTGTGGTTGATCCATGCTATTAAAAAGGTCAGCTACAAGTCACTAAAATCTGCAGCCATAAGATGATTGTCCAAAATGGCGGTTGTCACATATATTGGTACACAAAAGTTTAATTATAAAAATAATGAATGAAAAATCTTAAATGATAAGAATTCTAATCAGTTTCCATTATAAAAAGTGAGAAGGTAGAGTCGCTATATGAGTTTGCATTTACCACTGTATATAAATGCATCAATCTTTATTTCGCACCGCATACCGGTTTTTAATCACAAGAAACTCGTTACTCACAAAAGTGCTACTTTGTGCAACCGTTTGCCGCTATGGAGTCTGTCGTAACAATCAAAAATAAAGACCCTTATTTCTTTACTGCACATGTTGCTGTAAAATTCCGAAATGAAAACGGAAAAACTAAGAACTTTTCAACGACAATGGTAAAAGTCCGAAATGGTTTGTTTTTATAATTTTCTTTTTTCACTGATTTCTTGGACAAGAGTAATTTCCATATATTGTAACCCCGAAAATTCCAAAACAAAATATAACGTCCGCCACGCTTGTAACCATTTTTTTTTTTGAAAACTTGTGTTGTGAAACTTTGCCTTTTTGAATTTTTTTTTTCAAAACTTTGTTTTTGAAGCTTCGTGTTTCGAAACATTTTTAAACTTCCATGTGTCCAATAGATATGGAGGTATTTTATTTTATTCGACAACGTTTTTTCTGTTTTGGCGTTAGCAATTTTGTAGACATGCAAAAACACCTTACTATTAAAAATAAATAAATTGTCATAGTTTGTCCCGGGGATAACTTTTTAAGAAAATAATTTCATATTTGCTATCTACAAACAAAGCCCTTTCAATCCATATATGATTTTTTTAATCGACGCTGGGTTTTTTTTGGACATTCTCCTTTCTCGTTAACTACTGCACCGATTTCAACCAAAATTTTGGTACAAAAGCTCGCTTACAATTGTAACAATTTTGCATTTAAAAATTTTCGAAAAAATAATTTATTGATTTTTAAAAAAATATTAATTTTTTTTTTTGAAAATTCAATATCTTAAACGGGCTAATGATTTTTTTTTAATTTCGTGAAAAATTGTAGTTGATTAAATACTTAAAGTTGGCATATATATTTTATTTTAAAAAAAATTTCAAGATTTTTTATATATAAGAAATTAATTTAAAAAAAACCGCTCAAACGATTTTTGAATATTTTTTTCATAAATTCATATTTATTAAACAAATCAGATGGCTTTTTTTGAGCTCTATCTGTTTTAGCTATTAAAATAACTAATTTATAATAATTCATATAGTAATCATTTATATTTTCAATTGTTATGTAACCAATAAATATTTACATTGTCTATTTGAAGCTACGTTAAAGTTGTAAGCGTTAAAGAGTTAACTCGGAAAATTCAAAGAAATTTCCCAAATTATGTGAATGGACTGCAAAAAATGGATATAAAAAGTTGCGTCACTTGATTGAGGCCATTCCAAAAATTGCTTGGCAAAAAATAACATCGCCGATTTTTTTCAAACAAAAGATTAAAATATTTAAGAAAGGATAGAAAACTATATTTTATATGAAATTTCGGGTTAAAATGGGCCCTGGAAACACGTCGACAGTACTAGAAAGAGGATCAATAGATGCTTTAAAGGAATTGTGATTCTCAGGCCGACAAAAAGCTAGGAGACCGAACAGAAGTAAGACCATTGTCAACAACTATCTAGCAGACACTGAAAACTATGAAAAAAAAAAACAAAAAGGACGCACAGCTCAAGCAACAACAATCCGATAAAAGCGACTCATTCAGCGGCTAGCTTCAAATTCCACACTATCAGAGCATAAGATAAGGTCAAAAAGTGGGGTATCAGCCAGTATTTCGACGGTTTTAAGGATAATTAAAACCAGTGGTACATCAAGAGTATGAAAATCAAAAAGAAACCGGATCTACGGCAGCTACATAAGGAACTACGGATGAATTTCACCAGGGAGCATGTTGCCTGTAGAAACGCATGGAAAAAGGTTGTCTTTTCAGGTGAAAAAAAGTTTAATATTGACAAACCCTATGGTTACAACTTTTATTTTCAGAATTAAAGAAAAGAAGAACTTATTTTGTCAAGACATCACAGTCATACATCAGGTTTTATGGTGTGGGGAGCTATCACCTATTATGGAACATTTGAATAGGAATTTATAACTACAACAATGATCGGAAATAGTTACAAATGGCTGCTGTAACGGGTATTTCCAAAGCTAAAGGATATTCTGGAACCTCTACCTTGGATATTCTATACCACATCCATACAAGACAACGCCCTTATCCATACTTCTTGGGAAGGTAGCTGGATGCAGTTGGAAAATGTTGGACTTTTATTACCATGGCCACCCTATTCACCGGACTCAAACATCATCGAAAACGTTTGGGCCTGGCTATCTCGAAAAGTTTCTGATGCTGGTAGACAGTTTGGAGATAAGGACGTCTCTGTCGAAGCTAACTGCGATGCCTGCAGCCAGATTTCACTGTATTATTCCATATAACTGTATTATTTAGTTCCAAGCCGTCTAATAAAGCTTATTTCAAAAAATGGAGGTCAAAATCATTATTAATTTACAAAAACATAATACATTAATGTTTAAAAACAAAAAAAAAAGTAAAAATTTTTATAGTTTTGTTCATTTTTTATAAGATTTTTCAAGTGGCCTCAATCAAGTGAAGCATTTTTGTATACCCATTTATGCAGTCCATTCTTATAACTTGTGACATTCCTATGGAATTTCTAAGTTACCCCTTTAAATTTATACTTTTTTATTGCTTAACCCTAGAAAGGCAACCATATTTTTTAGGACGTTACAGGTAACCATTCGTCGAATCGACGAAGTGGTATTCAACTGCACTGTTAAAGAAAAGTTATTAACTTATTCCAGTGAAGTTAAATAATTTATATTTATGATTGTTTTTTTTTTTTGTGGGAAAAGGAAAAAAATAGTTATTTTAAGCAACTTGAGTAATTATTTTCGAAAATGGTCTTTGAACACATTGGTTTTGAGATCACTTGCATTTTTATTTCCATAAAAACGTGTGTTTTTTTTTTTTTAGTAAGAACTTAAAGTTAATTCATTAAATAATAGAACAAAATAAAAATAAAAAATAAAAAAAATATATTTCATCATTAGGTGCAGATGTGAACTTTATGCTCTCCATCACATGCTAGCATCACACTTATTGAACGTTGACTTAGTCATACGTGGTTTTGTGTAGGTACATAAAATATTTGTAAGTTGTTTGTGTCCTCCCTTAACGGTTTCTTACTTTTGGGAGTAAATGTTTCAATATTAGATATATTAGCGGGTAAAATTGGTGCTTTTCGAGCACTAAAAGTTACATTAAAGGTAACATTCGTCGTTTCGACGAACATTGGCGCCGTTTTTCGATAAAAAAAAAGCATTTTCCCAAGTAGGTACGCCACCGAACGTCTACACACCACAAGCACTTAGGGAATACTAGGGTTACACGGATATAGAATGCAATCGAATCTAGGAGTAAAGAGAAAAATGAAAAAGTAAAATTGATGTTCGTCGAATCGACGAAGGATACCTTTCTAGGGTTAATATATTTACCTACTCACAGGTTTCAAAAATTAACAGGAAAAATATTTTTCCAACAGGTACGAGTATTTATCGAGAAAAAACGGTTGTGAAAATAGTGGCCTCAAACAAGTGACAGGTAGTGTACATAGTTGCCTCAAAAAAATCACAAATTCAAGCTATTCATAATAGCACAGTTTTTTTTAACATTTTTCCTAACTCCTATCAGTATATAGGTATTAATTATTTAAGCCAATTATTAAAAAAACAGACTAGTGGCAAAAAAATACTATGAATCAGGATAGTGCACTTTAAACAAATAGGCTCTTCTAGCTAACAACTTTCACGTAGCTAGAAATTGATGATGCACATGTGTATTGGTTTCATAACTTTATGATATCATTAAAAAAAAATTATTACTATAAACAAGTCAAAAAGATGATTTTTCTTAGTCACATTTTGTTAAAGCGCTTTAATAAATTTGTTTAAACTGCTTATTTTTGTAGCAAATCTATAGTCCTAGAAAAAGTGTATTAAGCTTAATTTTCAAGTTCGGCTTAGTTTTCGAGTTATATACTAACAATATTGAAAAATGACCAGTGATGTTAGTCGGTAGAGCAAAATTTGTAGGGTAACTTCCAAAAATGAAAACTCAAGACACCGGAGAATTTTAAACAAAACTTATTTTATTAGAAACAAAACGGAATTGGTATTACAAAGTTATTTACATCTTTAAAACTTCTTCTTAGTATTTTATTGATAATATGTCTTTTTCCTTTTATGCGGGCAAAAGTAGGCAGTAACTGATGAAGGAAAAGAATTATAATCACCAAAATCCCAGAAAGAAAGGCAAGTAATAAAAAGCGGTATGAAGATACTTTTCCTGGTCAGGTCGAAAGTGATTTGATACTGAAAACTGAATTTGATTCTCCTTTTATAGTGAGACAAATGAAAAAATTATTTGAAAACTAGTAGGCTTTGAGATTATTTGACAATATTTTAGGAAAAATAGAAATGCAGAGAAGATGAGTTGGGGTCGAAATTCTGTATGGTCAAAATTCTGTTTTCAAAATTCAGCATTTCAAAATACTGTTTTTAAAAAATTCTGGTTATACAAAATTCTGTATGAACAAAATTCTGTATTCTAAAATTCTGTATGATCAAAATTCTGTATCAGCAAAATTCTGTATTTCAAAATTCTGTTTTTCAAAATTCTATATTTAAAAAAAAAATCGTTTTGATAATGTAAAAAAGTGCGCACTTTTTAACATTATCAAAACGATTTTTTTTTTTAAATACAGAATTTTGAAAAACAGATTTTTTGATAAAAAGCTTGTTGCTGCAGACAATACCTCGCTTCTTTGCTTATAGATTTGAAGATTAGAACATTTTATAACTGCTGCCAGCTTTGAAAAAATGATATGCCTACTGCGAGACATCAAGTTGAGCTCTCTCCTGCCTTTTAGAATTCAAAGAAAATAACAGAAGTATTCAAAAGATGCAAAACAACATTGAGACTTGGCATCAGAATGTATAACTCTTGTTTAAAAACAAATACGACTTTAATTCGCATAAATATACTAGATTCAGATTAATGATAGTATATGGACACTCGTAAACGATGTTGTGCGTTTCTCAATATTTGTAGAACCGAAGTTGGATATATACTCTTGGAATACCAATATATGTCTATAGTCAAATACGAGATTCAAAATATGGTTTATTGAATTTAAAAACGGATCTGATTTCGCAAACGCCCAGGTGGGAAGGGCAAGAATGGGGATCACATTAAAAAAAGGAAAACTAGATTCTGAAAATGAGAAAATTCGACATAATGTATGTAGTATTATGAGAAAGAGACCTGATTTGAGTAACATTTCCTGTTTGACGGAATACGTTTAGGCGGTGATCTGGAATTATTTTTCATAATTTTTTTAATTCACATTTATCAATAGAAAATTATTGTTGTTTTTGTTATGTTAATTCTTCTTTAAAATACTGAATTTGGCATAAACAGAATTTTGCAAATGCAGCATTTTGGATATACAGAATTGTGGACTTACACAATTTTCAAATACAGAATTCTGAAATACAGAATTTTGGTCATACAGTATTTTAAAAAAAATTTCAAACAGAATTTTAGCCATACAGAATTTTAAAATCCAGAATTTTGACCCGCTCCCAAAGAGGATTTGATTATTCACAAAAGTATAGTCAAAGAAGATTTGAAGTCAAACTTTCATACAAAATAATTATATAATTCAAAGTATATAACTGATTGTTGTTAACCCGAGTTTTAGACAAGCGAGTAGAACTAGTAGCATTTGTATCATAGTGTTAGTTTTATGGATGTATGTGTGACTAGTAGCTCTCTGCGCGTTTTGTCAACTAGTATGATTTTTTAAAAATATTTCATACAGAAAAATATACAAATTATGGAAACTATGGAAACAAAACAAATAAATGAAAAAAATACACTACACTAGTAGGATAACTGGCAGGCTACTCGAAGGCAAAAATATTATACTATTTGGGCTACTAGTTGGCTCTCTCCTGATACACTAACACACATAAACGCTACTAGACCTACTCGCTTGTCTAAACCCCGGGTAAGTAAAATACAAGTATAGTCAAAGGCAGATTTCTGAAGTTCTTAAAATAATAAATAAATTACAATAACGGGTTGTTATAAACATCTTTTTTATTTAAAAGTTCAAAATAAGCGAGTCATTTAATAAAAACAAGTGGCTTAAAATTCAGAATGCGGATAAATCAATAGAGCATTTGCCAAAACTTTAGTTAAGATAAATCATGACCATCACTCTTAACGATTAGACAACAAAAATCCCCCTAATAATTTCTGTTCTTTCAGCCTTTTTTTATACATTCCCACTGGACTATTTCGCCAATCCATGATGGCAAGTAGCTTATAGTTACACTCTAGTTATTAACATCAAGTAACGAGCGTTTTTCTCAGCGAACTAATAAAAGGGTCTTAGGCGGGCGAATGAAAATAAATCGTTTATGGCAATTTAGTGCGCTACTTCCCTTTTCGCACTATGAAATCAGATGAAAGAGATTTTGTTTATGTTTTCTTTTAAATTCCCTAAAAAAATCTCTTGTATCTTTCACATGACGAAAAAAATTGCTGGAGGCTTTTGTGTATTGCCTAGTAATGTCTTTTGATTGAAGGCACACTAAGGGCATTAAGAGAAGGAATGCGATGGAAATCTGTTTACCGGGGAGATTTTGTTCACTCATATTAGTTCGTGTCCTACCCGCCTAGAATCTGCAAATTACAAGAAACTTACTTCCTTCTCGTCAAAAGGGACTTATTTCACTTTGCTGTTTCTTAAAGTGGCGTTTCTGACCATATTAACCTTTTAAGAGACAGTTTTTTAGCCAAAAAGCGCTGCACTGTAGTAGCACTGTTTTACCCCTATGTGTTGCATGAAAAGTTCACATAAATATTTAAATTTTATGTATACCTGAATCGATTTAATTGAAAACAGCTGTCTTACCTGAAAAAGAAAAAAAACAGAAAAAGATTTAAAATTAGTATGTTGTAGTAAGCCATTTAAATCAAATAGGTATATTGACCAAAAATAACAAAAAATAAAAATAATAAAATAAAGGAATATGAAAGAAGGAATTCATGAACTTATACTTTTCCTGTCGCAAAAAACAAATTTACTATAATTCATTAAAAAAATGCTTTTAAAGGAATTTCTCAACAAAAAGGTTAATTTCTAGTCAATATCTATACCTATTTTGTATACAAACTTTTCAAGTTAACATTTTCTATCAAAATAAGCAAAAAAACACTTTTTCTTGATATTCCCAAAAATTTATATAAATACATAAAAATGGAACCTTTCATTTTCACAAAGAAAAACTTTTGAAGCATGAAATGACTTCCTTCCTTTTTACCATCAAGAATGGCTATATTTTTGCATCACGAAAGGTAAAAAGCTGTCATCCACTCATTCGTCTTTTGTCTTTCATTTCATATCATTTTCAACTCTCTGATGTGTGTTGGGATAATGAAATGGACATTGAGACTGACTTAAGCAAAACTTTTTGCCAAGGAGCAAAAAACTAATTCTTAATATCCCCCGATGGACCAGTTTCACACGGATGACAACCATTTTGTAGTCCAATGATAGGTACGAGTACAAAGGCATACATATGGATTATATATCCGACATAAAACATTTTATCACCCAGGAAACTTCATTTATACTGAAGGGAAAATATTCCAATAGATTTGTACATTATTATGTGTCTGTGTGTGTTTTGAAAATGAAGTAACTTTGTAAGTATGTATGTGTGTGTTTGTGGCTCAAAAGTGATGTAATATAATGTCAAATAGGACAGTGTGATATTGCAACAGATGTGGGAATTGTTAAGGAGAAAATGACATTCCTCTGGAGGACTCAACTCATCAAATGTTAGGTGTGTACTTTGAAGAGACATATATCAATGGTAGTTATATGGTTAAATAGTGTAATTGCATGATGATATGTCATTGAAACTTTAACTATACAATCCATAAAAATAAATTATAAAAGTTGTCATTAATGATTGACGGACACATTGTGCGAGGAACTCAAACTCCAACTTAAAGCACAAATGCGCAGTAAATCCCACTTCTGAACGAAATAAATTCTTTTATCATTCAATTTCAACATTTGATAGGATTTGAGATGAAAGTCTACTTTTTAAACTTCACCCTCGTTCAGCATTCAACACCATCAACTTCCCATAACCCATCACAACTGTCTGTGTTTACCTAAAACCATAATATAGATGTACAGTATATTACAAAACAATCCTTTAGTTATTCATGACAGTTTTCAAATACCATCACCTCTCTGTCTGGTAGTTGAATCTGTGTCTATTTTCTCACTCCCTGGATATGGAATGTTTCGACATAGTGAGAGAAAATCATGTTTTCAGCATTCACCACCCCCTCACCTTTCCCTACCCCACCCCCTTTTTTCCATCATTTAACCCTCTCTTTATACACTTTGATGTCCTGGAATGTGCACCCTTTGCTAGTGGTAGACTTTGCACAGCGTATACCTCTATACCTGTCAAATACCACTACCTCATTCCTTTTGCCAACAAGATAAATCTCGGAATGCTTTTAGAAAGATGTTTTCACTGCACAAAGAAAAATAAAGGATGAGTTGTTAGATGTGATGTGAGAGTGCATGTTTAAACAATGTCCACTAAGGTGAGGTTTTTTTATTTTTTTTTATTCTACTTTTTTGTTTGACAAATATTTGATCAAAAAACACAAATAGCCAGACGCATATTTCAAGAATGAAAACCAAAACAAACAAAAGGTTGCAATATTTTAGAGTGCAAGAGACAAACACATTCTGACATAATTTAATGGTAGGTTAAATTCTTATGAATTATTCTAAAATAAATGGGATTCTGACAAAATGAATTTAATTTAAGAGATGAATAAATGTGATTAAAAAATATATTTCTGTGGGCTTTAGTTTAGCAGTTATGGCAATGAAACAACTAGGTTACATTAACTTTGGAAAAAGTTAATCTAACCTAATTGTTTCATTGCCATAACTACGACGAAAAGATTTTTTAACCACTGCCATTCATCTAGTAACATCAAAATTGGTCAATAAATCACTTTTAATTTAGATTTACTTTAAGTAAAATTCTATTTAATATAATTGGCCAAATTTCGTGTTCCAAATAAAAATTAAACCAGCTTTAAAAAATAATACAAATTGTATGGAAAGTTAAGTGTCAGTATTCTGTTCGTATTGTCGTAATGTATAGACAAAAATGCAGTTAGTGTATTCTAGATTTTGAATCCACCGTAAACTAGTTTTAAGGGATAGGTTAGGTATCAACTCTAATATGTAACCATTATAAATCGTTAACTAATATCTTTTTGGAAAAGTACCTAAGAAAAACCAAGAAGCAGAATTTGACCGTTCACTTGGGCGTATATGTAATTTTTTTATTTATTGAATTTTTAACATTTGTCTTTAAACTATGCATGTACCTACATGTTGTGCATTTTTGGGTCCTTGCCTCCAAGCTGTGTATTTGAATATGAATGTTAAATTTTAAATAAAAGATAAACGTAAATTAGTTCACTATATTTTATTTAATCTTTTTAAAGTGTGTCTCCATATTCGGGCGAATTTTTTTTGAAGTAAAATAATTAAAAAAAATAAACCAATAATAAACTGATCGGTATAAGCTTCTGAATTCAATTCTGATTCCAAAATTACAGGTTTTCGAAAAAGTCCCGTTAGCAAATGGAAATAATTTTGTTTGGATTATTTGGTGCTATGTATAATAACGCGAGGTAATTTTTCTTAATCAAATTTTAACGATTCCTTAAAGAAATAATCTTTTTCTTTAAAGTTCCATTTAAAACTTTTTAATTCCTTTTAAATCTTCGAGAAAGTTTTAGTTTATTAACCTTTTTTTTATTAAAGAAAGGGTTAGCATTAGCAATTAGCTAAGATCACTCGAGTAGTAACATAGATATTGTTGAGGTTTAAACTGGATGTTCTGAGAAGAAATTCTTAAGTTTTGTTTAAAGAGAACATTTTTTAAAAATTAATTCACGGTATGAAATTACATTGTAGACTATAAATGTGTTACTTTAAATCAATATATCGCGAATAAGCCATCGGACATTTCTAGCTTTAACTATGAAGAAAATAACCTGACAGCAAAATCATTGCGAAACTGAAACCTCTTTCATCATTTCGTCTATCTTTCAACATGCGATTCAGGGCTTTCCATGCACGTGTGTCAACCATTGGGCACTTGTCGTAGGTGGTAATGGTACATTGTTGCAAAACTTTCGCCAACGCAGACTTCTTTAAAATGTAGCATGTAGGTTCTTCATTCTGATATCTGTTATTATAGACATCTGTCACTTTGACACCTGTCACATTGACATCTGTCACTTTGTCAGCTGTCACTTTGACATCTGTCACTTTGACATCTTTCACTTTGACATCTGTCTCTTTGACATCGGTCACTTTAACATCTGTCACTTGGACGTATGTCACTTTGAGATCTTAAAACTTCCAGAATATTCCTTGGGCCAATACAAATCCATCAAACCCAAAATCGTGAAAATCGAACGATTCATTCTCGAGTTATCCTGCTGAAAAACGAAATGTGCGCATACAGCGCCACCTGTTGATAATTTTGTTGGTTGGTGTATAAAAAACGAACATAATACAGCGCCATCTTTATTTTAAACAGTAAGGTTCATTTTTTTGTTCACCAATAAATAAAAATAAGTGTAGACAAATAATCCAACGTGATTAAAATTTAAATAAAGGGTATGATGTCTACAAAATAGTAAATGGACATATAGAATGCGAAGGGGTGTGGTTAGGAGTAAAATATAAAATGCATCTTTTCAATATTGTGCTACTTGATTGTTCTATAAAAAGCACTAGGTTTCTACATCGTTAGATTTTTGAATTTTGGCTGTGGTCGAGCGAACTTTAAATGAAGTGACTTTAGAAGAGTCAGTTTTTGACCTGTAAACCTCAAACCTGTGGGCGTAAGAAAACAAAACTTGTTATTTTTTCAAATAACATTGTTCCACATCTTATTAGCATTTTATAGTTTTTTTTTAAAGGTTGGATATAGAAAGTCTCCACATTTTTGGAACTTTGGCACTAAATTTTAAGGTCAAATCGTGGACCAATTAAATTAATATTGCAGCACTAAGTTAGCCCTCAATAGCCCCTAATTCCTGCATCATTAGATTTTTGAATTTCCGCTGTGGTGTACCCAGCATGATGCACCTAGATATTGTCCCTTCATACAAAATATAGACTGTGTGTCTCAGTGTGTGTCAGGTTTTCGAAAAAGAGTTCCGTTAGAAAATGGAAATAATTTTGTTTGGATTATTCTGTGCTATGTATAATAACGCGAGGTAATTTTTCTTAATCAAATTTTAACGATTCCTTAAAGAAATAATCTTTTTCTTTAAAGTTCCATTTAAAACTTTTTAATTCCTTTTAAATCTTCGAGAAAGTTTTAGTTTATTAACCTTTTTTTTATTAAAGGAAGGGTTAGCATTAGCAATTAGCTAAGATCACGCGAGTAGTAACATAGATATTGTTGAGGTTTAAACTGGATGTTCTAAGTTTTGTTTAAAGAGAACATTTTTTTAAAAATTAATTCACGGTATGAAATTACATTGTAGACTATAAATGTGTCACTTTAAATCAATATATCGCGAATAAGCCATCGGACATTTCTAGCTTTAACTATGAAGAAAATAACCTGACAGCAAAATCATTGCGAAACTGAAACCTCTTTCATCATTTCGTCTATCTTTCAACATGCGATTCAGGGCTTTCCATGCACGTGTGTCAGCCATTGGGCACTTGTCGTAGGTGGTAATGGTACATTGTTGCAAAACTTTCGCCAACGCAGACTTCTTTAAAATGTAGCATGTAGGTTCTTCATTCTGATATCTGTCATTATAGACATCTGTCACTTTGACACCTGTCACTTTGACAAATTTCTCTTTGAAATCTGTCACTTTCACATCTGTCACTTTGACATCTGTCATTTTGACACCTGTCACATTGACATCTGTCACTTTGTCAGCTGTCACTTTGACATCTGTCACTTTGACATCTTTCACTTTGACATCTGTCTCTTTGACATCGGTCACTTTAACATCTGTCACTTGGACGTATGTCACTTTGACATCTTAAAACTTCCAGAATATTCCTTGGGCCAATACAAATCCATAAAACCCAAAATCGTGAAAATCGAACGATTCATTCTTGAGTTATCCTGCTGAAAAACGAAATGTGCGCATACAGCGCCACCTGTTGTCAATTTTGTTGGTTGGTGTATAAAAAACGTACATAATACAGCGCCATCTTTATTTTAAACAGTAAGGTTCATTTTTTTGTTCACCAATAAATAAAAATAAGTGTAGACAAATAATCCAACGCGATTACAATTTAAATAAAGGGTATGATGTCTACAAAATAGTAAATGGACATATAGAATGCGAAGGGGTGTGGTTAGGAGGAAAATATAAAATGCATCTTTTCAATATTGTGCTACTTGATTGTTCTATAAAAAGCACTAGGTTTCTGCATCGTTAGATTATTGAATTTTGGCTGTGGTCGAGCTAACTTTAAATGAAGTGACTTTAGAAGAGTCAGTTTTGGACCTGTAAACCCCTAACCTGTGGGCTCAAGAAAACAAAACTTGCTATTTTTTCAAATAACATTGTTCCACATCTTATTAGAATTTTATAGTTTTTTTTTTAAAAGGTTGGATATAGAAAGTCTCCACATTTTTGCAACTTTGGCACTAAATTTCAAGGTCAAATCGTGGACCACTTAAATTAATATTGCAGCACTAAGTTAGCCCTCAATAGCCCCTAAATTCTGCATCATTAGATTTTTGAATTTCCGCTGTGGTGTACCCAGCATGATGCACCTAGATATTGTCCCCTCATACAAAATATAGACTGTGTGTGTGTACGTGGAGGGCCTTATTTTGTGTTGCTTTTTACTTGCTAGATACAGGTACTATATTGCAAGTTATGAATTCGTAAAAAAATCGAACTCGAGATTATAATCTTCCCTATCATTACGATGATAGAGAACGTGAAAAAAGTGGGTCCCGTAATTCGGTCTCTCCTCGCCCCTACAGCCTAAACGGTTGGAGGGATTTTCTTCAAACTTGGTACATAGTGCTTGGTAGTGGTACATAGTGAATGATAGTGCGACGTACTCCCTAGTTTCAATATATAGCAAAGCGGTCGGTATATCGGTCAATGTGGGTAGTTGTGGGACGTACTCCCTAGCCTCGATTCGATTTAAAGCGAAAACAAAAATGGGACGAATTCCCAAGCTTAACGAAATCTCGACGCAGACGGTTTTGGTGGGACGTATTCCCTGGCTTTAAAAAAAGTTAAATGCGAAGACAATGATAAGAAGCGGAATTTTACGGCTAAAGGTGAGTCGCGTCATCTCGTAGGTATAGTTAGTCGTTGGCCTTGTAGGATGTTGATGATAGGTGGGCTCTCGTAGTCGGCGGTCGGTGGAAGAGGGTAAACTTGTAACACTTCGTTACAATTTCCACGTGAATTTCACATCCAGCACATCCGGACATGTGACTGGATGAGCCCCCAGATGATAGATCACATCGTTCTAGTCTCTAGTGGGATAGCTAACAACCTAGCTTTTGCATATTTCGTCCGGCTCAGAGGATTATCGCATAATACTGCTCCATCATATCAAATTTAATTTCAGCCACATATCAAACGAATTAAGTTAACGAGTTAGCTTACTTATGGCCGTTATTTCTACCTTCCCACCGTCTGGCGGTGCCAAAAACAATCAATCTTCAGAAGAAGTTAACCTTAAATCCTTTTGTTCTTCAAAAGATCTCCAACAGCACTCTCTTAAAGCAATTTTTTTTTTAACCACCGATTTCGATAGAACATTCAGTTTTCAATAAAAAGTCTAAATAGTTAAAATGTCAAATGTGGCTTAGTTTTGGAGTAAGTATAGTCAATATTAAAAATCGACCACTAAGACCATTCTCTCATTAATGCACACTATAAGAATTTTTCTAGGCACTGAACTCAACTTAATATATTTCAAAAAAAATTTGCTTATGCTGTATATCCATCTCCAAATATTGTCAATAAATATTCAAAATTCAAAATGTATCTTATTAATTGGATTTTCTTGTTAAATGTTTAATTTAACCTCCATCGAAGCCAAAACCTCGCCTTGACACAAAAAAAAAAAAAAAACAACATGCAAATTTAATTTTTCAAAAACAACGAACAGTACATCATTTGAATGATTGGTCATTATTACTGTGCTCGACTCGGTACATAAAATCCAAAACCTCTCTTCATAAATGCTTCACAGGATATTGCAATAAATAATCGAACAAACACTTCCTTTTTTCTAATGGCAAAAATTTTGATTTCCATATATATAAAGCAACCGATTTGCATGTGCCCTCTCGCACAACATCCTTATTTCCACGTGCCATCATATATCACATCGACAACACCTGCCGACATCGACGTCGCGTATGTCGTCCTTTATTTTTACGCTCGTTGTACTCGAACGCACAGGATACTACCTATACCTACTCTTTTAATCTGTAAAAAGCTTTGGAATATAAAATCTACAGAGCGTGAGCTGGGAGCTGGGAGAAGGCCTTAGCTCGACATCCTGACAAAATGAATACCGATTTCATTTTAAATAAAGTACATTCTTTGATCCATTTTTAATCGACCCCAGGTTTGTTATAATTTCGTCCTGACTCTTTATGTGTGTGTGTGTTAGTGTTTGAATGTGGGTAACGCATTGGAAAATTGATAGATACATTTTCTAAATTTATATAATATATTCAAGGATATTTTTCTATTTAGTCTGATATCGTTGCGCATTGTGCTGCAAATAGGATGGGAATTTAATATTTGATAAATTTGTATACAACTACAGGATAAATTTAGTTTAGATTTAGATTTTGTTTCCTAGTGTTTGTTATTTTTTAAAAATATCTAAGAGCACTGCGTATCTAAAAGCACTTTAATACCCATGGAAATAAAAATTATAATTATTTTGTTTTATGCGTATATAGCACATAATGTCTTATAGGTTTCTACTCCTTTTGCATTTATTGTGGTAAAGTTTTGCATTTTTCAATACTACAAATTGTCCAACGAATTTCAATCGAGGTTGTTAAAAGCGATAAAATTTAATAATAAATTTTGACTTTTGAAATGAATGTATGTATTATGTTATGTATGTACAAATGTTTTGCGTGTAGCCTAATGAGTTAATGTTATTTTTAATTAAAAGGGTTTATTTTTTTTTTTTTTTTTAATATTTTAAAAGCTTTTTGATTAATAATTAAATAATATTTGGATACCGGTTGAGTGATGGTTACCAATAAAACAAAATAAAATAAAATAAAATAAAATTTTTCTTCGATTCGTGGAATTCATGGAAATGGCTGGTTTCCTCGAGAACGATTTGGATGAAATTTTCAGAGTTTGCTTATATGAGCAAGACAAAAAAATCAAAAATTAGTTTTAGTGAAATACGCTCACTAACCAGACCTCGGAAACGATTCTGATGAAATTTTCACAGTATGTTCTTTTTCTAAAAGTATTTTTATTAATATCTGCCAGCTGCCACGCCCACTTTCACCATTTTGTTTGTTTCTCGGAAGCGGATCTAAAGATTTGGTTTGTTCTTATGAGCAAAAAAAAAGTATTTTAACAAAAAATTGATGCCCGAGCGTCAATTTTTTTCTGACGCCCGGGCGTCAATTTATTTTTGACGTCGGGAGTCAATTTATTTTTGACGCCCGGGTGTCATTTTGTTTTTGACGCCCGGTCGTCATTTTATAATTTGACGCCCGGGCGTCATTTTATTTGGCGTCCATTTTTTTGACGCCCGGGCGTCATTTTTTTTGACGCCCGGGCGTCAATTTATTTTTGACGCCTGGGCGTCATTTTTTTTTGACGCCCGGGCGTCATTTTTTTGTCTGACGCCCGGGCGTCATTTTATTTTTGACGCCCGGGCGTCATTTTTTTTCTGACGCCCAGGCGTCATTTTTTTTGACGCCCGGGCGTCAATTTTTTTTGACGCCCGTGCGTCATTTTTTTTTGACGCCCAGGCGTCATTTTTTTTGACGCCAGGGCGTCAATTTATTTTTGACGCCCGGGCGTCATTTTTTTTCTGACGCCCGGGCGTCATTTTATTTTGACGCCCGGGCGTCATTTTTTTTGACGCCCGGGCGTCATTTTTTTTCTGACGCCCAGGCGTCATTTTTTTTGACGCCCGGGCGTCAATTTTTTTTGACGCCCGGGCGTCATTTTTTTTTGACGCCCGGGCGTCATTTTTTTTGACGCCAGGGCGTCAATTTATTTTTGATGCCCGGGCGTCATTTTTTTTGACGCCAGGGCGTCAATTTATTTTTGATGCCCGGGCGTCATTTTTTTTGACGCCAGGGCGTCAATTTATTTTTGACGCCCGGGCGTCATTTTTTTTGACGCCCGGGCGTCATTTTTTTTGACGCCCGGGCGTCATTTTTTTTGACGCCCGGGCGTCATTTTTTTTGACGCCCGGGTGTCATTTTTTTTGACGCCCGGGCGTCATTTTTTTTCTGACGCCCGGGCGTCATTTTTTTCTGACGCCCGGGCGTCATTTTATTTTTGACGCCCGGGCGTCATTTTATTTTTGACGCCCGAGCGTCATTTTTTTTGACGGCCGGGCGTCATTTTTTTTTGACGCCCGGGCGTCATTTTTTTTCTGACGCCCGGGCGTCATTTTTTTTCTGACGCCCGGGCGTCATTTTATTTTTGACGCCCGGGCGTCATTTTTTTTGACGCCAGGGCGTCAATTTATTTTTGACGCCCGGGCGTCATTTTTTTTGACGCCTGGGCGTCATTTTTTTTGACGCCCGGGCGTCATTTTTTTTTGACGCCAGGGCGTCAATTTATTTTTGACGCCCGGGCGTCATTTTATTTTTGACGCCCGGGCGTCATTTTTTTTCTGACGCCCGGCGTCATTTTTTTTGACGCCCGGGCGTCATTTTATTTTTGACGCCCGGGCGTCATTTTATTTTTGACGCCCGGGCGTCATTTTTTTTGATGCCAGGGCGTCAATTTATTTTTGACGCCCGTGCGTCATTTTATTTTTGACGCCCGGGCGTCATTTTTTTTCTGACGCCCGGGCGTCATTTTATTTTTGACGCCCGGGCGTCAATTTTTTTTGACGCCCGGGCGTCATTTTTTTGACGCCTGGGCGTCAATTTATTTTTGACGCCCGGGCGTCATTTTATTTTTGACGCCCGGGCGTCATTTTTTTTGACGCCAGGGCGTCAATTTATTTTTGACGCCCGGGCGTCATTTTATTTTTGACGCCCGGGCGTCATTTTTTTTCTGACGCCCGGGCGTCATTTTATTTTTGACGCCCGGGCGTCATTTTTTTTCTGACGCCCGGGCGTCATTTTATTTTTGACGCCCGGGCGTCAATTTTTTTTGACGCCCGGGCGTCATTTTTTTTGACGCCTGGGCGTCATTTTTTTTGACGCCCGGGCGTCATTTTTTTTTGACGCCAGGGCGTCAATTTATTTTTGACGCCCGGGCGTCATTTTATTTTTGACGCCCGGGCGTCATTTTTTTTCTGACGCCCGGCGTCATTTTTTTTGACGCCCGGGCGTCATTTTATTTTTGACGCCCGGGCGTCATTTTATTTTTGACGCCCGGGCGTCATTTTTTTTGACGCCAGGGCGTCAATTTATTTTTGACGCCCGGGCGTCATTTTATTTTTGACGCCCGGCGTCATTTTTTTTGACGCCCGGGCGTCATTTTATTTTTGACGCCCGGGCGTCATTTTATTTTTGACGCCCGGGCGTCATTTTTTTTGACGCCAGGGCGTCAATTTATTTTTGACGCCCGGGCGTCATTTTATTTTTGACGCCCGGGCGTCATTTTTTTTCTGACGCCCGGGCGTCATTTTATTTTTGACGCCCGGGCGTCATTTTTTTTCTGACGCCCGGGCGTCATTTTATTTTTGACGCCCGGGCGTCAATTTTTTTTGACGCCCGGGCGTCATTTTTTTGACGCCTGGGCGTCAATTTATTTTTGACGCCCGGGCGTCATTTTATTTTTGACGCCCGGGCGTCATTTTTTTTGACGCCAGGGCGTCAATTTATTTTTGACGCCCGGGCGTCATTTTATTTTTGACGCCCGGGCGTCATTTTATTTTTGACGCCCGGGCGTCATTTTTTTTTGACGCCCGGGCGTCTTTTTTTTTGACGCCAGGGCGTCAATTTATTTTTGACGCCCGGGCGTCATTTTTTTTCTGACGCCCGGGAGTCATTTTTTTTGACGCCCGGGCGTCATTTTTTTTGACGCCAGGGCGTCAATTTATTTTTGACGCCCGGGCGTCATTTTTTTTGACGCCCGGGCGTCATTTTTTTTGACGCCCGGGCGTCATTTTATTTTTGACGCCCGGGCGTCATTTTTTTTCTGACGCCCGGGCGTCATTTTTTTCTGACGCCCGGGCGTCATTTTATTTTTGACGCCCGGGCGTCATTTTATTTTTGACGCCCGGGCGTCATTTTATTTTTGACGCCCGGGCGTCATTTTTTTTCTGACGCCCGGCGTCATTTTTTTTGACGCCCGGGCGTCATTTTATTTTTGACGCCCGGGCGTCATTTTATTTTTGACGCCCGGGCGTCATTTTTTTTGACGCCAGGGCGTCAATTTATTTTTGACGCCCGGGCGTCATTTTATTTTTGACGCCCGGGCGTCATTTTTTTTCTGACGCCCGGGCGTCATTTTATTTTTGACGCCCGGGCGTCAATTTTTTTTGACGCCCGGGCGTCATTTTTTTGACGCCTGGGCGTCAATTTATTTTTGACGCCCGGGCGTCATTTTATTTTTGACGCCCGGGCGTCATTTTTTTTGACGCCAGGGCGTCAATTTATTTTTGACGCCCGGGCGTCATTTTATTTTTTATACAAAAAACTGTCGTCCTTGTGTCGTCGTCAATCGCAAACATGCTATTTGTCTTTTGAAACCAATTTAAAGTGAAATATATATTTCGCCTTGAATGAATACGCACCAGTATACTACTTTTTATTCGCTTTGGGCTTATACTTTCTCAGCTGGATTCATGATATCCATTGGCAAAAGCAATTAAATAGTGATAGGAGGAGCTGTTGACAGACTAATATCTACTGTTATTCTTGGTTTTTATTGTTGGGCGACGAGAAAAAGTACATCTTTATAACGACTTGAATCTTCTTTTGTGACAAAGTATATGAGGGAACCATTTTTCACTATAACGACGATGACGGTTAATATACAAAGGACCACCAAACTATTCCCAATTATCACTTTGGTTGGGGTGCAAGGTTTTCTTGAATTTTGTTTCTATTTGGGTTAACGATTTCATTTTCACTGCCTTGCCACCATCCATTAAGTTTAATCCCTCCGGTCAAATCCCACACACACCATCATATCTACAATTGGGCAATTTCAAATTCCTATCTAGTTTTTTGTTTGTTCTTTGAAAATAATTGCTTTTGTTTCGGAAAATGTACATAAAACTGAAGACATCATCTGAATGCTTTTATTGTCTCTTAATTAGGATCATTGTCAGAATATAAAAAATTAAGATAAGATTTTTGGTGTAAAATTATTTATGTATATTTAGGAAGTATTTTTTGAAAATTAGGCAGTCAATAAAACACCACAGTAAGGTAGTCTATAAAAATAACCTAAATAAAGATTTTTTTGTTTTGAATTGTAAGATCTTGGAATAAGATACGGATTTGACGGGAATTATTTTGTGAAAGGGGCGAAAATGCGTCATATTTGGATCGTGGTTTGTGCGGATGCTTAAAGACTTGACCAAATTCATACTTCCTTCTTCAGGTTTATTCGCAATAACTACGCGAAGGTTAAGAAGGGTGGCAATGGCACAGTGGATATAGTGTTTGACTGCTTACCTGGACATGTGGGTTCGAGCCCCAGCCTAGATTGCATTCTTTTCTATATTTCCCAGTTTCAACTGGATGCCAGCCGTGGAATTTCATGAGATAATAAACATCTAATTCTCAATCCACTGTGCCAACAAAAATCTTTCCTTTCCTTCTATTCCTTCTAACTAGTGCCGTGCATTGCATTTAAAAGTCCTGAGGTCTTACAGGCATATAGTTAAAATTAAAAAAAAGTCGGAAAATTCTCAACAGGTGGCGTTGTAGGCGCATATTTCGTTTTTCAGCAGCATAACTAGAGAACAGGTCGTTCGATTATCACGAATTTGGGTTTGATGGATTTGTATTGGCCCAAGGAAGGATACTATGGAAAAATATCCCAGAAATAACCAGAAAAAATTGGAAATCCGGGATGATCCGGTTTTTAGTATATATCTTCGCTTTAAGTCAAAAATTGGAGCGAGGAATAGATTTCGATGGAGTCATATTGAGTACAGATATTCCATGAATTGATGTAAGTAGTCATAACAGGAATTGAGACAAACATTCCTGTTTTCACTAGGTTGTAATACAAACGCTCATTGGAAGTCCTAATTCGACCGTTGAAAGATTTACGAAATATTGAATAACGTTTAGGTGACGCAATGCTTTGTCTGTCATGCGATTTTCGTCAAACGTTGTCTTTCATTTCACAATCAAATTTGACAAAAGAATTGAATACTTGCAATTGAAAACGAAAAAGCTAGTTGCTTTACGAAATAGCCAGTCCGCTGCAGCGTTCTCCAGGCCATTGTTGGCGATGGGCAATGCCGTGATCCCAGTCGACTTAGTCACCCAACTGATTTTTTCCCAACATCACTTCAGTTTCTCGTACGTCTCGCTTTCGTTATGAGAATTAATAAGTAACAAGGACAACTGCTGGATATTTGTGGCATCAATCTCAAATTCCCTCATGGTCAACATTGTGTGGCTTTCTCACGTGACCAGCCGAGAACAGAACGAAAAATTGTATCTCCATAAAGCACTTCAGTGAAAAAGAGATAAACATATACCGACACGTCAATTATTGCGGTTTGATTGAAGCACTTACTTACTTACTTACTTATTATTATAGTTAATTACTTTGCATTTAGTACAGTTTTTTTAATAAAGAATTTGAATGTACCGAATTATGTACATAAAGCAGCCAGCATGCGCCAGGCTTTGGAATTATTATTTTCATTAAATTAACGAATTTGGGCGGAACGAAGTTTGCGGGGTCATAAAAGCTGTAAGGCGCTAAACAGGTTACCTACAATATGGTCATTTGAATTTCTGTGGCTTGTCATTTCTAACCTTTTAATGAGTATATAGGAATAAGATACTGGAACTTTACGATAGGGCTGTATATTAGTTTTGAAACTTAATTCCACATTATGGCAATAAACATTGTTGATTTACACTGTCGATAAACATGCTATGATGTGCCATATTTTATGTCTCATGTGTCAACAAATAGAATGGAGGCAAAAAGTTCATGCAACATCAGCACAAATTAGATTGTTTTATTGCTGTGTGTTGGGCATCCCTCAAGCTCAATAGGTATGTCCATGGAAACACTCGTTTACGGATTCATAATTTTTCACATCCATTTAGTTTTAAAAAATAACAATACAAATAAGACCTCAAACGAAAACAAAACAGTATCTAATTACACAAAGCAAAATATAAAACAAAATACTTACATTGGCCGTAGATCATGCACAGTACAATTGACAGCTGTGCTGATCAACATTGTTGATTTCTAATTTTCTATACATTTGAATCGGGTTACGTTCGAGTCAACAAATGTTGATCGATTCTGTTGATCTACACGTCCACTTCAACTCAATATTATTGATCAGTACTGTTGATATACACAAATCAACATAATGTGGACGCTGCCTTACTTGCAATAATGCGGACAAAGTAAGAGTTTTAAAGTGGCTTCAGTCAAATAATTTTAGTTGATTGTTTAAAATCGATTGACTTGTTTTTTTTTTATTTACAAGTATAAAATAACGATTATTTTGAAACCCCATTTCTTATTGCATATTTTATATGAAATTATACAAGCATGACACATAATCTACATTCAAATTAATTGAGAAACAAAGAATATTCACCAACCATCACATACTTACTTACTTACTTAGGTCCTCGGACCTATTACGTCCGTGATGTTTCCCTTACGGGACAACGGGCCTCCACTACACCTACGCGCCATCGTGTACGATTTCTTGAAATGTATTTCAGCTCTCTCCAACTTTTCCCCAGTCGTGCCGATTCCTGTTCGACCGTTCTTCGCCATGTACTTCTAGGCCGGCCCACTTGTCTTCCCTCCTGTGTGAGCGGGTTCCACTGCATTGCTTGAGATGCAATGCACCGATCGCCTTTTCGAAGCGTATGGCCAATCCACTGCCACTTTCTTCTTCGTATAATGGAGTCTATGGGCTCCTGACCCGTTTTCGCATGAAGTTCGGCATTGGAGATACGGTTGGGCCAGAAAATCCTCAAGATGTTTCGTAGACATCTATTAACGAAGGTTTGCAGCTTTCTAGTGACAGTTTCAGTGACTTTCCAAGTGCTGCAGCCGTAAAGCAGAACGGATTCAACATTGGAGCGGAACAGTCGTAGCTTGGTCTTTAAGCTAAAAGAGTTGTTTCTCCATATTTTGGACAGCATTCCGAACGCAGCCTTTGTTTTTCTGATTCGGCTGTTTACGTCCAGTTCAGTTCCGCCACCCGTAGAGACAATACTCCCAAGATATTGGAAATCCTGTACCATCTCTACGGGTTGTCCAGAAATATTTACTTGGATTGATGAGGAAGTTCCAAGGCTGATCCTTTTAGTTTTTGCCGAGTTGATCTTAAGCCCTACGATTTCTGCTTCTCTCTCCACCCTTGTTGTCATTTGATGGAGATCCATGATCCTATGAGAGAGTAAGCATACGTCGTCCGCGTAGTCCAGATGTTTGAGGTGAGATTGCAGAGTCCACTGAATTCCTCCATTTCCATTTGACAAAGCTGCTTACCACCAACAGGAACAGTATTGGTGACAGTATACAGCCTTGCCTAACTCCACTTTGGATTTCAAACTCCTCCTCCTTTGTGCAAAACGTGACACCTGGATCCATCATATGTAGCCTTGATAATAGCAATCAATTTATCTGGGATGCCCCTCCTGTGCAAAGCAAGCCAAATAAATTCTCTATTGACACTGTCGAACGCCTTTTCAAATCGATGAACAGCAGGTGAAGTGGTGATCGATATTCAACGCACTGTTCGATGATGATCCGCAAGGTGTTGATGTGATCCACACAGGAAGATCCAGTGCGGAAACCTGCTTGTTCGGCGTCGAGTGTGTCTTCGAGGTGGTCTTTAATTCGGTCCAATATTATCCTTGCTATTATCTTGCCTACTGCAGGCAGAACGCATATTCCTCTCCAGTTTTCGCACTGTGTGAGATCTCCTTTCTTTGGAAGCTTGACAATCATTCCTTTTTTCCACTCTTCAGGAAAGCTCTCTGTTTTCCAAGCTCTCTTAATAAGTGGGTGCAGTAGCTCGCTCGATGTCGTTGGGGCTGCTCCTAAGAGCTCTGCAGGAATACCATCAAGTCCAACCGCTTTGTTGTTCTTCAGTGCTTTGATGGCGGTGATAATTTCTTCTTTACTGGGGGGTACGGTGCGTATTCGGAAAATTGTTACTTCGGGTAGCTCAGTGGGAATAGGGTTCACTTCACTTGCGAAAACGCGATTTAAAACCGCAGAAAAGTGTTCCCTCCACCTTATGAGCTGGTCCTCATCCGTAATTAGCAGGGATCCGTTTGTGTCTTTAACCAGGTGTTGTTTAGAGCTCTGGACACCAGTGAGCTCTTTGGTAATTCTGTAGACGGTCCTACTGTCACACCTACTAGCGGCTTCTTCTGCTTCTGTAGCCAGTGCGTTGATGTAGTTACGCTTATCACGTCGCACACTACGGTGAACTTCCCTCATCTTCATGCGATACGTAGACTCAAGCTCGTTTCTCCCTGCTGCTGGGGTAGCTGCGATGCGAACTTTAAGGTGTTTCCTTTCTTCGATCCTTGCCCAAGTTTCGTCGGAAAGCCAAGCACTATTTCTCCCTTGCGCCCGGCCGACTATACTTTCAGCACCGGATATGAACACATTTTTCACAGCACACCAATGATTTTCGATGGATGTGGTTTCCGTGCTGCTGATTGCGTTCAATCCTTGTGAAAGGTGGTCCCCTAGTTGTTGGCGCACTGCGGGATCCTTTAGTCTATCTGTATTAAACTTGGGCATTCGAGTGTTTCCTTGGGATCTACGAACTGCAGCTGTACGCAATCTTACGGTAGCAACCATCAGATGGTGGTCCCGGGCCATTCCCATGTCAGCACCTCTTCTGTTACGGACGTCCTGGAGACTGCTTCTAAAACGCCGGCTGATCGCGAAGTGGTCAATTTGGTTGGAAGTTGCTCGTCTGTCAGTCGACACCCAACTGACTTTATGGCACGTCTTATGCTCGAACATGGTCCCTCCAATAACAAGGCCGTTGGCGTTGCAGAAATCGACAAATCGTTCGCCATTGTCGTTTCGATTACCAACACCATGTTTTCCCATGACATGCCTTAGCCCAGAGTTGTCATTGCCAACCGTGGCATTTAAGTCTCCCATCACCATAACTATATCACCTCGTGGAACGCTATCATAAGCAGCACTCAGCCTGTTATAAAAGGCCTCCTTCTCCTCGTCAGAAGAGAGCAAAGTTGGGGCGTAACACTGTATGATGGTGACGCGACGTACTCTAGTCCGGAACCTGGCTTTCAGGATCCTGTCACCTAAAGGCTCCCAGGAAATCAGGCTTTTGAGAGCTGTTTTGGAAAGCAGCAATCCAACGCCAGATTCCCGAGCGCTTCCAGGTGTTTTTTCGGAATAGAATAGTACAGTGTTACGGGTTGGTGACTTGAACTTCCCCGAACCCAGCCATCTAACTTCACTTATCCCTAAGATGTCCATCTTATACCGCATGAATTCCTTCTCTAGTTGCAGGAATCTGGCATTCTGAGGACCTTCTTTTCCATTGTCAAGAAGCGTCTTCACATTCCAGAAACCAATCTTTGTCCGGGTACAATAGCCAAAAGTCGCCAACGAGTTATCATTAATTATCCGAGGCGTAGTGTTGGTTTCAGTAGCGGGTTGATTTCAGTTACGGAGAATGCTAACCTCCGTAACCATCACATCATACAGCGGAAAATATCATTTTTGTGCTAAAAATGCTCTAAGACTTAGAAAAAAGTCAAAAATACAAAAAAATTATTGATTTATTTGTTCGTAAAACAAATTATTCATACAAAGTTTGTAATTTTTTTAAAGCAGTAAGTTAAATTGTCATTAGATCAGATCAGTGTACGCTCCAGTGCCAGCCAACAAACTGCATGTCCGTGAAGTTAGCATAACAAGTGTCAGCATCTCAATTTTTCTTTGGAGTTCTTATCGCATGCACCTAAGTTCTATAGTTCCTGATAGTTTTCCAAAATAGTTCTGTTTGATTTCACCCACAAAATTGATTTGAAAAAGTTATTTTCCTCCTCTATCTCCTGGAAATTTGTCGTACTAGTTCGTCATACCCTCAAATCACTTTTCTTCTCCAATTTTTTCCCGATTTTTTCCTTTCTCAACCTATTTTCTCATTTCAAAACTTTTTTTGGAACTTCTATCAACACAACTACTTGCTGGGTTATAGCTCTTCCAAGAGAAGCAGTCGAAACGAAAATCGATTGTAGTTTTAAAAAATCGACTTCTTGAAAAAAGCCACTATAATTAGCTTAAAATTCTTATAACTGTTGTTATATTCTTATATACAGATATTTGAAATTAAGTGGTTAATTAGTAGGTAGGTTAAATATATTTTTTATTTAAATAAATTAAATGTAAGAAAATAATTACAATCTCAGTTCATAGCCAAAAGTCATTTAAATGAAAAATCAATTTGACTAATGTTTCGATTTGAAAGTTTCAATGATTTTATTAAAGGATGCTTTTACTGTCTATGACCTTTTCCATGTACACTAATCTAATGCTTATTTATTTACTTGCATTCTAAAAAGAAAGTCTTACGCGTTACGCGAAAACAAACTATTTACAAGCTTTTCAATCCATACTTTTACCGGCAAGTTTGGCATGTATCTCTTGTTATCCCACCACCCCTTTTCCAAGAGACCTCATTCAGATAAAAACAAAAATAATCCTTTCGTTGTACGAAAAAGTCTATTCTTCTTGTACTAATTTGTTATAAACATATACACATATTTCTAAAAATGTACAATGCATTCAGTTTTAAATTTCCTAACGTCAGTATTTTCACGGTTTAAATAAATAATAATAATAACTAATTGCTTAAAAAATAAAATGAAAAATAAATTGGCTTTCACCCAAAAATTTTACCTTTAACTCATAAAACTTATATTTTCAATTTTGAGATCATTGATCCATGAAGAGAGTAAACAAAAAAAAAGAAACAAAAATAAATAAACAACCTGCCTCAAAAATAATAAAAGAAAATAATGTATTTACTGTAGGTAGGTACAAATTTCCATTTCTACAAGAATTATTTAAAAAATAAATCAGAGGAAGAACAAAAAAAAAAGAAGCTTAATGAAGCAATCAAATTTTATTGATTCCCAGCAAAATGATTTCACAAAGACAACAATAATAATAAAATCAACAAAACTTTTTCGCCTTCACACAAACAAACATACCTACATACATACATGATACATCTATTAATTTGTGATTATACAAAAATAATATCAACGTCCATTTGTTTTTTTTTTTTTTCAATTTTTCTTTTTTTTTTTTGGGTATGAATAAAATAAAAATAAAATTAGAACGATTTTTTTTTTTCTATAATTGAATATAGGTATGGACGGTTATGGAAACCGCCTATTTAATGCTGTTACCGTTATGATGAATTGTTGGCGTGTTAGGATGTTGATGTTTAAGTCATTTTATTGCATGGCATGAGCATGGCAAGCAGAACCAATGGAGTATTTAGTTGAATAAAAGCTTTCAAGGTATATGTCGCATTGCAAATACTATGGTGAATGGGATAGGGATTCAATCAAATTTACTAGTTTTTTTGTTAATTAGATAAAAGCTTTGGGGAGGATTTGATTGGAAGTTTTCCAATTCAGTAAGCTATTATGCGGCTTCCCTATTTAAATCCAAATTAGTATAATTGAAAATCTGATAAGAAAGGTTTTTATCAATTATTGAAATAAATTTAGATCGATGAAATCTCTTTTCTGTGATTAATAAAAGAGTATTTTGGGAATTCTGTTAATACCTCTGTAGTTAAGATTTGCATTGTGTTTCCCAAAAATAATTGAAAATGTTATACAGGTTGATTTGTATTATGTAGAGCCGAGTGGATGGGGTGAAAAAAGCAAAAATTGTATGTTTAGGACT